>CM065141.1:8742500-9115000 GCA_033026305.1 Cirrhinus molitorella | reverse complement strand
GTGTTTTGAGCAGCAAATCAGAATATTAAAATGATTTCTGAAGGATCGAGTGACTGGAGTAAGGATGCTAAAACTCACAGGAATAAATTACATTTCAGAAAACCTTTTTTTTTTTTTTTTAAATAGTACAAATATTTCAAGATTTTACTGTTGCTGCTGTGCTTTGGGTCAAATAAACAGGCCTGGTGAGCAGAAGAGACTTACTGTTTGAAAACTTTTAACTGGCAGTGTACAGATTTCAATAATCTGCACAAAATCATCATAACAAGGTTGATGCAACAAGCATGAAGTAATTAAAATCATACAATTAAGTCATATTGAAGCATTTATGACCTGAAAAGATGTTTTTGATAATGATATCAGTGGTTTCATTAACGTAATTAAGTGTTACAGTGGTGCATCTTATAAAATGCATGTTAAAAATAAGTAATAACAAACCTGAGAACAACAATAATCATGCAAATAAAATAAATGCATTAATTATGAAATTTAATTCATTTTAATGATGCAGCGTTAGAGTGGCACACAACCTGGGGGCTGTCCTCATAGTGTTTTGTTTTTTGATTATTTTCATTTGCAGATTGACCTGGACACCATTGATGTCAGCAACCTTAACAGACAGTTCCTGTTCCAGAAGAAACATGTTGGAAAGTCTAAAGCTCAGGTAAATGGTAAAACTGACTTCAACATGTGTGATTTATAAATTTGCTTCAGACGTTGACTTATTAACATGTTTCAGGTTGCCAAGGAGAGCGTGCTTCGATTTTGTCCATCTGCGAACATCACTGCCTACCATGACAGCATCATGAAGTAAGTCCAGTTACATTGCTATCAAGATAGACTTGTATGAACATTTGATGGTGTTTTTCGAAAATGTATTCGTCTATGGATGCTATATAAAGCGCTCATTCCAAGGTCAGAAAGTTTGATGTCCAATGTTTTTCCTCACGCATTGCAGCCCAGATTACAACGTGGAATTCTTCCGAAATTTCCAGCTTGTCATGAACGCTTTGGACAACAGAGGTATGGGTTACTCAGCAGGCTTTGGTAGAAGTTAAAGGATTAGTTCACTTTCAGAACAAAAATTTACAGATAATGTACCTTTGTCCCTTTGTCGTCCAAGATGTTCATGTCTTTCTTTCTTCAGTCATAAGGAAATAGTTTTTTGAGGAAAACATTTCAGGATTTCTCTCCATATAATGGATATCTATGGTGCCCCCAAGTTTTAACTTCCATAATGCAGTTTAAATCCAGCTTCAAAGGGCTCTAAACGGTCCCAGCTGAGTAAGAACGGTCTTATCTAGTGAAGCCATCTGTCATTTTTAAAACAAGTTGACGATTTATATACTTTTTAACGTAAAATTCCCATCTTGTCTCTGCAATGCGCATGTGTAGTCTGTGTGATCCGGGTCAATACAGTTAGGGTATGTACAAAAAACTCCCACCTCGTTTTCTTCCCCAACTTCAAAATCATCCTACATTGCTGCAGAAATACCGGTGTAGGACAATTTTGAAGTTGAAGATGACAACGAGATGGGAGTTTTTCGACATACCCAAACTGTATTGACCCGGATCACACAGACTACGCATGTGCATCGCGGAGACAAGACAAGATGAGCGTTAGATGTTAAAAAGTATATAAATTGTCAGTTTGTTTAGAAATTAACCGATCGCTTCGCTAGGATAAGGCCCTTTTTCCTTTGAAGCTGGATTGAAACTGCATTTTGGAAGTTCAAACTTGGGGCACTATAGAAGTTCATTATTTGGAGAGAAATCCTGAAATGTTTTCCTCAAACACAATTTCTTTACGACTGAAGAAAGACAGACATGAATATTTTGGATGACAAGGGGGTGAGTACATTATCTGAATTTTTGTTCTGAAAGTGAGCTAATGTTTTAAGTCTTGTGTGGTTTAATATAATTGTCTTTTACTGAAATATGTAGCAGAAAACCCATGAAATATTTACATAATTATTTACAAAATTCAACATCGTTTTATACGTATTTCGGACTATAGGGGGCGCCATTGTTTCAATGATGTGAAATGGTTGCATTCTCTGAGCAACTGGTGCTACCTCTATTTTTACCATAATACAACTTGGAAAATAAAATACTGACATTATGACCACAGCTGTTGAAAGAGGGTACAGGTGGTGGATATAAATGTAGGCTAAAACCAAATACTGCAGCATCAGTTTTCCCCCACAATGAGTCTGAACACCCCCTGATGCTGAGTGAAATCCACGCTGAGAATCTCTTTTTTAGTGACTAGTATCATGTTAAGCGTTGCATGTTTACATCCTGCCAGGATGGCATCTAGTGTGCCTTGCCTCTGCCGTTTGTAGGCTCTTTCAGTAGCTGTGGTCTACTAAAAGCCCTTAAAGGGGTGTCTTCCCATTCTCTTCTCCTCTTATCGCTAGGAAAGCAGTGAAGACTTACTTTGCTATTCTTGTTGTGCTTCGACTGAAAATTGCAACCAAAAGCCACACAATGTGGCGTTGCAATTTTCTTTTTTAATTGTTTTCTAATTTGCTCATTCCGATTTGTTACAGTAAAAATAGCAACAGGTAGCACCAGTAGCTCAGTCCAAAATATGTATAAAACAAAGTGGATTTTTTTTAACATAACATAAATCTTTCATGGGTTTTCTACATTATATTTTAGTAAAATACATAATTTATATTAAGCCTTAAAAGTCTTTAATACCCGGGGTTCTCTTTAAGGAACGCTACATTTCTAAAATGTGTCTTTTGTCCTTGCAGCGGCCAGGAATCATGTCAACAGGATGTGTTTGGCTGCTGACATTCCTCTCATTGAGAGCGGCACGGCTGGCTATCTAGGACAAGTCACAGTTATCAAGAAGGCAGGGTTCTTCTCTAAAATCAATTTTTTTTGGTACACGTTGCTGTATTCATTTCAGTGTCATGCTTTTGGCATTTACACTTCCAATGTTGTGAATTTCGGATCTCCAGGGTCAGACGGAATGCTACGAGTGCCAGCCTAAACCTACACAGAAAACCTTCCCAGGTTGCACCATTCGCAACACACCTTCAGAACCCATTCACTGCATCGTTTGGGCAAAATATCTCTTCAAGTAAGTTCTCTACACTAATGTTGTCAAAATTTAATTAAACTTGGCTTGGTTATGAAATTGTGTAATTTGTTGTTTTGCATATTTAAGGATGTTGTATTGTTTAAATTGTTTTCACTTTGCACAAATAATACTGTATGTAAGGGAAAATTCACAGCTGTGAATTTTTGACTGAGAGAGACTTTCCCTCAAAAAACACATCAAAACTGCCGGTGGTTGACCTTTTACCACTGCGGTGGTAGAAAACTGCCTCCGTCGTAGCACTTGTTTCATCACAGTGACTAAACTGCTAATATTCCAAAACAAGGACCCTGTGAAATCAATGTTTTTTTGTTTGTTTTTTCCTTAAATTGTGATTTCTGCTTTCATTTTTCAGAATTCTGTTTATGCCTTTATTTAAGGCTTAATATTCTTAAAAAAATATCTGATCAATTAATAAAATTGTAACATTTAATAATTTCTTTAAATTTGAACAATAATAGGGTGCTATGATTTTTTTCGGAAGTTCTGTTGTCTGTTTTAGTTTTCCTAGATTCCTTTTTATTTTTTAATTTAATACAAATTTATCAAAAATCATGGAATTCAAAGGAATTCATACTTTTCTAAAATAAGATGTTTTAACAGTTCCTTTTCTGAGATTTAGAGTTTAAATCAAAACACTGATGAAATATTGTGTGGTATTTCTTAAAATATAATGTTGTGATAAACTAATGTTGTTAGTATTACTGTGAGAAGTGCTGCTGCTCTATAATAGTAAGATATTTCTTTCATTTATTTAAAGCATTTTTATTTTGGTGGGTTGTATTAAAGACCTATTTGTGTATTTGATGATTAAGTGGAATGGTGTATAAAAATAATTAGCTTGATTTTGAGAGCAAATTTAATTATTGTCCGCCACTTACACGTTGAATTGCCTCTATAGTCAGCTTTTCGGTGAGGAAGATGCGGATCAGGAAGTATCGCCAGACACAGCTGACCCTGAGGCTGCTTGTGAGTAGTTGCACATTTACAAAAACAAATTCTCCGCTTCACATTCACATTCTTACATTCTTCGTATGGTGCTTGAATATGCTTGGATGAAAAATAAATGTATGATTTAATTTATGGATGGAATTTTGTATATGCTGCAAGTTTGAATTGGGAGCATTTGATTAAAAGATGTTTCTGGGATGCTTCTTGACCACAGGGAACCCTGCAGATGCAGCAGCCCGAGCTACAGCCTCCGATCAGGATGGAGACATCAAGCGAGTGTCTACTAAAGAGTGGGCTCGTTCCACAGGCTACGATCCTGTCAAACTTTTCAACAAGGTGCTAGTTCTGTTACAAACTTGACGTGACTTCATTACCCAGTCTGTTCTTTTTAGAAATGGCCTAAAGGTGATCTTGTGCTTTCTTTTTAGCTTTTTAAAGATGACATCATGTATCTGTTGACTATGGATAAGTTGTGGAAGAAGAGAAAAGCCCCATTACCTCTGGACTGGACTGAAATCCAACAGCTCGGTGTGTTTGTTTGGGGAATTATATGTAGCTGACCTGCTTTGGTTATATTGATAATTAAAAGAAAAAATAATTTAAAAGATGTTAATGAGGCTGTGTTTGTGTGTGTGTAAAAGAATCTTCTCAGGAGGAGGCCTGTGGCACAGGTCTGAAGGACCAACAGGTGTTGAATGTTCAGGGTTACTCTCAGCTCTTCCACCGCAGTGTGGAAACACTCCGATCTCAGCTGATGGAGAAGGGTAATGGTGCGGAGCTGGTCTGGGACAAGGTGAGATTTAAAAGTCAAGCAATGTCAGATATACATGATATCAATTGCATTACCGCTAGGCGGCGACAAATAACTTTTAACATTTTTCGTCAATGAATCATTTATTCAAACTACTTTTTCATAATTTTTATATAAAAAATTGTTGTATTAAATGTATTATATTTTAAATGCAAATATACTAAAATGTTTAATTCATTCAAATTAATTAAACACTTTGAAATCTCTCATTATTTTGTTCAGAATCGTGATCTCTATGAGAGAGAAAATTGTGATTCTCATTTTATCCAGAATTGTGCTGCTCTAGTGTGCACCCACTTTATTTGCTTTATTGCTGCTGTTTTCAGGATGATCCTCCAGCCATGGACTTTGTAACAGCAGCCGCAAACTTGCGCATGAACGTCTTCAGCATGAACATGAAAAGCCGCTTTGATGTCAAATGTAAGTGTCTGGAGGGCTGTATTGCCACTCTGATTGCCTCAACTTAAATTATTTGAAATTCTTTTTAGCTGGTGTTTAAAAACAGTATTTTCTGCTTTTAAAATGTTTTTTTTTTTTAAAGGGTTAGTTTACCCAAAAAAATAAAAAATTAACAGTAATTTTATAAAGCTACAAGAACACTTTCTTTTTTTTTTTGCACAAAGAAAAGAAAATAAACAACTTTATTAAACAATTTCTTCTCTTCGCGTACCACAGTGCCTGTGTGGTGTGAGTCATTCATGGCAGAAAATTCCTTTTTGCGTAAACTAACCCTTTAATTGCCCGTTTTGGGCTTTTTTTTTTTTTTTTTTTTTTTAATGCTTTATGTACCAAGAACTTGGCTTTAAAACAAATAAACAACTTACTTCATAATAAAATGTTTTTAAAAAATTTGGTGCTGAATTTAATGTGACTGTGTTGCCTTTTAATCTAGCCATGGCGGGGAACATCATTCCAGCAATAGCCACCACTAATGCCGTCATCGCCGGTCTTATTGTTCTGGAAGCACTGAAGATTCTCAACTCAGATTTCGACCAGTGTCGCACGGTAACCTTGTGGTGTTGCTCCTTTGACACTTGAATTGCATCACATCCTGGCTAATCTAACACATCTTTGCATTCGTTTTCTCACTTGGTTTAAAGTAATCACATCTCAGCAGTAGTTTCACTTGTGAAGACCTTTTTTGACTTATCCTGTTTTTGAACATCTTGTGAAGTGGTGTAGGTGGGAGTTGTGAGGCTCATCCAAATACTGCACTTGTGGTTTTTGCACTTGGCTACTTGTCTAATTTCATGACGCATTTTCTTTACTTTGCCCCAAGTGTTAAAGTGAGCATGAAAACCACAAATGTGTGTAGAACTTTTCATGCGTTCAACACTTTTGTTTTACTACCACATTAAAGGATTAGTACAGTTCCAAAAAAAAAAATCCTAATTTACACCTAATGACACCCCTGTGTCATCCAAGATGTTCATGTCTGTTTGTTTTTCTTCAGTCGAAAAGAAATTTGCGTTTAAGGACAACATTCCAGGATTTTTCTTCATATAATAGACTTCAATGGGAACCAACAGGTTGAAGGCCCAAATTGCAGTTTCAATGCAGCTTCAAACCTACACAATCCCATCTGAGGAATAAGGGTCTCATCTAGCAAAAACAATCGGTCGTTTTCTACTTTCTACTTTTTTTTTTTTTTTTTTTTTTTTTTTAACAAATTTATATACTTTTAACCACAAATGCTTGTCTTCTTCGTCTGTGTACTTTGGCTTTACTTTTTTTCTTCTTTTTTTTTTAGCACATTTCGCTTTGTAAGCACTGGGTTAGTACTTCCTACATTAAGACCCTTTTCCTCGGCTGGGATTGTGTAGACTCCTTTGAAGCTGCGTTGAAACTGCAACTTGGACTTTCAATTTATTGGCTCGAAGTCCATTATATGGAGAAAAATTGTGAAATGTTTTCCTTAAAAACCATTAAGGTTCCTTAAGGTTTCTTGGATGACATGTGGATGAGTAAATTATCAGAATTATCATTATTCTGGAAGTAATCTAATCCTTTAAATGTAAAATCTCTAATTATTGTTAATACTCGAAAGGTTTCCACTACATCTCGCAGGGTTTCGGCAAGAAGTCTCAACATATTTCCAGAACATGATGCATTTAGCCTCAAATACTGCTTTGGAGGCCTGAGACAGTGTGCACATGCTCTCAAGTGTCCAAGATAGCAAGTGTGGGTATTTGAATACATTTGTAGCATTATTCTTATGTTGTTGTTGTTTTTTTTTTTTTTATAGATCTTCCTGAATAAGCAGCCAAACCCCAGGAAAAAGCTTCTCGTACCATGTGCGTTGGACCCTCCCAATTCTAACTGTTACGTGTGTGCCAGCAAACCTGAGGTCACAGTTAAACTTAATGTGCACAAGACCATTGTGCAAGCTCTTCAGGACAGGGTACCCATCTTTTTTTTTTCTTCTTCTTCTTTTTTTTCCAATCCAAAAGCCTTGATCTTCAAGTTTGGATTTAATCCGGGTTTTTTTTGTTGTTGTTGTTTTCATTTTTTGGTGTTGCTTTTTCAGATACTGAAGGAGAAGTTTGGCATGGTGGCACCAGATGTGCAAATTGAGGATGGAAAAGGAACAATCCTCATCTCCTCAGAGGAAGGAGAGACTGAAGGTGTGTATTTAAAGTTGGCCTCTAGAGGGCATCTTAACAAACTTTCAGTTTGTTTTAATGTTTTGGTCTCTCTGTTTCTCTCTAGCAAACAATAACAAGTTTCTGTCTGACTTTGGGATTCGGAATGGGAGCCGTCTTCAAGCAGACGACTTCCTACAGGATTACACTCTTCTGGTCAATGTAATTCACAGGTCGGTGTGGCTTCATTTAACTATGAGGATGATATTTTGGGTTTCTTGAATATTGAAATAATCTTGCATTTATTGCAGTGAGGAATTGGAAAAGGATGTTGAGTTTGAAGTAGTGGGTGACGCCCCGGATAAGGCGCCTGCACCAAGTGCTCCAGAAGAAGGGAAAAACATTGCCAATGGTAACAAAGATTCTGCCCAGCCATCTACCTCATCTAAAGGTAAGAACAACATGGATTGCCTGCAAAACATTAGTCTAGTTCACCTATGTGCATTCTGCTAAACATGTTTTTTTTTACACTTTTCCCACGTTTGCAGCAGCTGCCGAGGACGATGACGTCCTTATTGTAGACTCAGACGAAGAACCATCCTCAAGCACCGTGGAAGCTTCCCCGGAGTCTAGTAACCGCAAGAGGAAGCATCATGATGTTGAAACGGATGATGCTGCGACTAAGCGCAAACGCCTCGACCAGCAGCCGGCCGATGATGATGAAGACATCATCGCTCTAGACTAGCATCACTGATGAGATTTCACCTGTCCACAATAGAGGATTTTCCTCCAGTTGATCTTTTTGTACGGTTTCTCTTACCAAACATGTAAATATATCTGTACAATATGGTTCAAGCTCAATGGATGTCGTCTTTTTCCTTCTGTCCTTTGTTTTTGGGGAACAGAAAACGGCTGAGTTATGAACTGCACTCGGTTAGGTTTTCCTCCGATGGATAAAATGCTTTTCAACTTTGTATTTTTTACAGTGCGTGTCCTCGTATTTTGCAGTGGTTTAGAAAGGCTGACAAAAGCGCTCACCGTATTTCAATGCATTTCTTTCATCTTGAAAACCATATTCCATATTTATTACAGGTTGTTTTCCTTGCCAACCTCAGTAATGTTTCTGATCACCAAATCATTTTACAGTAACACTGTATTACTGTATGATGGCTTGTATATCTTGGTTTAGAACCACAATGAAAAACATTGTGACTTCCTTTTTTAAGAAAATACACTCAAACTATTTACACCATTGTGTTTCATTCTTATATTTTAGTCTTTAAATTGTATAAATGCGCCCATGCCTCATTTACTGACTGAACTGAGCAGCTGAAATCATCTAATTTGTGACCCTGGATCACAAAACAAGTAATAAATGCCACTAATAAATTACCTAACATGAAATGAATTACTTTTAAAAACAACAACCCAGTTGTAGTAGCAATGGTATATTTGTAGCAATAGCCAAAAATACATTGTGTTGCTCAAAATCATCTATTTTCTTTTACGCCAAAAATCTTTAGCATTTTAAGTAGAGATGTTTTATGAAGATACTTCCTACTGTAAATATATCAGTAATATGCTTTGCTAAAGACTTCATTTGGACAACTTTAAAGGTGAATTTCTTAACATTTTGATTTGCACCCTTACATTCCTGAATTTTAAATAGTTGTATCGCCAAATATTGTCCTATCCTAGCAAACTAATGGCCAATGTCCTCATCGATGGAAAAAATTGCCTTATGCCTGGTTTTGTGGTCTAGGGTCACAATTACCCTTTATTTACAATGAAAGCATGGTCTTGAAAGGGTACAATGTCCTAATTGCACGTTGTTTACATTAGAATGTTTGACGTAAGAACATTCTGTTTTCACTTACTACTCACGTAGATGTCAGAGTCCACCGTTCACGTGGTATTTGTCGTCAGTACGGTTCATCTAAGATGCTGCATGACACGTTAACCCTTCACCTTGTTGGCAACAGTATTGTGTCAGTGGCAAATTTTGAGGGCAGTTATCGACAGTTTTTTACATCAGATAAATCTGACAAAATTACAGACGAATTAATAGCATCTCGTGTCCATTCGGAGCATTTTTCGTTTCGCAAACGACCGAAAACGCTGAAAATGTATGCGTCTCAATTTATCAATGAATTGATAACCGTTGAGCTGGGTTGCCAGGTGTAAGTAAAAAAAAAACTAGCCCAATGACCATATCCCCAATATCAAAATTAACGGGCATATTTCACAGTCACTGTTGAAAACCAATATATTGTAGAGATTATAATACAGCTCAAGGGGACAGTTTTATCATTCGTAGAATATAAAATATTTCAGTCAAATATACTTTATTATGCAGTATGTCAAACCATTAACTCAGTTAACACTGCTTAAAGGAATAGTTCACCCAAAAATGAAAATTACCCCATGATTTACTCATCCTTAAGTCATCCTAGGTGTATATGACTTTCTTCATCCAGACGAACACAGTCAGAGTTGTTTTAAAACTTATAAAGCTCTTCCAAGCTTTATAATGCTTGTGGATAGTGGCTATTATTTTGAAGCTCCAAAAAGTGCTTATATCCGTCATAAAAATAACCCAAAAAAACTAACTCTGGGGGGTTAATACGTGTCTTCAAAAAGCGGATCCATGGGTTTTTATTACAAAAATATTTTTATTTTTAAAATTATAAACTCAAATCACTTCTCTCAACGGCCGTATGCAGGTTCGCAAGACAGTCGAGTTCCTGGTCTGTGTAACGTTACTCCAGTTCAAACAAATAAGGCTGTGCAACAAACTCAAGCTTTTCTTCTCTTATAGTGAAATTTTTTACTTGTTTTCAACTTTTAATCCATTTCCAGCGTTTAGTAGTCTCGTTCGTTTATCCTCACCCGAGTTTACACTACGAATGCGGCTTACGTCATACATTGAGTACATCAGTGATTTGAGTTTAAAATTCATAAGTCATACACTCCTAGCATGGCTTGAGAGTGAATAAATCATGGGGAAATATTCATTTTTTGGGTGAACTATTCTTTTAAGCCTAGTCCCAGACTAAGATGTAAATCTGAGCTGATCTTAAAATATGTCACATTCATTCTTTTGTCTCAATATGCACACCAACAATGTTGTTGTTGTTGTTGTTTTTCTATGGCACATTTATAAAAACTTAAATGTCCTAATTGAACTATGACCTAATCCTGGTTTAACCTAAAACCTGCCTGGGAAACCTGGCCTAAAAGTGTCCCAATTATGTGGAAAAACGATTATAGTATTGAATGAGTGCACATAGTGTCCACTATCCACCCTTTTCTTTTTGTAAGAGAAATAAGTATGCATAAATAAGCGTTTGTTTTTCTGCTTGATATTGCAAATTGGTGTGTCTTATCATATTGTTTTAATATATTGTCTTAATTATGAGCACACTGATGTGTAGTACAGTTTTTTCCATTTACTGCACGTTATTAATTTATTTCCCTACAGCGGATAATGAACCGGAAGTCTCGCCCATAGGTTTACTTCGCGTTAAAGAAAAAAGGAGGATAGCACCGGTCACTACCACAAACTTCAAAACAGTGAATCATTTTGCGATGCAGTGGTAACCGATTTAGTGTTTCAAAAGGCTTCGTTGACGCTCTTCTCGCTTTCTCTATATAATTTAATTGTTTGAATAACTCTGGGAATGAAATCATTACTTACAATGTTAGCGTTCAGATGCAAATTAGCCTTTAAGTGCCATCTGAAATTTTCATCTAAAATTAGCGTTTTTATCAGGCTTCTATGTGTAGGTTTATTCATTTTGCTCTAATGGTAATGGATGCCCGTTCTATGCAATTAAAGTGAAATAACATAAATGTAGAGGCTTGATAAAAATGCTCATTTTAGAAGAACATTTCACACAGCACTTATATATATATATATATATATATATATATATATATATATATAAACTATTTATTCATTTCAGTTTTTGGCAAAAATAGTGTAATTAAATTCCCTAAATAAGTCTTGAATGTGACATCATAACTGTCTCCTCGTGTCCTTTCTCGTTCCTCCTCTGCAAGACCTAACGCCCCTCGGAGGATGAAGCTGATTGGATTGAGACTGGACACCCGACCCCCAACTGGACGTAGTCCTCCATTTTATCATCGTTTACTGGGATATTTAAACCTGTCTGTCCACATCCGCGTCATTTCGTCCTGCTGTCTTGACTACAAAACAAAACTCTTTGAGTTTCGTAACACCGAGACAATTGGAAACATCTAGATGCCCTTTGGGAGTTTGGTGGGTGTTGTTAACCAGCCATTTTTTGTCTTCATCCACCAATCAGTAGGGCGCAAGAGCAAGTTGAGTGTTGTTGGCACAAGTTCGGCGCAAGAGCGCACGCCAAAGGACTATATTTCACATGGCGTGGCGTGACGCCTATGATTAATCAAGCTTTACGTTTTAATCCTAGTCTTTAGGTCCTATATAATTCATTGTATATTGTTGAGGTAAACTGAAAAGTAAACATCATGGTGACACTGACAGCGATCGTAGCGCCTCTCGGTCGGCAGATCCACAGACATCTAGTGAAGCATGTCAGAAGCCAGCGCTGGATACCTGCTCGGGCATGTAACTTAACGGCATGCTCCAGCAAATTACTTCTGAGTCAAGGTTAGTGCATTTTTGTGTGTTTGTTTGCTCCGTGCTAAAAATTTATCCATCGCTTTTTGTTTTAGTCTAACATTAGCGGTCTTTTGTTGGATTATCTGTGCGCTATTTTCACCGCTAGGTTTTATTACAGATGTTGTAAACTCCCTTATGACTTGAATGTCCGTTATGGGTTGAGGTTTAAGCGATCACAGTGTGTTTATTATCAGCAAAAACGTCTTCCAGGGCGACTTCCGGGTTTTGCGTGAGCTGGAATGTTTACATGTAACGGTTAACGTTAACGCTGTGGTAAATTATCATTGCGTTTATCATGTTTTGGTGGTAAATTAACTTGGAGTGTTATCTTTAACTATGTATGTACTAGCCTTATCCGTTTACTTCGTGTTTTCCATGCTTCACATATCACTGTTTTTCTACAAGCCCCGCCCACAAGCCATGTTTATGGTGTCTGGAGAACATTCATTGAAAACGCCCCCTGAAGATGCAATATAAGGTCAGTGGTGGCCAAAATTATTAGAAAACTTGTATTTTATTAGCTAAAAATGTTTTTAAGTCAGTTATGTCTATCTTTTGTCAGTAGGAAGTATCAGTTTTCTTTTCTAAACATTCATTTTGCCATTAATTGTAATAATGGATTATTAATTAATTATTAATGGATTATTAATTAATAATCCAGTGAGATTTTTGTTTGCACAAGGAGCCAGTGCTCCACACAGGGGTCTCTGTCTGGAATGACATGAAGAAACAGAACAAACTGAGACAGGCTAAATTCAGAAGAACTGTGGCAACATCTCCAGGATGCTTCAAGAGACCTACCTTCAGAGCTACAGTACTGTTAAAAGTTTTAGGCACTAAAGCTGTAAAATGAGGATGCTGTCAAAAATAATGTCATAAATAGATTTTCTTTATCAATTAACTTCTATTAACTAAATTAAAGGTGCTGTATGTAAGTTTTTGACTCTGTTTTAAAGGATTAGTTCACTTTCAGAACAAAAATTTACAGATAATGTACTTACCCCCTTGTCATCCAAGATGTTCATGTCTTTCTTTTTTCAGTCGTAAAGAAATTGTTTTTTGAGTAAAACATTCTTTATATAATGCAGGGGTTCCCAAACTTTTCAGCCCACGACCCCCAAAATAACAGTGCCAGTACCTCGGGACCCCCACTTTCCTCCGAGGTGGTTAAAGTATACGAACGTTTTGCAAAATGGCACACAAGCATAATGACATAATGACAACACAAAGGAACACAACAGTCTAACACCCATAATATTATTTTATAGTAATTTACTCATTATTTACATTTGAACATGAATATAACATTCATATATAATAATATAATATTTTTTTATTCATGGGTAAAATCTGCTATTTCTAATGCTTTAAAAATAATTTGATTTCTGGAAATCATCTTGCGACCCCCTCCTCATGGTTTTGCGACCCCCTGGGGGGTCCCGACCCCTACTTTGGGAACCCCTGATATAATGGATATGAATTGTGCCCCAAAGTTTGAACTTAGGACGATTTTAAAGTTGGGCAGAAACAGAGATGGGAGGTTTTTTTGACATACCCTAACTGTACTGACAGGGTCACAGAGATGAGACAAGACAAACATTTAATGATAAGACCCTTCTTCATCAAGCTCTTTGAAGCTTGATTTAAACTACATTTTGGAAGTTCAAACTTTGGGGCACAATTCATATCCATTATATGAAACATATCCTAAAATGTTTTCCTCAAAAAACATAATTTCTTTACAACTGAAGAAAGAAAGACAGGAACATCTTGGATGACAAGGGGGTGAGTACATTATCTGTACATTTTTGTTTTGAAAATGAACTAATCCTTTTACTATTTTTAATTTGGACTGCAATACCTAGTTCATCCACTGGGTGTCAATCCTTAATACAGCACCTTGAAATCAACATTTTGTGCACGCATCCTTTGTGTCTAATGTAGCTTTTGCCCTAGTTGCACATGGTTTTTCAGGTGGTTTTGCAGGTAGATTTTTTTGAAGCATCTTGGAGATATTTCCACAGTTCTTCTGGTTTTAGTCTCTCAGTTTGTTCCATTTCTTCATGTCATGTCATTCCAGACAGACTGGATGATGATTGATCACATCTCTGTGTGGAGCACTAGCTGTTGTCATACTCCTTGTCCAAACAAAAATCTCACTGAATTATTACAATTAATGGCAAAATGAATGTTTGGAAATGTAAACTGATATTTCCTAAAGACACACTACAGAAAAAGATAGAAATAACTGACTGAAAACCATTTTAGCTGGTGAAAACACTAGTGTTCTAATAATTTTGGCCACCACTGTAAATCACAAGATCATGTGTTTGTTGTTGTAAAGATTCTTGCCCTGGAATTCCTGGTTCAGTTTGGCCATCTTTTTTCCAATTTAGTTTAAAATCTTTGAATTCTTTAGACCTCACATTGAAAACCACATAAAAGCAAAGGACAGTTAAAGTTTAATAAGTTAGGTTGCATGCGACTAACCTAGTTGTTAAAACAGGTAAACATTAACAAGAAAAATAATAAAAGAATTTCAATAAATGTGGTCTGTAAGTTGCTTTTGGGATCGAAAATAACAAAGTAAACATCCAGAGTCAAAAATAAAAGTTCATTTTGACGGATATTTAATTAAAGACTAAGTTAAAATGGCTGTATTTTAATATTTTACAATAAAGTTATAGTTAGAACCCATTCTGTGTTCCCTTTCCATAAAATGGGTCAGCACGCTTGTAATCCCTCTTTGCGAGACCACTTAAATGGCTGACAGGAATTATAGTAAAGGCCATTTTAATCTCATGAAAGGCTATTGGTCACATTCTCTGGCTGCTTTATTTCAAGTCCTTTTGTAGAGTCTAGAGCATGTGACCACAATCTAAGCAGTTATGGTGTAAGAAGAGCTCTGAAGGCAAACCTACAAGCTGTATAAAGGAACATGTTTGCATAGGGATCGGCTATATTATTTCCAAGAGAATGTCTATTCATAAAGGTGACATAAAACTCTGCTGACTGTCTTCCTGTGAAGCTCTGCAGTCAGTTTTTCCCTGACATTCCACAAGTCAGTTTTTTTTTTCTTTTTTTGAATCATTGAGTCACAGAAGGAAGCATTTTTTTCTTCTCGACTTTCGCTTCTCTAATACTTTCCAGAAGGACAGCTCGTCGGCTTTTTCGTCCTGCTTTGGGTTTCTTTTCGCTGCTTTTTTTTCCCATTTTTTGACTTTAATTGAGAACAAATGTGTAACTCAACAAAAAAGGGTGCGCTTTGTGGCGTAAAATGTAGGTTTATGTCATCTATTAGTCTATCTAGTATGTATTCTGTTTGTTTTTCTAAAAAAAATGTATGGTTTGTTTTAAAAAACAGAATACAGTGTGTGAAATGTTGTTTAGAAACCTGGTTTTCTGTCAGCATGTTGGTACACCAAGCTTGCGTTTGCACTAGGTTTTAAACACAACTCTAGTTTTATCTGTTTCTTTATCCTAATCGGCCATTTTCTCTTTCTAGTGCATCCGATGTGGCAGGAGCCCCTCGCCATTCCCGGAGGAGATCGCCAGTCGCCTATTGACATTGTGGTGCGTAAAAGCGTCTTTGATCCACAGCTTAAACCTCTGAAGGTGCAATATGACCCAAGGACCTGCCAGCAGATCTGGAATAATGGGTACTCTTTTCTGGTTGAGTACAACGACACCACTGACAAATCTAGTAAGCTGTTTTGATTGTCTTAATAGCTAAATTGCATGGTAACCATAGTTTTTGATGATAAGTCTAAATGTGTACTACAGTTGGCTTGGAATTAGCAACTACTGTCGTTATTAAAATGTAAAAAATGAATGAAAATTTTCTGAAAGACCTCATATGAATGATTTCTGATTTTACGATTGTGAAGCGATCAGTGGAGACTGTGCTTACGTTGTATGATACATTTTTGTTTTGTAAGCAAAATTATATTTACACTACCAGTCAAAAGTTTGTGAACAGTACGTTTTTAATGTTTTTTAAATAAGTCTCTTTTGCTCACCAAGCGTGCATTTATTTGATCCAAAGTACAGCAAAGACTGTACAATTCTGAAATATGTTTACTATTTAAAATAGCTTTTTTCTATTTGAATATGTTTAAACATGTAATTTATTCTGGTGATTTCAAAGCTGAATTTAAAGCTGAATCTAATATTCTGATATGCTGCTCAAATAAACATTTATTATTATTAGTTAAAAACACCTGAGTAGAATTTTTTTCTGTTTTCTTTGATGAATAGAAAGTTCAGAAAGAAATCAGAATCTTTTGCAACATTATATGTCTTTATCATCGAATTATATGCCTTTTATATGTTGATTATTTTGATAATCGATTAATCTAACGATTATTAGACCGATTAATCGACTAATCGTCGATTATTTTACTGGCTAATCAGTAGACTTTTTTTCAGTTTTTGCAGTTTTTGTAATACTTTACAATAAGGTTCATTACTTAACATCAGTTAATATGAACTAAGAATTTATTAATCTTAGTTAATGGTAATTTCAGCATTTATAAAAACCACAAGTTATTTTTTAACATTTGGTAAATACACTGTGAACTAACATGAACAAACAGCAAACAGCTGTATTTTTATTAACCAACATAAAGAAAAAATGAACACACAAATGTAATAAATGCTAATGTTAAAAAATTAGCTAATGTTAACAAATGATACCTTATTGTAAAGTGTTACCAATTCATCATATCGTACTATATTAAGCGAACATTACTGAACTGCGGCGTTCGTGCAAACATCCACATTGTTGTAATCGGATGCATTTTTAACTGCTGCTTTTACACTGTCAGTTTTGGTGTTTATTACGTTACTGAGAGGAAAGTGTTCAATATATTTACATATTCATCCATACGCTGCTTAGATTCAGCTGCGTTTGCTGTCAAGCGCTCTCTTTTTCTCTTGAATTGCATTTAAGAGGGCTGAATTACAGTCTTGCTTAAGCATATTAGAATGATCTCTGAAAATTTAGCTTTGATCACAGGAATAAATTAGATTTTAAAATGTATTCAAATAGAACATAGTTATTTTAAACAGTAAAAATATGTCACAATATTACTGTTTTTGCTGTATTTGGATCAAATAAATGTAGGCTTGGTGAGCAGCAGAGAATTTAGTAAAAAACATTAAAAATCTTTTATACTTTTGACTGGTCGTGTATGCTAACTTTTCTCAGCTTTTTAACTGTTTAATTTGGTTTTCCATTGAATTATTGTCTTATAACTGTGCCTGAAATGATCAAACCAAATGAATCTCTTTTAGCTCTGAAAGGAGGACCACTGGAGGATCAGTTCAGACTATGTCAGTTTCATTTTCACTGGGGGGAGAACAACACTTGGGGTTCTGAACACTCCATAGACCGCCATCTTTACCCTGCTGAGGTACGCTTATCTAGTATTTTTTTTTTTATATCTGTAGTATTTATGTGACATGAAGAACACAAAATGACAAAATGATAAGGAAGTACTTCTCTATAAGCGAGGGTGGAGACTTTAGAGTTAGTAACGGCCCACTATTTTTATTGTAAGACAGTCACCTTAATGAATATATGGCACTGACCCAAGACAAGTACGGTACTGCTTTCACTCATAACCGGTTACATAAGGAGACGTGTGAGTGACTTTACTGTGCCAAAAAGCCATGTTTGCCTTTGTTAGCGCCGGTGAGAATGTGACCTTTTTACTGCTCTCAACACTACTGATTCGTCTCTGACTGAGTGTGTGTGTGTCTGTGAAACAGCTCAGATTTCAGTCCTGTAAATGTATCCTGTATTACGTAAAGTGCTTTCAAACCCACCTCCAGAATAAATGGAGTTCTGTCCATTTGTAAAGATGTTGGTTTAGCCATTGTGGTACGTCAAAAACACAAAACCTCTCTATGTTCAGCTGGAGGATTGTGTAACAGGATGCACGTCTGTAGTAACCTGAACCAACTGAAGGGCATTAAGGAAACATGGCTGTTAGTTTAATTCATATTAGGATGGATGTTTATCTTTATCTCTTCTTTTTTTCAGCTCCATCTTGTTCACTGGAACTCTGACAAGTACAGTTTGTTTGAGGAGGCTGTTATTGAGGATAATGGACTTGCTGTTATTGCAGTCTTTCTGAAGGTACTGGTGTGTAATCATCATCAAACATCTATATCTTTAGTCTTAGTAGTCTTTTACAAAGTACATTTGATTTTTCTTTTTACAGGTTGGAAAGAGACACGAGGGTCTGCAGAAATTAGTGGATGCCTTGCCTGCAGTCAGACACAAAGTAAGGAATTAAACATTGTTTTGTAGACATTGAGCATCATCTTTGTTGAGTTATGACCTGAGATTAAGAAGCTCATAGCGTGATGTTTTGGAAACAGTGGGATGAGGGATGAATATTTTGTTGTAGAATTTCACAGTATGTAATATCCACATTATTTTCCATCCAGGATAGCGTGGTGGAGTTCACCAAGTTCGACCCTGCATGTCTCCTCCCAGAGAATATTGATGACTATTGGACATATGCAGGTTCTCTGACCACTCCTCCTCTTACTGAGGCGGTGACATGGATGGTGATGAAACAGCACATTGAAGTCAGTCACGATCAGGTAAGAGGTTGATATATTTGGGAAATGTAGATGAGAAATTATGGAATACTTTTTTCCCCTCATAACAAATTTTTGATGTGGTCTGGGAAAACCCGTTGGATGTTTTCAGGAAATTCAAAAAATAGGTTGAATGACAATTTTTGGTCAAAATTAGGGTTTCATTAAATTATTATTCTATGTCTTGTCTGTAATCAAATATCTTGGCAAAATTCACTTGTTTAGTGCAGTAAAATTGTGATTTATTGCAGCATGCAGAAATTACAGTATCTTTCTCTAATGTTAAGAACATGCTGCAGAGGTGCTTTCTCTTTCTCTTCTGTATCAATGACCATTTCACACCAGTCGTGTGTAAACTACAGCACGCAAGTTGTTGTTTTATTTATTTATTGATATTGTGAGATGACAGAGCGCAAGAGATGAACACAGTTGGAGGAAGCTCTCTCAGAATGATCTAACTTGCCTCAATCTGCTCAATCCTGGTGATGTCAGTGCCCTAAACAATGTTATAATGGGCTATTTCACATCCAGAGAGAAGGATCGGATGATGAAGTCATTTAAGAGGACGCGTCCGATGGCAGTCTGTTATATAAACAGTGCGCGAACAGTTGTGCTGCGCTCACGTTTCTACATGTAAACTACAACTACAAGGTACATTATTTGTGCTGTTTAAACATACAAGGGGTGATCAGAAGTTCTGAGACTATACTCATGATAAACAACGGAAAACAGACGTTAGTCTGTTTGTGTAATAAAGCCGGATACCGCTCATGACAGCTCTCTTTAAACCCGTAAAGTGAAACATGTCTCACTTTAAACCCGTTTTTCTCAAAATTCCATTCCTGAAAATCTTAGCTATCAGTCAACTTCAAATAGCTATAACTTTTGTTACATTCAAACCCTTGAACCCAGTTTCCATATGGTATCAAAACCTAAAAAAGGTAAAATTTCACCATGTGCTGGGTTTTCCCAGATCGCATCACTTTTAAAGGTACAAGGATTAGTATAGTTCACCCAAAAATGAAAAGTCTGTCATTAATTACTCACCCTCATGTCTTTCCTAACCAATAAGACCATTATTCATCTTCGAAACACAAATTAAGATATTTTTTGATGAAATCCGAGCGCTCTTTGACCTAAGGTTCCTACAACTGTTCAAGATCCAGAAAGGTACCAAGAACATCGACAAAATAGTCCATTCAACCATCATTTTATGATGCTACAAGGACACTTTTAATGCACAAAACACTAAAATAACTACTCATTTTATTTACGCGTCACCCTAGCGCCAGTTTGAAGAACAAAGCAGGCGTATATGTTATGGTGCTCTCCATAAGCTAGGGTGATGTGGAGGAGAAGAACTGTTAAATTAAGTTATTATAGTTTTTTATTATAGTTATTATGAATAAAACTGTCCTCATTGATTATTTAACACTTCCTATTATGAATTATGATACAGCTTGGTTTTGTTGCTTTAATGGGTACAACTGCTTTCTCACCACAATCAAACCACTCCAAAGTTTGTTTTCAAATGTGTTGAGATCACCTCAGGCAATCTCTGATTGCTTGCTAATGCAAGAAAGACTGTTCATATTTGCCTAAAATTGATTCAACCAAAAGAAAAACAGATGAAGTTCCAAAACAAATGCACCAAATGTGTGAAATTACCCTAAAATGGGCATATGAGCAGGGTAGTTCACACAAAAATGAAAATTCTGTCATTGATTACTCACCCTCATGTCATTCCAAACATGTAAGACCTTCAAATTAAGATTTTTTTGATTCCCCGCATTGACAGTAATGCAACCACCAAGTTCAAGACCTAGAAAGATAGAAAGGACATCATTAAAATAGTCCATGTGACATCAGTGGTTCAACTGTAAATTTATGAAGCTGCGAGAATACTTTGTGCGCAAAGAAAACAAAAAGAATGACAACAATTTCTACAGTTCTGTGTAGGGATGTCACAATTCTCAATATAATATTGAACCGTTCGGTTCGACATCCATGTTTCAATACGTGCTTGTGAATTGCGTTTTTCGGTTTTGCATTTAAATAATTTCCTTGTTTTATTTCTCTAAATCTGTAAAATAATACGTTAAGATACACTGGTTTGCAATATCAAGCTGCAAAAAGAGCCGTTTTGTACTGCTAAAAACAGCTGGAAGTGGATTACACTGTAAGCCAGACACATTAAATTTACAAATGGCTGTGCCCGCTCTTATGGGAAAAATAAGTTAGATATGTCTTTAAAACAGCCTCACACTGGCTGTTTTAACTCTGCTTGGAGTCTGTTTGTTATTCCAACTTCGTGTTTCACTGCTCCATGGTAACCTGGGAAATGAAACAGAAAAGCTCATCTGGCTTACTGCTGACTGCTGTTTTCTCTTCCCTTTATCTTCTACATACAATTTTATTCTTTGCCCTCATTCTAAATGCGTTCATTTAAATGTATATACTATTTTTACATACTCTCTTCCATTCTTTTTTGTCTTTTTCTTAGTTGGCAGTGTTTCGAAGCTTGCTGTTCACATCGGCAGAAGAGCAGCAGCAGAGAAGCATGGTCAACAACTTCCGCGTTCAACAGGCTTTGAAGGGACGGACTGTCCGCTCATCTTTCACCCCCTTCCTTCCTGAAGATGGTCCCCCAAAGAAAAAGCAAAAAATCTCAGCGAAAAAGCAAAAAACGACAAAAAAGTAATAGAGAAACTGTGTTTAGTCTTCACATCTTAACAGATTTATCAGCTCGCAGTGCTGATATTCATAAGGTCTTAATTGAATTTTGTAAAACATTTTCAACCATCGATTGGAGAGATTCCACTAAAAGGGATTAACAAAGATATAGTTTAGGTACTGAAGGTCCGTTTATTCCTCTAACAAAAGGTTAATGCAATTCATCGTCATTTCACTGTATTTGTACAAGCATTAAAAATAATGATAGAATATAGGAAATTCTAATTTCAGTATGAAACATGCACATCGCACATTTCCCTTTCAACGTAGTGGCAAAGGGTATCCACGTTTGAGGACAAACAGCCCCCTCTTGTGGATAACTGACAGAATGCAAATGTGAGTGGGGGTTATTTTATTAATAGGTTTAGTTTTGTGTATTCAGTAGTTTTAGCGGTACACCTACCTGGGAATTTCCTTTATGCATGAAACTGCACAATGCCTTTCACTTTTGATTCGTTTGTAGATGTTAAATAATGTATTTTTAGTAAAGCTAATAAACGTACAATTTTAGAATATTTTAAGGCTACGTTTGAACACTGCAGTATATTTTAAAAAGGTGAAGGTGTGAAAAGAAGAGAAGTAGATTAATACGCACAATTGTTTAGAGAATATGTATTACTGTACTTGCTGTGAACTTCAGATTTATATATGGTAGGTTATCATCTCTAGTGCCTTTTTCATTATAATCTGTTTATCTGATCAACTGCACAAATGGTTGGCCATAATTGCCTTTCGGCAAAACATGTGCCTCCAGTACAAATCTCTTGTTGTAAGCTCATGATGGTAATTGTTCATCTGTGGTTCAAGTGTATTTTCAAAATATTAATAGAGAAACTGTTTTTATGTAAGAATGTCTGTAAATTGTATTTGGGAGTGCCTGGATGTCTTTCCATGTTATGAAATAGTTACAGAGAGGGACCTCCATTTTCTAGTATGTGCTCTATTTCATTTCTCCACTAGAGGCATTTTGAGACCAGGCACAATGTAGAAATGAGATCTACAGTAAGACCAATTGATTGTTATAGTTTAATCTCGGTGCATTCCGCTTTCCTGTAAACATGCTGTAAATGGCAATAAGAATGAAACCGTTAAAATGAGACACTAAGATTGTTTCAAACATCCAGGACCTTGTGTTTATAGTATTATTTATCTGCAAAAACATAATGGGGAGTTTGACATTTTTGGATTGATGATCATTTAGAAGATAGTTGAGAACATCAATGTTCAGTTGTTCCAGGGAGGTGCAGAAACTGCAGAAGTTCAGCATGCAGCTTTATAATTGCCAAGAGGCGCTGGTCTCTATGTGATGGCTGAATAACAATGCTCTTGTATAAACTGTCCCTAAAGTGGCCTCTCGTTTGAATGGGCCACCTGGTTTGGGGCTGTGGTTAAAATTCAGAGTGATACTAACTAGACTGGAAAGCTGGATTTGCACTGTATAAACGCTAGGTTACATGGAGACTGGGATCCATTCCCTACACCTGCCCAAGTCTTTAGCTACTCTCAGAGTAGTGAACATTCTTTCACATCAGGAGGCCCTGGAACAATGTTTTCTCATTGAAGCAGAGTTGAATAGCTAGTGAAGACACCTTTTGTAGTTTGAATTTGAATTATGCAGCGGATAAATTATGGTTTGAGGTTTTGTGACATTCTGAGTCTTTCTGCTGTAGTGGTTTGACATGAGGGACATGGATTTGTACTTTTGGGTTTTTTTTTCCTCCACACACTTTTAGAAGGATTTGCCTCTTTTTAAGCAGCTTGAGGCCTTCCACTTTTAAGTAAAATCGGTAGCCACAGTTTAACACTAAAACTTTGTTTTATAGACAGCCTCTTCCTTCACTTATCATCTTAAGTCATTTTCAGAACTGTCACTTATGCTGCCTGTTATAAATTTTATGATGCAAATGTATACAAAACTTTGTTTTTATTCATTCTTTGTTGTATTGTGTGCAAATGCTGTATTTTATCTGTTTTGTGGCATTTTGTAGGAAACTAAAGTCTTTTACATTTGGTTGATTTCATTTTGTTTTACTTTTGGGCGGACATAGGCATGTGCCCTAGGGATTTAAGCAGGAAGAGGGTGGTGCCGGAGGTTTATAGAGGCCCCATCCCAGCAAGTGTTGTTGCACCAGGTGCTGGTTAGGTCCGGATCAGCTGCACTAAAAAAAGTGCATGTTTTGGCGGACTTAGCAAAGGGGGAGAGCCTACAAACCCAGAGGTGAATGTCAACAAATGCACAGCATAACTTCTCATTCATGCCTTCTGTCATGTTATGTATTAACATTTGAATGTGTAAAAATGAAATAAAACAATCTTAGTCTTCTCAGATGGAAATGACTTAAAGTGTTGAAATGTATTCAATATTCTGTTATGAAATCACTGTTTTTATATTTAAACCCTCAATTGACACTGAATTCATAATGCTCATAAGAAACATTATGTAGTCTAAAATAAACTACACTTCTCAGTTTTAATATTTACATTTCAACCAGGTTTGCCAGTTATAAATATATGTGACCATGGACCACAAAACCAGTCATAAAGATCATTTTTATGAAATTGAGATTTATACATCATGTGAAAGATGAATAAGCTTTCCATTGATGTATGGTTTAGGATAGAGTAATATTTGGTCGAGATAATATTGAAAATCTGAAATCTGAGGGTGCAGAAAAATCTAAATAGTGAGCCTTTAATGTTGTCCAAATGAAGTTCTTCACAATGCATTTTACTAATCAAAAAGTTTTATTTTTACACAAGGAAATGTACAAAATATCTTCATGGAACATGATATTTACTTGTATCCTAATGATTTTTGGCATAAAAGAAAATTTTTGACCCATACAATGTATTTTTGGCTATTGTTACAATTATACCTGTGCTACTTAAAACTGAGTATGCCACTCAACTGACATTTCAAATCAGAACTGCGGTGACACGTACTAGTGAGTGTACAGCTTGTATAACAGTGTAAATTTGCTGTCCCCTCAAAATAACTCAACACACAGTCATTAATGTCTAAACCGCTGGCCACAAAAGTGAGTACCCCTAAGTGAAAATGTCCAAATTGGGCCCAATTAGCCAATTTCTCTCTCGTTAATGTTACAAGGTCTCATGTGTGAATGGGGAGCAGGTGTGTTAAATTGGGTGTTATTGCTCTCACTCTCTCATAATGGTCACTGGAAGTTCAACATGGCACCTCATGGCAAAGAACACTGAGAATCTAAAATAAAAAAAAATTGTTCCACTCAGAACAGGCCTCTACATGGTCGACCAAAGAAGTTGAGTGCACATGCTCAGCGTCATATAGCGGGTGTAAAAATAATGACAGTGTCACGTTGGATCTGACGTCATGAAATGACATATGAGTTTTTACACCACTCTCACGGTAATTCAAACATATTTTACTAGGTGTAATTTGTATGAATGACCACACCTAACCCCACCCTAAAACTACCCCTTACAGAAATAGTGCAAAATCATGATTTATAGTGCATATTCCAAAAAAAAAAAAAATGCTATGAGAACATGTGCGTTCTCTGGTATCAAACCTGTGTTCGTATGATTACACCACTTTGTAGTGCAACGCTGTACGGACTAAGCTACACATAATCCTGAAAGTGTATTGGATACCTGTTGCTGATATGGGAGCAAATGTTGTATACACTCTATGGAGACATATTTTGAGGATTTGTGAAAACGACTTACGTCGGGCGTATAAGTTAGAGGACATGTTGCTACTGTAGTGCCTATAGTGAAGCATGGTGGTGGGAGTGTCATGGTCTGGGGCTGCATGAGTGCTGCCAGCACTGGGGAGCTACAGTTCTTTGAGGGAACCATGAATGCCAGCATGTACTGTGACATTCTGAAGCAGAGCATGATCCCCTCCCTTCAGAGACTGGGCCGCAGGGCAGTATTCCAACATGATAATGAGCCCAAACAGACCCCCAAGTTGACCACTACCTTGCTAAAGAAGCTGAGGGTAAAGGTGATGGACTGGCCAAGCATGTCTCCAGACCTAAACCCTATTGAGCATCTCTGGGACATCCTCAAACGGAAGGTGGAGGAGAGCAAGGTCTCTAACATCCACCAGCTCCGCGATGTCGTCATGGAGGAGTGGAAAAGGACTCCAGTGGCAAACTGTGAAGCTCTGGTGAACTCCATGCCCAAGAGGGTTCAGGCAGTGCTGCAAAATGATGGTGGCCAAACAAAATATTGACACTTTGGGCCTAATTTGGACATTTTCACTTAGGGGTGAACTCACTTTTGTGTGTTGAGTTATTTTCAGGGGACAGCAAATTTACACTGTTATACAAGCTGTACACTCACTACTTTACAAGTGTCGTTTCTTCAGTGTTGTCACATTAAAAGATATAATAAAATTAGTTGTGTCAATCGATTAAAAAAATTAATCACAATTTTTTTCAGAAATTATTTGCAAAGTTTTTAATTATACTTTCATATTGCAATAATTTCACATTCATGATTCAAATTAATGTAGAAGCAACAGAAAGAACATATATTTTTAATATTTGTTTAATGCCATCTTTTTTTATGACTGAAGGCATGTATCACGGATTCCAACTGATCTGAATTGATCTGAACTGAATATAACCATTCAACATTACAGTATAATCGAGAATAAGAGAATAAGACTTCTAATTTAAGTGAACTTGAACCAATCTTCAAATAAACCCATTATAATACATTTCATATAAGCTAACTAGCTGTGCCCAAGGACCAAGTTCTTAGTGATGCTGTCTGAAACGTAATTAAAAATAGACTTCATCCACTCTTTCCTAATGTAGGAAGGCAATGCAATGACTTTTTTTCACAACTTGGCACTGCACAGCACCTTCTTGTATTCTGAGCCATCTTTATCGTTTGGTTTCTGAGTAGACCTGAGTTCGCCTCTCTCGATATTTACACTACATGCATAAATTGGTGGACGGGGCAACAGGTACAAGCACAAGTACAAGTACAAGCAGGCGATGATCTTCTTCTGCAGAGGCAATGTTTAGCCACACTATTACATCATAAAGTGGCACATTCCACAACCTGTCAATCTGGCAGACTGGCTTCAATATAAGCTGTTTTTAGACTAACTGGAAAGTTACAAGTTCTAAAAATGTTTTTATATGTCAGAAGATCAAGGGAATTTTGGTTTCTCAGTTTATGACCCCTTTAAAGGCTAAACTTTATATGGGACTTTATGGCAAACATTACCTTTCGTCAAAGAGGTTCTGAGTACTAATTTTTGATAACCATGGCTAATATCTGTTGTTCTTCTCTAAGAGTAAAGATTCCAGCCAATAAACCTGAAACAGAGGAGAGCAAGTTTCACATCAGTAGGAGCTAGACAGCACCTTTAAAGACATGAGACAGAGACTAAGGCCAGGGTGTGGGTGTTTGGAAAAGCTGGGGAACCTGGATTGAGTTTTGTCTCAAACTTGGTTCAAAAAGATTCCATTCCATGTTTGTTGTTCTTGGCTGCATGAGTTATAAAATGGGACGAAACAGTGGGTTTTTGCGTATCCCAAACACACCATGGTTTCCCATCATTGTGTGAGAGCATTTGGGAACATGCTCTTTGAGCTCAACAGGAAAAACAAACTAGGTGAATTGATTAAAGAGCAGCAGATCAAGACCTCTTCTCAGAACACCCTGGAGATGGTCACAGTTGTGATCAATAAAAAAAAAGTTATGCAACTGTGGAGTATCTCAAGGGATACTGGACTGGTGTCTTCTGAGGTCTCTTTAGCTGATCAGGCATCGCTAATTGAATAGAAGCCACAGATGAAAGCTGCTAATATCAGGCTGCTTCCTCTGCTTCCAGTGTTTTCGCAGGTTATTTTTAGACAAAAAGAAAACTCTATTCATTGCTATTTGCTTTCTATAAACAGGAACCTATGGCTTAAAGATGTTTCTCAGAACTCCAATTCAGTTGCTTTCCTCTTTAGATCAAACAACTGTTGGTTGAATTGGAAAAGAAAAAAAAAATGTACATCTAAAAATGTATATTAAATCTTGGCCAAAACCTGACAGGCCCTCCGAAGTTTCACTTAAAGAGGAGCGCTGATTGTTTTCTACTTTTAATGATAACCAGCACTTGTGGTGCCAGGGAACTGAGACACCCACACCCCTCTCTCCTGTTGAGAAAGAAAACTGAACTTTTAAACATCAGGAGACAACACAGCAGCAACCACATGACTTATCAAATAAAAAGTCACCTGCTGTCTCATTTATCTTTAAGCTGAGCAAACATACATCGTAAATACAATTTAATTTTTGTGATGGGGAGCACACGTGCAAAGAGAATGCAGGTGGCAGAAACATTTTTTTTTTCTCAAACATGTCTTGATGAGTAACCTTAAAACACAACCCAAGGTCATGAAGTTCGTAAGTGTTAGTACAACACAACTTGCCCCCTACAGACTGTACTCTCCAGGCCTTCAGAGACTGATACCTTGTAGGCATGTGACATGTAAGTCTTCTCTTTGAAGCACAAAAGCTTTTGGATGAAATTTAAGTTGTTGTTTTGTTTAATTTGAGAACCAATATCTTTCAAGCCCACAGGGAATGTGACATTTGTGATATTTCAAGTGCCTTTACCTGAAAACAGGAAATTAGCAGGGACAACTTTGTTATTTTTTCATTTGTTTTTAAGAAATTTGAGTCTAAAGAATTTTCAAGGGCTGAAACGACAAGTTATGGTAATTCATGTCTAGCCAAGGATTATAGTCTGAATATTTAAAATAGAAAACTTCAGACTAATTAGAAAAACTCTAATAATCTAGAAAATGGTTCACAAAAGCCTAGAAGTTTATGGTGGAATGGTGGAAAAAACTTAATTATTAAGATTTAATTAAAAGAAATTAATAATTTTATTTAGCAAGGGTGCTTTAAGTTGATCAAAAGTGATAATAAAGACATTTCTAAGTTTATAAAAGATTTCTATCTCAGATAAACACTGTTCTGCTAAACTTTCTTTAAGCTGATCAAAAGTGATGATAAAGACATTCCTACGTCTACAAAAGATTTCTATCTCAGAAAAAAACATTGTTCTTCTGAACTATCTATTCATCGAAGAAATCTGAAAAAAATTATACTCGGCTGTTTTCAATGTAATACAAAATAATTGTTTTTTGAGCAGCAAATAACATTATATTAGCATGATTTCTGAAGGATAATG
Source organism: Cirrhinus molitorella (assembly GCA_033026305.1). NCBI lineage: Eukaryota > Metazoa > Chordata > Actinopteri > Cypriniformes > Cyprinidae > Cirrhinus > Cirrhinus molitorella. Next base: position 9,086,341 of record CM065141.1, on the reverse strand, counting down.
TGACTGGAGTAATGATGCTAAATATTCAGCTTTGAAATCACAGGAATAAATTACATTTTAAAATATATTCAAATAGAAAAGTTATTTTACATAGTAAAACTATTTCAAAAATTTGCTGTTGTTGCTGTACTTTGGACCAAATCAATGCAGGCTCTGTGAGCAGAAAAGACTTCTTTAAAAAAACATCAAAAATAATGTTTTACTAGTAGTGTATTTAGTATTTAGCAATAATGGTTTTATTTTTTTTTTATTTTTTTTTTTACAAAAAATACTGCACAATTAATACCAAAATAAACCTATATAAGCCTTTTAGAATAGTCTAGTGTTGTCACAATACTTCTTTTCTATAGCATAGTTTTTCATAATATTCAAAATAATTATATAGACAGAAATACTATAAATAAGCATGTAACCTTACACTATGAAATATGTAAAATGTACAGTAAAAATGGCAGCTGTGTTTGACAGAACTTTGTAATAAATAGGTACCTTACCATTAAACAATTAACATTTGAAAGTCTTTACAGCTAAAAGTATGTTCCTTTTTACACTGTAATTAAATAAATTACTATATTTATTTGAATGTTATGACGTGACTTAAAATCTCAAGAAGTACTTATGGGTTCAACCATTTAACCACAAAGCCTTAAGAGTCTTAAGTAGCACAGGTATATTTGTAGCGACGGCCAACAATACGTTGTATCAAAATTATACATTTTTCTTTTAAGCCAAAAATCATTAGGATATCATGTTCTATGAAAATATTTTGTGAATTTCCTACCGTAAATATATCAAAACATAATTTTTGATTAGTAATATGCAAAGCTAAGAACTTAATTTGGACAACTTTAAAGGCGATTTACTCAATATTTAATTTTTTTTGCACCCTCAGATTCTAGATTTTCAAATAGCTGTATCTTGGCCAAATGCTGTCCTATCCTAACAAACCACATACCAATGGAAAGCTTATTATTCAACTTTCAGTCAAACTTGACTGGTTTTGTGGTCCAGGGTCACAATTAGGAAAATCCCTGATCCAGCATTTGCAACTTGCTCAACCTGCTAGCCCACTCAGTGATAGGGTATTCTTCCAGGAAAGGAGACTAGAGGGCGATATAAACCTCAACTGTAACACTTAATGAGGCGGAGGAGGAGGAGGAATAAAGAGGCAGGCCAAACCAGGAGATGCTTTTGTGTGGCTCTACAACGTTGACACACTTCAGAAACCACGTTTCTGTGAGTCAGAGCGGACTCCACGCACGGTACCACCGTACATCAGCCGAGCCCAGTCTGAGGGAGCTGAACAGGTCATTTCCACACGCTACAGAGCAAAACAAAGCGTCTAGCTTTGTTTGACAAGAGGAAACGATGTCAGGGTTGAAGAAACGGAGTTCTAATACATCTGCGGACCGGGATGAAGACGACAAGCAGGTGACGGAGAAGATGCTCTCCAGTCGAGGTGGGAATGGCAACATGAGCCGACCAGGAGACGGCACGCCTGAAAGCCCGACCGCAGATATTACCTCAGCGGATGGAGAAGGGACAGTCGAGCTGAAAAGAACTATAACTCTCGTAAACGGCGTGGCCATCATTGTAGGCACCATTATTGGCTCTGGCATCTTCGTAACCCCGACCGGAGTGGTGAAAGAAGCCGGTTCAGTCGGGTTGTCGCTGGTCGTGTGGACTGTATGCGGCGTCTTCTCCACTATAGGCGCTCTGTGCTATGCCGAACTGGGGACCACCATCACCAAATCTGGGGGTGACTACGCTTACATCCTTGAAGTTTACGGCTCCCTACCTGCGTTTCTGAAACTCTGGATTGAGCTTCTCATCATCAGGCCGTCCTCGCAGTATATTGTCGCCTATGTTTTCGCTACCTACCTCCTGAAGCCCATCTTTCCCTTCTGTCCAGTCCCTGAAACAGGGGCTAAGCTGGTCGCCTGCCTGTGTATTTGTAAGTAACCTGTTAACGTTACCAACCTCGTTAGGTGACATAAAAGTTCGTTTTACTTATTTATTTTACAAATAAACTATATGACTGAGAGCTTAACTCACTCTTCATCGCAAATCTCTTCAGTTCAGTGTTTTTTACGTTAGAATTTACCTCAACTGTCATTTCGCTTGACGTTGGCGCGCTTCATCTTTTCAGTGTCCTCATGTACACCATATTTTTCACAAAACTCGGCAAGATTATTAATAAAAGGGATTTTAACTACACATATGAGAGAAAATGCGTAGCTACAAGCAGAGACGCCATGTGTTGACATTGCTACAGCGTGTGTAGCCTGTACGAGGAACTGAGTTATGCTGAAAAGCTGCAGCCAAATTTCATCATCTATGTGCGGATGAAGTAGGAAGTGGCACGCGCCTACCTATCACATTGGCGGGCTTTATGCAAATTAATTACATTGTTAGTATTAATTATACACCAGTTTAGCCACGATGTAATATTAATTATATTTTGATTATGAATAAATATTTTTTTGGTTTTTATTTCCACCATGGAAATAAAAAGCAGAATAATTATGTTTTTTTATTTTATTTTATTTTTTTATTTATTAACCAGTGCTAGTGACGTAACACGTCAGGTATCTAACATGAACTTCATAATTACTACATATCTAAACCAAGATTATTCATTGTTATAATCATGCTATATATTATCTTTTTATGTTTTGCCATAAAGTGTTCTTGCAAAAGGAGGACAAAATAGGAGTTAATGAATGCAGACCTGCAGCGCTACAATCACAGATCTTTGACATGCATGCTCATGGCAATATGTTGTGATTGTGAATATGTGATTTACCATGGCAGTCATGCGAGCAATGCAACCCTCCCGCAGGTTTAAACCAGTCAGGATTAGCAGAATTAGCTCAAGCCCTAATTACCAATTGGCCAACAAATTAAAACCCATATTTCTCTCTTTGTCTCTTCTTTCTTTCTCTCCTCCTCCTTTCCCAATTAGGCCAGATGAATGCTTGATTGGGGTACAGGAATGTATATTCTTTGTGATTGTGTTGGAGTGAATACCCAGCATGCACTATCCGTTGTAATCTCGCCCTGTTAGCGGCTTGTCTAATCCGTCCATAAGAACTCACATGACGAGACAGAAAGGGAGGTAAAGATGACTATGCCATACGTTTAAGCTGAGCAACGACAGGTTACAGGATTTACAACACTAATACCAACATTTACAATGATGCAAGAGAGTTCAGCCCACAGATATTTGGGTCTGTTGGCATAGCAGCTGGCCACTGTTCCCCTGACCCATTTTCTCATGTGTTTTAAGGTTATGATTGAAAAAGCGACTCCAGGATTGGTTCGTCGCATGAAGCTATGCTGCGTATCCATGGGAGAGGCCCCCTGAGCGGGACCATGCTCCGCCGTAGGGAAGCTCAGGGAGGAACCTCTGTCTCATGATCCCTGGTCTATTAAGAATAAGAACAGCAATGCCCAACAGAGTAATACAGCAGTGTGTGAATGTGTTCTTGCATGAGGGGACCGAGACCCTACTGTCCTGCCTGATACAGACCCCCTTTTGTACTTTAGGGGCACACAAAGGCTGTCGGGTTTGCCTCTCTGTTTGGTGCCCAGACCGATTTACAGCTAATTCTGCTTTGAAGTATTGGTTAGTTAATCACATTTAATAGGGAGCCTAAAGGATGAGGTAGTAGGAGCTCATGATTTTTATTATTCCCACAAAATCTGTTTACCAGTATTTGGTCAGTGAACTTTCAAGTTTCAGGCTGGCCATAGCACTTTATTTTTATGATATTTTTAATGTTTTTTTTTTTTTTTTTAAGAAGTCACCAAACCTGCATTTATTTGATCCAGCAAAAACAGCAACATTTTATATATATATATTTTCAAATGTGGTTTATTTCTGTGATTTCAAAGCTGAATTTTGGCATCATTACTCCAGTCACATGATCCTTCAGAAATCATTCTAATATTCTGATTTGCTGCTCAAAAAAGTTCAGAAGAACAGCATTTACCTGAAACAGAAATCTTTTGTAACATTATAAATGTCTTTATCATCAATTCTGATCAATTCAAAGCATCTTTGCTAAATAAACGTATTTATTTCTATAATTTCTTCCCTCAAAATTATACGGACTCCAAGCTTTTGAATGGTATAGTGTATAATGTTACAAAAGCTTTTGATTTCAGATAAATGCTAATCTTTGTATCTTTCTATTCATCAAAAAATCCTGAACAAATGTTTAAAATATTGATAAAAATAATAATAATAAAGTTTCTTGAACAGCAAATCAGCATATTAGAATGATTCTGAAGATCATGTGACACTGAAGACTGGAGTAATGATGCTGAAAATTTAGCTTTGACATTTAGCTTTGAAATTGCATTTTAAAATATATTTAAATAGAAAGCAGTTATTTTAAATAGTAAAAGGCTTGGTGAGTAGAAGATAATTTTTTACTGTTCAAAAACTTTTGACTGGTAATGTTAAGCTCATTAAAAATGTAAATAAATAAATACATTTTTATTCACAATTTATATATATATATATATATATATATATATATATATATATATATATATATATATATATATGTATTTATTTTATTATTATTATTTTTTTAATTAGACTAGTTTCCCCAAATCATTGCCCACATTGTGTAACATAGCCATCCAGTCAGCAGGATTTTTGCTAATCGCATTAAAACAGACAAAGAAAAATTGCAAAGTAAGTGGATTGAATAAGTAGGTCAAGACATTTGCGTATGATTCAGGTAAAAATTATTTGCAGACCCACCCTGTAATACAATCAAACCCCATTAGGCAGACTATTATGTGCTGTAGTAAATTATATTCCTTAATCATTTGAACCTACATGTTCAGGATCGAATAGGTAGTTTTTTCACTAAAGTTTATTTGATGTTTTTCCCTTCAACCCTAATGCATTTTGGCAGCCATGCAGTTTCATTTAAAAAAGTAGCACAGCAGATCATGCTGCCACGTGTATAGCTGAAATGTAAACAGCACTTTGCAGAGTTAAAGTGTGGATGACAAATTCTAGCCTAATTAGTTTACCAAGTATTTAGGTTACCTCTGTTGTGAAAGACTAAAAATAAGTGCCTGTCGTTCTGTTTTTCCCTCCATCTCTCCCCATAGTGTTGTTGACCGCAGTCAACTGCTACAGCGTGAAGGCCGCCACAAGGGTTCAAGATGCCTTTGCCGCTGCTAAGCTACTTGCCCTGGGCCTCATCATCATTATTGGCTTTGTGGAGATCGGCAAAGGTGGGTAACACACAAATACTTCCAAACAAATTGTCAGGTTTCTAAACAAGTGCTGAGGAATGAATGGAAAACAGGAAAATGGATACGATGTACCGCTCCAACAATTTTCATTACAGTGTTGCGTTACAGCCTCTCAGCAGTGAAAAGTGTCTACAAGCTACACAAAGTTTATGACCAACATCAGCCCCATGCAAAAAAATGACTTTTTCTATTAATAGGGATCAAATTGCTGATCCATTACTTTGTTTAAAGCAATGAAGGCACAGTTAACAGATAAACTACTTTTTAAAAAGATCAAATATCCTTCCTCGGCTGTTCCTGGCTGTATCCAACTATTCAAATCAAACATTATTTAACAGTTTCACAATTAAAATCATAGAAAACATAATTTCAAAGACAAGTAAATAATCTCATTACATGAGCCATTTAACCCTCTTACTAAGAAAAAATAAAAAATAATTATTTTTTTTGGTCCCATACTTTTTCCAAGCTTTTTCATCAAACTTGCCGTGTTGATATGTTAGTACTCCATCTCTTTTAGAAATCATTTTGGACTTTGGTTAGTACCTCATAATGGCAGCATCTAATTTCAGTTGTATAGTTGAGGACCGGTCCGAATTGTAGACCTGCTGAATGTGCAGCCAGAACAGCAGCTCTGACTGTTAGTTACTGAGACACTAAAGCACCGACAGCAATAGTCTAGAGAAAGAGCAGTTCAGAGATTTGTAGGACGAGCTGGCAGACCTTCCCTCCAGACTTGACATGAACTACAGTAGTTGTTTACATAGTCACAGTCACCAACTAGAATTAACATCAGTGCATTCATGGAGAGTAACATTTACATTTATGCATATAGCATATGTGATTTAGAGTGCATTGTTTCTTTAATAGCATTTTTGGGTTTGGCTTCTCATTAGCTTACTGGTTTAGACTTACAAATTCAGAAAGGAAAAAGAGGATTTCACAGTCTGAGATGCAGATTAACAAAGTTCCATTTACTTGGTACCATTTACTTCTGTGTGTACTGCGCAAACTAAGACCTGAAGCTGGTTTCTCTGACTCAGCATTGTGAGTCACTGTTAACAGGGCAGGTTAATTTAAATGGATTATTAGCTTTTCTTTTCTTCTTTTATCTCCAATCCACCCACTTTCACTGCCCACAGCAGTGGACGTGTAGTGACAGACAGCAAGGTAGTTTCTGAAAGAAAGGGAAGTTGAAAGGAGACGCCATGCCGCTTGTTGATTATTGAATATTGGAGCCAGAACTGTAGGGCACGTCTCTTTTAATTAGCCTGCCTCACCCAGATTTTGCCACGACTGCCAGATTTTGGCCTTGCCTTTGGGTGTGGATTTCTTTGTGTGGTTAAGTCTCAGAACTTAACCTTTAATTGATGAGGTTGCCACATGTGCATCTCTCATGGCAGAGGTGCTTCATCTTGATGCTTCTAAAGCAGCATTGTTCAAAAGTTCAAAACTTTGTGATCAGAAAGATTTTAAAAATGTTTTTGAAAGAAGTCCCTTATGCACACCAAGGCTACATTTATTTGATCTAAAATACAGTAAAAACTGTGAAATATTATTACGATTTAAAATGATAAATTTATATATTAAATTGTTATATATTCAGGATCGTTACTCCAGTCTTCAGTGTCACATTATCCATCAGAAATCATTCAAATATGCTGATTTGGTGTTCAAGAAAAAATTCTTATTGTTATCAATATTGTAAATGATTTTGCTGCTTAATATTTGTCATTTTCAGGATTATTTTATGAATAGAAAGTTTAAAAAACAACAATGATTTGCTTTGATTATTACTATCAATAACATCCCAGAATGCATTGCAGCAAACTTAGTGAAAAAGAAGAAACAAGATGGCGGCTGAGGCAATATAAAAATATACAATTGGTAATTATTTTCAGAAATAGAAATACTTTAGCTGATAAAATCTAAATCTAAATGCTACAATTCAGTTTAATAAATATATATCCGATGCAGGTGTAATATATGCACTTTGTTTATTTACATGCGTGTAGGTTATGTATGTGCGTATCAGAGCGGCTCCGTTAATGCTGCTCCACACAAACAGTTATCATTTGTAGCGTCTCAAACTCCATCTCTGCACATTGCTGTAAGTTTGGGTTTCTTATGACTTTCATCTGGGAACGCAGTGTGTGCCATTTCATCAGATTTAAAAGGTAAATCTTTTAGAAACCTACGCAAACTCAGGAAAATACATCAAAATCTTTCTTAATATGCTAACTATCGCAATTTCAAAATGAAAGTTTAAACCGTCTCTCTGAGTTTACACGTTGTCCACACAATCAAGAAATGATAGCTGTAGCATTTCTGTCATAAAGAAATAGCCAAATATTAAATATTAAGTGGATATTTTAATTAAATATTGTTTATTCAATATTAAACAAGGATTAGATTGTGCAGTAAAGTGTAAAAAAAAAAATCATCAGGCCTCATTGCTAATATACATGTATTTTATTTTGTCTATTTTTATTACTGCCAAAAATGTGTTATAATTGTCTGAATACTCAAATAATCATCAAATTTTGGGTCATTTCCCAAAGTAATCGTTAGTGACAGCTCTAACATTTATGTACTTTAATGTTTAGTACTGCTGGGCAATGATTAGTTGTGATTAATCGCATCTAAAATAAACGTTTTTGTATACGTAATATATATATATGTGTGTGTGTACTGTGTATATTTATGATTGTATATATATATGTATATATATATATATATATATATATAAAACACACACGAATGTGTATATTTATTATATTTCTGTTATATAAACAAAAAACTGATTTTGGATGCGATTTAATCGTTGCGCAGTAGTACAAAACATTAAAACTGCACTTTTTTTGAAAATAGGCCAATTTTCCAACTCCCCTGGAGTTAAACAGATTTTTACTATTTTTGAATCTATTCAGCCGATCTCCGGGTCTGGCGTTTGCACTTTTAGCACAGCTTAGCATAAATCATTGAATCTGATTAGACCGATAGCATCTCGCTCAAAAATGACCAAATTTTTTCTATATTTTTTCTACTTAAAACTTGACTCTTCTGTAGTTACATCGTGTACTAACAGCGACAGAAAATGAAAATTTGCGATTTATGAATATGGTCCCCAGCTATTTTACTATTAGCTTAGTGGCTTAGTGCCGGTCACGTCAGAAGTTACCTAGCTGGGGACTATTTTCAGGCGCTGTGTAATATCACTGCGCCTGCTGCATCCATGGTACGACAGCAAAGTTCCCTGATTATTACGCAGAATGAGAGTAGTTCCTATCCATTTCAGCCTAGAAAATCACAACTTTTTTATTTTCTGTCGATCTTAGCACACAATGTAACTACAGAAGTGTCAAGTTTTAAATAGGAAAAAAAACTCTTCTGTTTAACTCTAGGGGAGTTGGAAAATGAGCCTATTTGCAAAAAAAGTGGAGTGTTCCTTTAAAGTACATAAACATTAAGGCTGTCACTTACGATTAAACTGGGAAATGCATAATCTGTCGATTATTCTGACGATTAATCTTTTATTTTGGATGTGATTAAGCGCGATTAATTGTTTGAACAGCACTAATGTTTAGATTTCATTTTTCAGTTGTGCTTTACAAGTATTGAATTTTTAGCTTAGCCACATAGTAAAATCAAATGGTGTCCTCCTGTGAAGTTAGTATTTATGAGTTATGAAGATGGCAAGATGGCGATGTACCTACTGAAATACTGAACTACTTCTACAAAGTGATGAATAAAATAATTTGCATCAGTTGTTCTTGCTTTTTTAGGTTTTTATTTAACTTATGAACATGCAGTAAATTTAATCATTATACATTGTATAAAAATTTCACAATATCATATTTTGTATGAGCAACTTTTTATTGTAAATGGAGAAAAAAACACCCATTCAACAAATTTACCATCAATATCAAGATTCCGCATCTACTACATAACCCACATTATCTCACTAAGACGCCCACGACTCAGAAACTCCGAGTTTCCCACTCGTAATGACGACATTGTGGTGAAATTCACATGCATTCAACTCATTCATATGATCTTTCTGACATGACTTGAATACGTCAAAACTCCATTTAAAGCAGTTGTGAGTTGAGTTGATTCTCCCCTTCTGGGGTGGACTCCTATGCCATTTATGACTTTCAGTTTTAGTTAGAATGCCTTGTTCCTGTCTGTATTGACTGAAGAAAGCAAGGCAGCTGGCTAGCTGTTGGGTGTTTTGTGTGCGAGCTAGATAAGCGAATGCAAAATGACTGTGAGAAAAATGAAGCCAGATAATGATGGCTGTAAATTTGAACCGCAGATAGACACACCCTCCCTGTGCTGAGAGACATCTGTGAAAATGTCCTCAGATATGTAGCTATATGGCTAAACTGACAAGTATCCTCCTGTTTATTTTATTTAAAGTCTTGCTTTAGAAAGAGCTGTTTAATTCAGTGTCTTCCTCTGTGACATTTCCTCTCTCTATGTCAGTCTCTGTGCACAAAGTAGCTTCTGTTTGATGGCGTAATACACTCATCCCACTTAGAAGGCCAGAAAAGGTCTCAGTGTGTATCTTAGCGCTTGTGTTTGTTTTGAGAAAGCCACTACTGCTTAATTCCGGTACATTCAGCGGAGGCTAAAACGTAGCATGCAACAGGACACCTTGTGGTTTATCAAAAATTTTGAGCTCCACCTACACAGAGACAGTGAGACTCTGCCTGCTTTTTAGATTCTGCCCACTTATTAGCATAAGAAGTTTTTTATGTTTTGGTTGTTTACCACTGTATTGGTAGTTATTGCTAATATTTGAGAGCTGACAAGAAATAAAAGGAGGAAACAAAAATGATGATGCCCAATGGAAACACAACACACAACCAGCGTGACTACAGCACTACTCTGAGGTTGTGCAACACTTTTATTTAAAAACTGCTTATTTTTTGCCTGTATTATTTGTTTTATATGTGCTCAAGCTGTTCAAGAAACATTTTTCATTATTATCAAAAGAACAGAATTTAGTTGAAATAGAAATATACTTTTCTGTCACTTTTGAGCAACATACGCTACCAGTCAAAAGTTTGTGAACAGTAAGATTTTTTGTTTTATAGAGAAGTATCTTTTGCTAACCAAGCCTGCATTTATTTGATCCAAAGTGCAGCAAAAACAGTAACATTTTGAATTTGTACTATTTAAAATAACTGTTTTCTATTTGAATATATTTTAAAGTGTAATTTATTCCTGTGATCAAAGCTACATTTTCAGCATCATTACTCCAGTCTTCTGTCACATGATCTTACAAAAATTTGTTGTTTGAAAAAATTATTGGATTTACTGTACAAGAAACATTTATTATTATTATTATCAATATTAAAAAATATATATGTTTTTTCAGGATTCTTTGATCAGCATTTATCTGAAATAAAAAAAAACTCTACCATTCAAAAGCTTGGAGTCAGTCTAGTTTTTATTTATTTATTTATTTATTTATTTTTTGAGAAAGAAATGGAATTATATAAACATGTATAATTTATATTCATATATATATATATATATATAAAAATCAGATAAATGCTGTTCTTCTGAACTTTCTATTCATCAAACTGGAGTGACTGGAGTAATATATTAAAATAGAAAATAGTTATTTTAAAATTTAGTCAAATATTTTAACATTTTAGTTTTTGCTGTACTTTGGATCAAATAATTGCAGGCTTGGTGAGCCCAAGAGACTTCTTTAAAAACATTAAAAATCTTACTGTTCAAAAACTTTTGACTGGTAGTGTATAATAAATAAACAATCAATTATTAAATTAAAACATTTAAAAAATAATATAAAATAATAATAATTGACCAAGGCCAGACAACAGCATTTATTACTTTGTATTTTACCACAAAATGTTAAGACTGATCAGAATCAAGTATTCCAAAGCATCATTTTAACGTTTGTTTGTTTGATGCTAGAATATGACAATACATCTTTGTCCATGTGACCGGATGCCCTAGTTTTCCTCTCTATCTCTCAGATGACTCTATTTGTCCATTAAGCTGTCTAGATTGATGTGACAACGGTTACACAACTGATGCGGGATGCTCAAATTACTTGCCTTCACAAACTGCGCTGTTGTCTATTAGAAAAGTGTGTTTTTGAGATAGTGTGTTGTTTTTAGGAACTCTTCAGATTGAATCTAGGCTATGTAAGCTGAGATATGCTGTCGAAGCGTTTCTCTCGGACAGAGATCGGGCTCCTTTGGGCTAGCGTATAGTTCTGTGAAGCTCAGGTCTGAGCCTGTAATACTCAAGTTTATACAAAGAGTTTATACAGGCTTTCAGTCTCGTTCTGCGGCTGACTGCTTTGGGCATCCAATCACACACACACACGTACACATACACACACATACCTCGCCTGCCATGTCATGTGACCAGGCGGCATGGCCTTTATCGATCACACTGATTCACATGAGCTTGCCTTGGGCTGCAATCATTCTTACACTGAACATGTTCACAGATCCCCTAAGCAAGGTTCAACTTTAAATTACTTTTAGTCTCAATTTGTTGCCACAGGACAATTAATTTAATAACACTTACATGTTAATGTCAGCTAATGCAATAGCTAACATGAAAAAATAACAGTACTTTTGCATCATTTAGCAATCTGAGTAATGTTCATTTCTACATATACCAATATATTTGTATCATTGTATTTATTCAAAATAAAGAAAGAAAGCAAGGTGCATTTATTTGATCAAAAGTACAGGTAAAAACAGCAATGTTGTGAAATATTATTACAATTTAAAATAAAAAAGTCTGTTTATATATATATATATATATATATATATATATATAAATACACACACACACAAATCAATTTTGTGAAATATTATTACAATTTAAGTTTTTTTGTTAATATATTTTAGTGCTGTCAACTCAATTAATCACAATTTATTACATCCAAAATATTTCTATGTATATAGTTATATATTTATATGTATATATAAATACACACACACACACACACACATGTTGTGTTTCCATGTTTTATGGGGACATTCCATAGGCGTAATGGTTTTTATACTGTAAAAAACTTATTTCTGTCACCCTACACCTACCCTACACCTAAACGTAGCCCTCACAGAAGACTGTGCATACTTTTATTTTCTCAAAAAAACTTGTTCTGTATGATTTATAAGCCTGTTTTCATGGGGACCTCACAAATGTCCCCACAAGGTCAAAATTTACTAGTTTTACTATCCTTGTGGGGACATTTGGTCCCCACAGTGTGATAAATACCAGGTGCACACACACATATATATAAATATGTATATGTATATATATATATATATATATATATATATATTTTTTTTTTTTTTTTTTTTTTTTTTTACATATTACATATTTTTACATGTACATATATATTAATTTTTATATATGATTTATATTATATAAATATATATTAGATAATTTTCTTACATATTACAATCTGTAATACAATATATAAACATAACATATACACAGTACAAATACATATAGTATGTAAACACAAACTTCCATTTTGGATGCAATTAATTTTTATTACTATTTTCTAAAAAATAAATTAATTAAGTAAATAATCCAAGGGTGCATTTATTTGATCAAAAATACAATAAGAACAGCAATGTTGTGAAATATTATAACAATGTTAAAATTATTATTTTTTATTTTAATATATTTTAGTACTGTCAAATAGATTGATCATGATTAATCACATTAAAAATGTGTAATAGTTTGTTTATATGATTATATAATGTATGTGTCATGTGTATATTTATATGTATATATGAAGAGTTCAGATACAAAACCAGCTAAAAGCCATCTCAGTCAAAAATTAGATAATCATACTGAGTGAATGCTCTCGACACATATTATACGTCCATCAAATACTTTTACTTCAAACTCGCTAAAATCCCCGCCTCAGCCCAATCAGAAATACCAGTACTTACATAGAAACCTATACATCGGAGCCTGATTAAAAATGCATTTTATAAAGAACGATGTCAGATGGATTTAGAGGCTTTTGCATCTGAACTCTTCATATACAATGTGTGTGTATATATATATATATATATATATATATATATATATATATGTGTGTGTGTGTGTGTGTGTTTGTGTATTTTTATATATTCACATAAATATACACAGTACACATACATATGTTATATAAACAAACTATTACACATTTTGGATAAAATGTAATTTATTCCTGTGATGGCAAATCTTAATTTTCAGCATCTTTACTCCAGTCTTTAGTCTCACATGATCCTTCAGAATTCATTCTAATATGATGATTTTCTGCTTAAGAAAAATTTCTTATTATTATCAGTGTAGACGACTTTTAATATTTTTGTGTAAACAGTGATAATGTCACTTTTGATCAATTTAAAAGATCCTAGCTGAAGAGAAGTATCAATTTCTTATTAAAGTCTTACCGACCACAAACTCTTGAGTAATACTGGAAGAATGGCAACACATCATATATTATGTGCCATATAATTCTCAGTTGCCGTAGTTACCCATTTATTTACAATGGAGACAACAAAAGAGAATCGTGATACTGAATGTCCATTTTTAGATTTAGGCTTATATGTGCTTTACTTTCTGGTCGTTAAGGTCATTAAACCTTGAAAATATGCAAATTAAGACATTAAATCAGTTGATGCTGTTGTGTTAAAGAGCTGCTGAGGAATGAAAGAACAAACAAACAGAGAGAGTAATAAAGAAAGCACATTGGAGATTACTTTGCATCAAACGCATGTAGTGATTTTCACAGAAATGAGATAAGAGTCACTTTTTGAGATAAGTGCAAGTCACTTTTTCTTGATTTAGCCTTAGATCCTTTTGTTGTCCATATCAATTTCTTCAAACCTGTTAAACTAGTTTTTTTTGTTTTTTTTTTGTCTACACCTGCACATGTTTGTTGCTAAACTACAAGGCTTGTTGGACTGCTGGGCCAATCCTTTAAAGTGGCAACGTTTCCTAACCATAAATTGAACCCTTACGGCGTCTTCTGTCAGGAAAGCCCTAGTCGCTCTTGAGCCCGCTGGCATTGGAGAGATGGATATACGTAGAGGCTTGATCTCCCCCGGGTTTCTCACGGGAGAGATTGAGAACGGCCCCAGTCTGAAACAACACTATGCTCATCTGTTGATCCAGTGGGAAAATCACAAGCTTCGGATGTTCAAGAATGTGCAAACCCTACATTTTCTCTTTAGTTCTTGTGTTCCCATTACTCTGATGATGTGACATTTGCGACCTTGTCCCTCATGCACCGACCTACTACCCACAACTAGGCCTTGAGAATGTCAGCATGATGATTTCAAAAACTCATTGTATTACGATAATGGGAAACAGTCGTCCACCTTGAAAGCTTTCCATGTAAACTTGTTTGTTCCTCTTCATGGGAAAATATTTTGGGAATTACAAAGTACTCCCCGGATGTTATGACTTGTATAGGTTGTTGTTATTACGTAATGTTCCTGATAGTTTGCAACAGTATTGTAATCTCATGTTTTATGCTGATTGTTTTTGTTGCAGGTGATACTACTGAGCTTCTGCCTGCAAATTCGTTCAGAGGAAGCAATACAGACTTTGGCAACATCGGATTGGCTCTTTACAGTGGGCTGTTTGCTTATGGAGGATGGTAAGACCGCAGAAATAGATTTGGTAGAACTAGGTCAAAATGGGAAGAATTAGACTTTAACCTTTAATAAGGGAAATCACAAATAAAATGTAATGATACACCATGTGAACCAGGATATCATACATGTAAATCATTTCTTTTTGTCATAAACAGCCATGACTACAACAATATGTCATTAGTCCAAAATCTCATTCCACGTAACATTATAGTTATTTTGATAACTCCACAGTGTTTGCACTTTTCATGGAAATCAACCGAATGATTGACTTATGGTTTGCATATTCTACTGGCGCAGAATGAAGCATTATAATATCCACAAAAGTCCACACGTGTTCCCTTAATAGAACTGACACTTTTTGTCGGTCATTCTGTATATTGTTTGTTTCATTTCTCTGAGTTTTCTTACATGTGACCCTTGACCACAAAACCAGTTATAAGTAACATGGGTATAATTGTAGCAATAGCCAACAATATATTGTACAAGTCAAAATTAATTTTTCTTTTATGCCAAAAATCATCAGGAAATGAAGATCATGTTCCATGAAGATATTTTGTACATTTTCTACCGTAAATATATCAAAACTTATTTTTTGATGAATAATATGCATTTCTAAGAACTTCATTTGGACAGCTTCAAAGGTGATTTTATCAGTATTTCGATTTTTTTTACACCCTCAGATTCCAGATTTTCAAATAGTTTAGATTATGTATAAATTTCAGTTGCACAAAATTGACCTTTATGACTGATTTTGTGGTACAGGGTCACATATTATTATAGTTTCTTTCATCATATTGTCTCTTCTTCATTTTTAGCCTTCACCAGTTGAACTTGTAGGACAGGATTTGTTTAAATAATTTGAATTTTCTTGTTTACGTTTTTCTTTTTTACCAGGAATTATTTAAATTTTGTTACGGAGGAGATGATCGAGCCATACAAGTAAGTTAACCTTACCTTATATGACCTTGTATTAGAGTATAGTTATGTATTGAGTACTTTTTATTGTATTCAGCTTGTTTGGTACATTATATTTATTTATTCTGAGTGGGAAAATTATTTATTTTCACAATGTTCCTGTATTTTTATCTTGTTATTACTGTAAAAGTTCAATAAACAAATTAAGCAAAAAAAAAAAAATATATATATATATATATATTTATATTTTATATATTTTTTTAAATAAAAAATATTGTACCCCTACAGACATGCTTAGAACTCTTTTTAATATGTTGAATGTTTTGAAAAACAAAATTCCTATAAAAATAAGGATCGGATTAACTGAATTTTTTGGGTTTTTTCAGTCAAAAGTTTGAACACACCCTCAGTTTCTTATGCTTATCAAGGCTGTTTTCACTTGATCAAAAATACAGAAAAAAAAATTATATTGTGAAATATTATTACGATGTAAATCAATGTTTTTCTATATTAATATACATTAAAATTTAATTTATATGTGTAATTAAATTTGAATTTCCAGAATCATTACTCCAGTCTTCAGTGTCACATGATCCTTCAAAAATCATTCTAATATGATGATTTATGATCAGGGCTGGAAACAGTTGCACTGCTTAATATTTTTTTTTTTTTGGAACCTGTGATACTATTTTCAGGATGTTTTGATCAATAAAAGGTTAAAAAAGAACAGCATTTATTTAAAATAGAAAGGTTTTCTAACAATATACACTACTGTTCAAAAGTTTGGGGTCAGTACATTTGTATTCTTTCTTTTTTTGAAAGAAATTAATACTTTTATTCACCAAGGATGTGTTAAATTAATAAAAAGTGACAGCATAGATTTATATTGTTAGAAAAGGATCACGTGAGTAACAGCCGATGAAAATTCAGCTTTGCATCACAGGCATAAATTATATTGTAAAGTATATTAAAATAAAAAACATTATTTTATATTGTTATAACATTTTGCAATATTACTGTTTTTTTTTCTGTATTTTTGATCAAATAAATGCAGCCTTCATGAGCATAAGAGACTTCTTTAAAAAACATTAAATGAGAGGGTGTGTCCAAACTTTTGACTGGTAGTGTATATTTCTTTAGAGGTAAAACTAAAATAAAAAAAAAATTAATATATAAGTTTTTTATACATATTAAATATATTTTTTGAAACTTCCCCTCACTGAATAAATGAATCATGTCAGACTTGTAATGGGGCATTTCTAAAATAAATAAATTAAAAATTGAGTGTACCTTAGTTATTTAATATGTTAGTTCACCCCAAAATAAAAATTACCTCATGAATTACTCACCTTCAAGCCATCCCAGATACATATGACTTTCTTCTTTCAGACAAATACAATCGGAGACCCATCAATCATAAAAATTACTCCACACGGCTCTGGGAAGTTAATAAATGTCTGCTGAAGTGAATTGATGCATTTGTGCAAGAAAAACTTTTGTAAGTTTTATAAGCTCTTGATAGGCTCTGGTGAGAAGTGTCGAATGCGGAAGCGCAGAGGAGAGAGTTAAACAAAACACCATAAAACGTCACAAATTAGAAATACAAAACACGTGTTTATAAAGAAAAACATCAGACAAAAACGACAAAACTTGGTTCTTGCAAGAGTGGAGTACTTTTCATGATGTATGGATGCACTTTATTTTTCTTAAAAATCTCAACAGCCATTCACTGCCATTATAAAGCTTGAAAGAGCCAGGACTATTTTAATATAACTCTGACTGTATTCATTTGAAAGAAGAAAGTCATATACACCTAAAATGGCTTGAGGGTGAGCAAATCATGGGGTAATTGTCATTTTTGGGTGAACTATCCCTTTAATTAAATTTTTGTAAATTGAAAAGCATAGTGAAGGTTTTGGGTGGATTATGTAATGGTATATGTGCCGACATGTTGCAGAAACCTTCCTCTGGCCATCATCATCTCGCTCCCCATTGTCACCATTGTCTATGTGCTGACCAACCTGGCCTACTTCACCACACTCAGTCCGGAGAAAATGCTTGCATCTGAGGCTGTTGCTGTGGTGAGTGTCGCCACATAGACACATCCTATTCCATATTTAGCTCAGATCCTTTTGTGTTTCCTTTTTATTAATGGTTATTAAAGTTACATAATAATTAAGTTGTTTTATTTTTTAGGACTTTGGAAACTACCACCTGGGACCAATGTCTTGGATAATCCCTGTGTTTGTGGGCCTGTCCTGCTTTGGCTCTGTGAATGGCTCTCTGTTTACTTCATCTAGGTAATGCACACAAACACTAACACACACTTGTTATAAATATCCTGCGTCGCATTAATCAGATCACTTTACTTTAAGTTGTTTATTTGATTAATCTGTCTGGTTAGTGTTGTTCTGAAGTCACCCTGCAGGCTTTTCCACTGCAAACACTGGTCAGGTTATCTCAAAATAGAACTGTTTATATTGCCGTTCAGTATCAGAGCTGATGGACAAAACGTTCTCTTGCTCTTTTCCTTCAGGCTGTTCTTCGTAGGCTCCCGAGAAGGTCATCTTCCCAGTTTGTTGTCGATGATCCACCCTGATCTGCTGACCCCTCTGCCTTCACTTATATTTACGGTAGGTGTCCGAAACCAACCTCATCCCTCACTATAACCTCTGAGTGAATATATATATTTTTTTATTATTATTATTTTAATGATTTAGTTTAAATAGTTAAAATTTTGAATTTTTTAATTATGATCTAATAAAAAAAATGTTAAAGAATGATTCACTTCAAAATTACAACTATTTAAACTGATTCATTAAAAAAATAACCAATTTAAAGAATGATTCACTCCAAAATTATGACTTTAAACAAACCATTAAAAAAGAACCAACTTAAAAGAAAGATTTTCTCCAAAATTATAAATATTTAAACTGAATCATTAAAAAAAATTAAAAGAATGTATAAAATAATAGTTCTGTTTAAACAGTTGTAATTTTGGAGTGAATTGGTTCTTTTCAGTGAATTGTTTTAGCCGGTTCTAATTTGAGTGAATCATTCTTTTAAGTCAGTTGTTTTCAATTAAGCAGTTTAAGCTTGAGTCAGTTCTTGTCAGTGAATCGTTTTAGCCTGTTTAATCTATGAATGAATCATTCTTTTAAGTTAGTTCTTTTAAATGAATATTTAAAAAAACATTTTGAATGATTTTTTAAGTCAGTTAGTCAAAGTCATTTTTTAATACTTATTGTTTTGAGTCAGTTCTTCTAAATTAACCTTTTTTAATAGGTTCATTTTTTGAACAAATCATTCTTTTGAGTCCTAAATCAGTCAAAGTGATTTACATTAGCAAATTAAGTTATATTTTCAAAATCCTTATTCAGTAATCACAGATGACTAGAAAAGTTATGAAAATTCATCAGAAAATGTGTGAAGCTATAATAATGTTTTTTTTTTACACCGTTGAATTGTTCTTTTCCAATGAATTGTTTGAACTCATTCACAAATCATAATGATTCAGTCTAAACCTTTTCTCTTTCTCCACAGTGTATCATGACTCTCCTCTATGCTTTCTCCAATGACATTTTCTCCGTCATCAACTTCTTCAGCTTCTTTAATTGGCTCTGTATCGCCATGGCGATCCTCGGCATGATGTGGTTACGCTACAAGAAACCTGAGTTGGAACGACCAATTAAGGTGAGCCAGGGGGCGGAGCTTGTTAGCAAACACAGACAGATTGTGTGAGGGTGAACAAGTTCATACTTTCAAATGCATGAGAAGTGACCTGCCATAATATATGTGTTCGCTGTCTGAAACACTGTCGGACATAGCCAGCAACAGAACGGTAACACACAGGGCCCTTTGTGCGCTTCTCTCACATCTTTCATTGCACTCAGTGGCCTCAGCTCATCTACCGGACACAGAGGGATGTTCATCAAACGTGATTTGGAGGCACTGGAGTGAAAGAGGCCATTTGCTTATTGCTCATAATCTTTCTCTCATTCTAGATCTCATTAGCAACAGTCCATTGTTTGGATTCACTGTACTTAGTACTGCTGGTAATGTTGGCTTTCTCTGCCTGTAGACACTTTACTAATTTCATTAATGAGTTTAATAGGAATAGGAGTAGTAGTCCGCATCTCTCTCTTGCCTCCCCTGAGCCCATTGAGTTTTGTGTCCCTAAAGCATGCGATGAGTTTGGTGGGGAGTAATTGAGAATGAATGGGGTAAAGTCACGTTAGATGATCTGATATGATTGGATCAAGTGTGCCGGACGAGACCTGAAAAGTGAAGCCAAAGTGTTTGCGATCACCCTCAGCTGCAGTATAGGTCATAAACCACGCCCTCTCCATGTAATCTAATGGGATGTGAGGCAAACTAAATAATCAAATGACACTTAGAATAATTTTCTTATAATGCTGATTTATGTTCAAGTGTTAGTTTTTCGAATAAGTTTGCTTTTAGGTAGTTATTTGATGCTATAAAAACAGGGTGTGGTGTCATGATTGTGATCTTGCGATTGGGTCTGCGGGAATTTGGGCGGGACTTTGATACCGCGGCTCCACCTCACGACACTACTGCGCAGACTCTGGCTCCAAATGACGTAATTTCCCCTAAGATGGCAGCGGCCATACTGAGATGCTTTGGCTTCACTTTTCTATAGTGGAATGAATGGGAGACGTGTCGTCCATCTTTTTTACAGTCTATGGATTGGATATGACTGGTTATGTTCGGGTCTGAATGGTTCATGCGCATTCTGCATACACAAATCAGTCTGAATGAACAATATAATGGTGTTAATGGCAAGACTAATTAAAAAAAGTACGAAAAAACTCACATTTAGATGTAACTACTTTTTAGTGAGTAATAATCAGCTTGGTGAAATTTAAAGTAAATATCTGTGTCTGTGACCAATATTTACAGAGTTTTAATGACTGATGATCTGATAAATTCAAAAAGAGTTAAAAGTTAGCTATTAAAAATGATAGCTGAACATAAGTTCACAAATAAAATGTACGGTTTAAATTGTTACTGCCTTGTGTTATTATTTTGGAATAAACATATAATGCTTAAAAACACAAATTTGATAAGATTCATATTTGGCTTTAAATAGAATATTAAATAGAATATGAATTAGATTGTTAATGTAAAAATATAAAGTAGAATAGTTTTTTCTGATAGTGTAAGTAATGTTTATTTAACCAAGAAAATGTGACTGGGACATGAATTTACATTTGATTTAAGAAATAAAGAAGGAAGAAGAAAATACTTTGAGGACTTGGCTTCCCCATTTCAGAGCACCACTGCACACTACTGATCCCACCATTTGAATGATAGTAAACATCACAATTATTAATAATCATAATGTGGAAGTGAAAATCATAATGTGGAAATTAAATGTAATGACATTAGCAGTAAGCTACACTGAAAAAAACAAGTAAATTTACTTAATTTAAATTTTGGAAGGTTTTTGCATGCACATTTTTTAAGTAAAATTTAAGTATGAAATTAAGTAAAATCTACTTAACTAAGTTAAGTAAAATTAGCAAAGGACATAAGTATATTTAATGTGAACAGTTAGAGTCATTTCTACTTTTCTACCCTGCAGTCCTCAAGTACAATTCACTCATCCACGGTTTGTAAACTTGAAAAAAAATGCCATTAAAAGCATGTGGTTCACTGACAAACATGTACGCAAGCAATTAGATGCCTACTTTGTTTTTAAAAATAAATGTTTACTCAATGTGGTTATGAACCAAATTAACAGAGACCTCAATACTTGGCACATGATACACAATAACCGTAACAATCAGTGAATAGTGAATAGTCAATCGGTGAATAGCAAGTTACTTAACCTAACAAGAAAAGCAACCATAAAACAGTGTAAATACATCTCGAAAACAGCTAAAAAATTTTACCTTATTATTTATTCATGCCCAAGTACATGATGGAAACAACGGGATCATGACTTGGATATTTACTTAAACAATCTTTGAAAAATATAACAAACGATTCCAAGGAAAATATACTTATAAGTTACATTTTTAAATTCTACAAACTTAAATTTGAGTACTAATATTGCTCCTATTGTAAGTCGCTTTGGATAAAAGCGTCTGCTAAATGACTAAATGTAAATGTAATACTGAATTTACTCTGTTTATTATTATTATTATTATTCTTGCCCAAACTTAATTATTTAATGTAAAAATTACATTTGTTTTTCTGTGTTATTTACTTCACCACAAAATCATTTTTATCAGCGTAGTCTTTATCTGAGTGAGCATGAGGAGAGTATCAGGCCATCTGTCAGCAAGTTAAGTAAGTGAAACCATTCTGCAAAACCAGATTTGTCTGGTTATCACAAAGAGCAAGAAGCTACCCGGGGAACTCTGTGATGAAGTTGTAAGGAGAAAAAAGGCTATAAAAAGAATAGCTTTGAACCATTCTTGGCGCTCTGTGAAGTCCATTGTATACAAATAGAGAAAACACAACACTACACAATCCAGACATCAAAGATCAGGATGTCCTACCAAAATGAGCAGCTAGAGAAGAATGGTGATTGTCAGAGCGAGTAACACAGAGCCCAACTCTGAACTTCTGCAATGCGTGTCTTTCATAAGTGAAATAAGTGTTCTGTAATAAACAGACTTTATACTGTACTTGAAATAGACTTTTGATCACATTTTCAAAGCTGTCCCACCTCTCTGTCCACTAGGTCAATATTCTGCTGCCCATTGTGTTCGTATTGGCCTGCATGTTCCTCATCGTGGTGTCCATCTGGAAGACCCCTGTGGAGTGTGCTATAGGGTTTGGAATCATCGCCACAGGAGTTCCTGTGTACTTCTTCGGCGTTTGGTGGCAGAACAAGCCAAAATGGCTCTTGCAGATGATCTGTGAGTGTCTCACCTCTTGTTTGCTTCGCAAAATGAGAAAAAGATGGTTCTAGTCAGTTAAAACGTCAGTCTTGAAATCTGAAATGTTCCTCAGGTTCCTCAAGTTGTTAAAACCTAGTAAGAGTTTTTTTTATTCAAAAGCACTGCTTTTTAAGACAAAATTAGATGTTTGCTATGCATTTATCATATTTAGTGGAAAATAATGTAGAATGGGGCTTTTATTTGATTAGATTTAATTTAGATTATAAAAAATTGGCTATTGTTTTTTTTCTAAGTCTCAAATCGTATATAATTAATAACTTTTCGAATGCAGTGAAACTTTTTGAACAAAAAAAACTTTTACAAAACAAAAAAGTAATATTATGAAATATTATTGCAATTTAAAATAAAAGTTTTCTATTTTAATATACTTTAAAATATCATTTATTTCTACATTTTCAGCATCATTATTTCAGTATTCAGTGTCACATGACCCTTAAGATATCATTCTAATATGCTGATTTATTATCAGTGTTGGAAACAGTGCTGCATCATATTATTTGGAACCTGTGAAGCTTTTTTATGATTCTTTGATGAATAAAACGTACAGCATTTATTTAAAATAGAATTCTTGTCTAACAATACTAGTCTTTGCTATTACTTTTTATAAATTGAACATGTCCTTGCTGAATAAAAGTATTAATTTCTTTCAAACAAAGAAATAAAGAATACATTTACTGACCCCAAACTTTTAATGGTAGTGTATATTGTAAAATATTTCTATTTTAAATAAATGCTGTTCTTTTGAATTCAACAAAGAATCCTGAAAGAAGTATCACAGGTTCCCCCAAAAAATATTAACACCACATTACAAAAGTTTGGCTTTGGGGAGTCATTTATTAACTGGATTAAAATTTTATACACAGCACCTTCTGCCACAGTCACCACCAATGGACTAACATCACAAAGTTTCACATTGCACAGTGGGACTAGGCAAGGATGCCCACTCTCTCCATCTTTATTTACCATCTTCATTGAACCGTTAGCAGTAGCTATCCGCCAGAACCCACTCATCAGAGGAATCCACACACCCCAAACACAACATAAGATTAGTTTATATGCTGATGACATATTACTCTTCTTACAAAATCCTCAATCATCTCTGCAAGAAAGAACTAAAACCATTGATTTATACTCAACCATCTCAGATTATGCAATAAATTGGAATAAATCTTCAATTCTACCACTACATCAAACTAAATGGGATACGGCAGCTCAGGTGTCACCCATTCCTCTATGCACGAGTCACATCACCTATTTAGGCATCAAAGTTTCCCCCAGGCTGTCAGAACTGACAGGACTCAAATTCACACCTTTACTGAGAACAATAGAAGATGACCTTCACCGTTGGCACAATTTACCACTTTCCATTCAGGGCAGAATAGCCATAATAAAAATGACAGTACTCCCAAAAATAAACTATTTATTCTCAATGATTCCAACCCATCCTTCTCAAACTTGGTTCAAATCTTTAGACTCCATCATCACCCGATTCTACTGGAAAAATAAACCACCACCGATAAAATTGAGCACTTTACAAAAACCCAAATCTTTAGGAGGATTAGAAGCACCACATTTTTACCATTACTCATTAGCAAACCAACTTCAATACATATATAAATGGACTCACCCGACTCACTCAGATATCATATGGTTAGACATAGAACGATCACTCTGCGGAAACTTGCACTTGTCAGACATCCCATTTCTCAGTCAGTCCATAAAACATCACCCATGTTTCAAAGCATTGACAATAGCATCGGCTCTGACAGCCTGGTGGAAATATCATCAAATCACAAATACCAATCAGGCTCTCTCTGAACTCACCCCACTCTGGAACAACCCTGACTTCACAAGCAACAAAAAAGCACTTAACTTTCATAAATGGGCAGAAAAGGGTATCACGCATATTAATCACATTTTTCAGTCTAACAACTCATTTTCCTACTTAGTCCAGGAGTATGGTATCGGGAGCAATCAATTCTTGAAATATTTGCAACTCAAATCAGCTCTTTTATCCAAATTGAATAGTAGAACCATCAATCTTCAACTTCCCTCAGCATTAGCAGATTTAGTTACTATATCCACCTCGAAAAAATTACTTTCTAAAATATATAAAATGATTACCAATTCAAATAAAACCGTAACTTTACCAATAATCAAATGGGAAGAAGACTTATCTATTGCTCCTGATACCGACTTCTGGACTCAAATCTGTAAAAATATTTATTCTATGACTAAAAATGCCAACATTCAGCTTATACAGTACAAGACTCTTCACAGAACACACTATACTGGAGAAAGGCTATCAAAAATGGGATTCACGTCAGGAATTTGCTCGCACTGCTCACAAAATTGTCTAGACACATACATGCACGCAACATGGCTCTGCCCACACATTAAACACTTTTGGAAAGACGTCACTGAATCACTATCCCACCTCCTGGGCTGCTGCATCCCATTATCCCCCCAACTCTGTCTACTGGGTGATTTATCATGTCTCAATCAAGAATTAACAAATAAAAAAATGCTCCTTGTATCCCTAGCCATCGCCAAGAAAACTATCTTCATGAACTGGAAATCTCGAAGCACTATTCACATAATGCATTGGAAAAATTTACTCGCAGACTACATATCCCTAGAATATTTCTCACCTCACCACAACTGTATTTCGGAACCGCAACACTCCAGATCAGACCTTATTCAACTATTACAAATCTGACACACTCATTCTAATTATTTATCTATTTACTTATTGTTATTGTTGTTATTATTATTATTGTTATTGTCATATTGTATTGTTCTTACGCAAATTTATATTATTATTATTATTATTATTATTATTATTGATGTTGTTATTATTATTATTATTTTTGTCATATTGTATTGTACTTATGCAAATTTAGATATTATTATTGATGTTATTGTAATGATAATTATTATCATCATTATTATTATTATTATTGTTATTGAAAATGTTTTGAGATCAGTATTACTATGGAGACTATCATTATCAAAATCATATAGTTATTAAGCATTATTTAGATTATATACTTGGGATGATATTTTATTTTGTATAAGAACAGTAGCAATTAAAGGAACATTATAACACTAAATATATTAAATCAAAATACATAAATATAACTGAATATATATGCCCAACACATACCACCCTTGATTTTAATGCACCACATGCAGATTTTAATGCACCACACCCTTCTTTTAATGCATCACCTTACCTTAGTCATATATACATGTACAAGTAAGATTATACATGGAAAAAATAGGGAAAAAAAAAAAAAAACATACACTGACACTGAAGCTAGGATAGGAGTGGTATGTGTTGAGTATATATGTCATTACATTAGAAGCATTATTATTATTACTATTACATTATTATTATTATTATTATTATTATTATTATTATTATTATTATTATTACTGTTGCTGGCATCACAAAGTAGAATATCATCATCACCATCACATAGTTTATTTATTTATTTATTATTTTTGTTATTATTGTTTATTTAGTTATTTTTTCTGTTGCTACTGTTATTGTTATTTACATTACTATCATATTATTATTATTATTATTATTACTGTCATAACTACTGTTATCAACATCTTTAGTATTACTATCATGATTGACATTATTATTATTATTATTATTATTATTATTATTAATGCTGCTGTCAACACACAAGTTTCCTGTTATCGTCACCATACTTAGTATTACTAATATGACTATTATTATTATTATTATTACTATTATTATTAATATTGTACATACTATTAACACTTTAATGTTTATACTATTAGTTATTTGTCATTTCTGCTCATCATTGCTCACTACCATTGCTCATCGACATTGTTATTATTATCATTATTACACATATTTTATTGTTCTTGTTTTTTGTTGTTGTTAGTGCTTTTGTGTTCTGTGTTAACTGCACATTGTATGTTTTTTTCACTTCTAATAAAAAAAAAAAAATATATATATATATATATATATATTAACTGTTTCCAACACTAGTAATAAATCAGCATATTAGAATGATTTCTGAAGGATCATGTGACACTGAAGACTGGAGTAATGATCATCACAGGAATAAATTCAATTTTAAAGTATATTCAAATAGAAAAGCACTATTTTATATTTCATAATATTACATTTTTTTCTGTATTTTTAATCATATAAATGCAGCCTTGATCAGCAAAAAACTCTTTGTTAAACAACATTAAAAATCTTACTGATCCCCAAAATCCAGAAAAAAAAACTGTAATATTATGAAATATTATTACAATTTAAAAGAATCTATTCTATTCAATTTCAGCAGACTTTAGTATCAGAAATCATTCTTATATACTGATTGGTTGCTCAAGAAACATTTCTTATTATTATCAATGTTGAAAAAGTTGTGCTGCATAATATTTTTACAGAACCCTGATACATTTTTCTTTCTTAGGTGAATCATTAAAAAAAAAAAAAACTATAAAAACTATTTCCATTTATCAAAATGTAATTTTTCTATAGCATATTTTTTAATCACGTTGTTTCACACATTTTGCCTATTTTTATGGTTAGGCTATTTTTCAGCACCATTTTATTCCCTTTTCTCACTTCAACTGGCAATCACTTAAGTAAAATGCAGTCACCAGGCTGTACCTGATAACTAAGGCAGACATGCTAGGAAAATGTAAATTTCAAGAGCTTTGGCTACAAAATGACCACTTCAAAGACTGGGTATTAAAAGTAGACGATAAATGTGAAGAAATAAAAAAAAAAAACTTTTGTGAATGATTACAAACTGAAAAGTCTTCAGAATGTTTAACCCCTGAAGTCTATAAATTAATTTTTGTAGAAACAGTACAGAAAAATATCAAAGTGTATTTAACGGGTAAAAAAAAAAAAGTATATAGTTTATACTTTTTAATTTGCAATTGTGACTTTTAATCTCATAATTTCTCAGAATTGTGAGATTAAAAGTCACAATTGCGAGTTACAAAGTCACAATTGCAAGATACAAACTTGCAATTGCAAAAAAAAAAAGAATCTTATCTTTTTTTTTTTTACTAAAAATGTCTCTGAACAAGTAAATAAAGCTTGCAAATGGATGGATCCGTTCATTATAGGTCATGGAAATTCATCTTTTTAGTCAGTGAAAGTCACTTACTGTGGTAATCCAGATCCCTGCATTAAGTATATTGTAATATACAATATTGTTTATTTTTTTTGTCCAGTCTCTGCCACAGCCTCTTGCCAGAAGGTGATGGAAGTGGTACCTCAGGAATCCTGAAGACCAAGCGGAGCGACAGATGCTTCTTCCACGCACAAAGTCTCCTCGTACCCACCTCAAACCCCCTTTAGAGGGCCAGAGCCAGAAAAACGTCTTATCCTGCTGACACAGGCAAAATCTATATGAATTACCACATAAGAAACCAGACAACGTCAGGTCACAGAAGCATTTCAATTAAGATGCAGATTTTGCCAGTTCTTCTTCAATCAAATGTATTATACTGTATACATTTCAGTCTTTATGTTTGACTCGTAAGTCAAACATAAGGACAATCAGGACTTATATATATATTTTAAAAACACCGGAGATGTGTGTCATATAATTGGTCATCCTTTTATTTAGAGCTTTGTTTGTGTGATTTTTAGCTTCCTGTATCATGTTTTCAGCTTTTATTTCAGTGAGGAAAAGTGCGTAACCAGTTGCTGCCTCTCTCAGCAACCAGAACCGTGATTCCCACCAAACCGACAAATTTGCATCTTAGATTACAGAATATCCTGTTACGCATTTCTTTTCTTTTTTGACAGCAGATATGACCTGTTTGCTGTGCCTTGTCTGTCGGTGTAAAATTGTATTATTTTTTGAGATCAACTTGATATGACTTTATACTTCGACAGATTTATTTTTGATAGCTTAATGCAGTTTTTTTTTTTATTATTGTTAATAAGAATTTCAAGGAATCTCTTTTTTGTTTGGTCACGGTCCTATAATTGGATGTATCCAATATTTTTAATACTACAGAAGGCATAGACGTACAGTATTCATAAATTCATCAGAATACCTATAGCCTTGCTGCTTACCTCAGTAAACATACAGTACATTACATTCGTACACCTGGCTGTACATTTTCATGCCTACTTATGATTTAACAAAGCACAAAAGATGAAGCGCTGTTTTCCGGTATCTTTCGTCTGTCATGCGAATATATGTGAAGTACTTAACACTGGACCACCTTTTTGTATTGTTTCCCTTGTATTTGGCAGTTATTTAAACAAAGCAAAGTTGCTTAGTAGTTACAAACCTTTAAAAGAAAATTATGTCAGTTGTTACAGACATTTAAAACACTTTGTTGCTGTTGTACTATGTATACCTTTGGATACACCAAGGTATCATTCGATTTCCCCTTACTGAAGAGATTCTAGTGCCTCGTCAGTTCGCAAACTGAAAAAATCTGAATGACTTTGCTGTAAAATGCGATATGCATCATTGTGTTTCCGTTACATGTGGATGCAGTGTTTTTAGATCATCCTTGTTTCGGTTTAATGGACATTTGTTCCTATACTGGACCAAAATCAGCTGTTTGTGTGTGTAAAAAACTATTTTTTTCCGTTAAAAAGTGCTGAGAGAAACACTAGGTGTGTTTTGGGTGATGGAGGGGATGTTGTTTTAGGACAAAATGAAAGTTGTCCTTTGATTTTTACGATTACAGAAACATTTCCAAGGCTTCTGGATAGAAGAAGCACTCTTTAGATGCTTTTCTTTGTATTATTTAGAGAATTACAGCAGTATGACTAACACTCCAGCCAACAAGATCACTTTTTCTAATTTAAATAGTTATGTAGAAAGTTACTTATATGTATTTATTTATTATTTGTAGAGTCATTCAGTTAGTTCTCTAATAATTTTTTACAGGGCATTTTTTCTAAAGAAATGCTGAAAATAAATTGTTACTGATATTTTCCTTCTTTCATCAGAATGGTGACATTTTTTATATATATATTTTTATTTTAGTTTTTGTTGTATTTTGTAACTGATGGCTTGGCGTAGGTGGTGCCCATTCATATAAAAATAACTGCAGATGTGCTGAGTCTGCCTGCACTGACATCTGCCTCATCAGAACGGATGACATCACCATTTGCCACTGCATTTCACTACTTTGTTGACATACAGATCTGTTGGTATTTCTTTTTTTCTTTTTTTAAATGCTTTAAATAAAAAAAGAAAAAAACATGTTAAAGATATGACTGACTCTATACTTATGTGTATTGTCCACAAAACTTTTTATTTTCTATAAACACCATATAATTATGTATAATTCAACTTTATGTCACACAGGCATGCAAACCCTTTTACCCGAGGGCAGACTCAGTCTTTCATCAGTTCATTTTGAAGCTTGTTTGAGAGAAGACTGTTTTTTGTGTGATCTGTAGGTGCCGTATTCAGCTGATCTCTGATCAGTCAGCTACACTGCTTGTAAGACTCAGTGGACAGTTGTTATTCTGGTGTCAGCCATCTGTCTTGTCTTCTCTGTGATGTCCAGTGAAATACAACTATGAAAACATCCTATTGAGCAGTTTCTTGTAATGGTTACATGTCTACTGTACAAAAACTTTTTTTTAGAAATTAAACAGTTCATGCTCTGATGTGATTGTTACTTTGCCGCAGGACATTGTTGAGTATTCAGAGAAATAAAATGAATGCATTCAAAATCATGAGTACTTGTGTGTTTTTATTAGAAGGTCGGCTGATTTTGTTACCACTGACATTGTATAAATCTTAAGATACTTAATAAATAGTTTAGTTAATAAAGTAATTGCCTGCTGTTCTTCAGAAAAATCCTTCAGGTCCCACAAATTCTTTGATTTTCCATTATTTTTATGTATTTTAACCCTTTCCAACAATGACTGTATGATTTTGAGATCCATCTTTTCACACTGAGGACAACTAAGGCACTCATATGCAACTATTACAGAAGGTTCAAACACTTACTAATGCTTCAGAAGGAAAAACCATGAATTAAGAGCGGGGGGTGAAAACTTTTAGAATTTAAAGATCAGGGTAAATTTAACTTATTTTGTCTTCTGGGAAAGCTTCTTGTCTTTCTGTAGCTTCTGAAGGGCAGTACTAATTGAAAGAAAAAAAAAAATCAGAAAAATATACACATCCATTCTGTTCAAAAGTTTTCGCCCCTGGCTCTTAATGCATGGTTTTTCCTTCTGGAGCATCAGTGAGCGTTTGAACCTTCTGTAATAGTTGCATATGAGTCTCTCAGTTGTCCTCAGTGTGAAAAGATGCATCTCAAGTCATACAGTCATTGTTGGAAAGGGTTCAAATAGACAAAAATGCAGAAAAAACAGAATTTGTGGGACTTGAAGACTTTTTCTTTTTTGTTTAACTGTTCAGGACAAACAAGGGACTCTTGAACAACTATCACTAAATATATATAATTAAGAATCAAGTGTATGTAAACTTTATAAATGTAACTAATATTTTATTTTGTGGACTATGTATAAATGTCTTTTATGTGAAATACCTTATTCAGGTCAGTACTAAATAAAAAAAAAATATATATATGATTTTGTATGATCTCTCTTATTTTGGTAAAATAATGATCATTTTGCATTTTTAAAATTATAATTCATTATTTACAATTATTAACATAAGAAATGTAATAGTAGTTTATATTATTATGCAAAGAGAATTCCGCAGATGTAAGGATATTAAGTTGAGTCTGGATGGCAGGGTTCCCTCAAGCAGTTTCTCTGTCGTGAATTCCTGCTGCTCGTGATTAAAATGGTCTCATGCAAGTTGGACTCTGGAAAAACTGACCTGAATGCCATTTTTCTTCTAAGGATATCCGTAAAAGCTCTGGTCTCGCATCAGCTGCCGTGGCCTAAGGAAAGCTCTCCTGTCATGTGAGTTGCTTGCGAGTAAAAGATTAGCCAGTGTCATTTGACTTCCGCTTTTATTTGTTGTTTTAGCCTAAATTATTATTTGGTTTAAAAAAAAAAAAGCAGATGAACCGTTTCAGTGATAAAGCGTGAAGAGCAATAATTCAGCTATTTAAAGATAAAATAAGAAATGTCTGCAGCATTACTGGCACCAAGTGGCATTGTAAGAATATTGAAAAACAACCTAAAACCACATATACGAAACAATTGTATGCACATTATTATATGTCAGTATTTTATGGGTCTGGCTTCCGGTCTTATCAGCGTCCAGCTATTTTTAGCTGTACAAAATACCTATTTTTGCTGCTTGATATTGCATTGTTGTGTCTCACCATATTATTTTAACGTATTGTCTTATTTATGAACACACTCATTTGTAGTGCAAACAGTTTTACTGTTTACTGCACATTGTTATTCTTCTCAGTCTCGCCCATAGGCTTACTTTGAGAAAACCTTGCCAGAACATTCCGTGAAAGTTGTGAATCTCTTGAATATGTTGTCTAAGAACCATTTCTATATGCAAATTGTACACAATTATTAATCCAGTAATCCAGTACTTAGTGCTAATGTGATTTCAACATAACAGAAAACCCACTTTATATAGAATCAAATATAAGTATACATTATTTTATACATGTCTTTTAAAGGTTTGAATAATAACTTAGGATAAAACTTTTTCGTGGGAAGTAGAAAGATTGTTTACTTAGAAAATGAGCTAAAAAAAATCTCAGTAATGTATTTACATTACAAACTTGATTGTAGATTGTTTTAACAAGCACCCTAAAAGTGCCAATGCTTATGAAGTGACTACATATCAGCAGACTTATTAAGTTTCAAGGCACGGGACTAGTCTATAAACTCAAGTTTGTCACCGTGTTTGAGTATAACTCTTCGAGTAGCTGACAAGCTAACATACTAAACAGAGAATCCTCATACTTTACTGTTAAATATAACATGTATACACTGACTGACCTCTTTCTGACTGCAGGCCTCATGTGAAAAGACAGCGTGTCGTCAAAAACAGAATAACACCTCTAGTTTTACCACTGTGATGCTTGACAGATGAGCCTGAACTACTATTTCTAAGAAATAGTAAAGACTCTGTCGGGTAAAAACTGATTAGAGAAACAATGAAGGTGACCTAGCTTGAAGTAAAATGATCAACAGCTCTTGGTAATTAAATATAGTTGGAGTACGTTTTCTGACATGGCAACCTGATGGAAATTTCTACCTCAGAATGTAAGAGAAATTTATTTATTGGTCATAGAGGTTTAGTGTTTTGCACTTGGTTAGAGCCACGTCAGTCTGCCTGAGGCAAAGAAGAGGTTAGAGCTCCTAAAATAAAATGAAGAACTGCATGTTAGCCAGAATATTACAAGCCTATCACAATAAAATGAATCACCTTTTTTAAAATTTCCACCTACATCTTGACTTTATACTAAATGAATAGTTTTCTGACAAAAACATATTGTTGCTGCTGCCTCTGTTATTGACATTGTGTGTCTGTTTACCTGAGAGAATTAACTGTTGCTTTACTCCCTTGGCAACAGGCAAATCACCAGTATTTTCTCTCTGGTTCAAAGATAAAAATCATTTGTTGCCATCGTGTTCAATATATTCATTGCGGTGGATTTCCAATCTCATCTCATTTCTTAATATCACAGATATCCCTGTGGTCATGACTCTAATACAGAAGCCTTTTGTGCAGCTGATAACAGGATGGAGTGGCGTGTCTGTTTTCTCCGGTAATGCAGACTCATACGCACACAGAACCCCACTTTCTCCAAGATTTACGTCACAATGAACACTTATGTGTCAGATCACAAGTGTTTCCTGACACTGAGACCACAGAGGTTTTGAGCAGTGCAGATGGGGCCGATATAGGGGCAATATTAGCTTTGAAAAAAACTAAAAACTAGTGTGCTGCCTGTGTAGTCTGCAATTTTAAAGGGATAGTTCACCCAAAATGAAAAATACTCACCCTCAAAGTCATCCTATGTACAATTGAGGTCGAAAGTTTACATAGACCTTGCAGAATCTGCAAAATACTAATTATTTTACCAAAATAAGAGGGATAATACAAAATGCATTATATTTTTTTTATTCAATACTGACCTGAATAAAATATTTTACATAAAATAAATGTATACAGTCCACAAGAGAAAATAATAGTTGAATTTATTAAAAATGACCCTGTTCAAAAGTTTACATACACTTGATTCTTAACACTGTGTGGTTAACTGAATAATCCACAGCTGTGTTTTTTGTTTAGTGAAGTTGTTCGTGAATCCCTTGTTTGTCCTGAGCAGTTAAACTGGCAACAATTTCTTTGGTTTTTCAGCATTTTTGTGTATTTGAACCCTTTCCAACAATGACTGTTTGATTTTGAGATCCATCTTTTCACACTGAGGATAGCTGAGGGACTCAGGTGCAACTATTACAGAAGGTTCAAACACTCACAGATGCTCCAGAAGAGCCAGGGGTGAAAACCTTTGAACAGAATGAGGATGTGTACATCTTTCTTATTTTGCCTAAATATCCTATTTTTTATTTATTTATTTTTTCATTTAGTACTGCCCTTCAGAAGCTACAGAAGATACTTATGTTAAGATACTCATGTTTCCCAGAAGACAAAAAAGCTAAATTTACCCTGAACTTTGAAGTTTTCACCCATCGGCTCTTAATGCATGGTTTTTCCTTCTGGAGCATCAGTGAGCATTTGAACCTTCTGTAATTGTTGCATATGAGTCCCTCAGTTGTCCTCAGTGTGAAAAGATGGATGTCAAAATCATACAGTCATTGTTGGAAAGGGTTCAAATACACAAAAATGCTGAAAAACCAAAGATTTTGTGGGACCTGAAGGATTTTTCTGAAGAACAGCGGGCAGTTTAACTGTTCATTCAGGTAACAACACAGTATTAAGAATCAAGTGTATGTAAACTTTTGAACAGGGTCATTTTTTATAAATTCAGCTATTATTTTCTCTTGTGGACTATATGTAAGCGTCTTTTATGTGAAATATCTTATACAGGTCAGTACTAAATAAAAAAATGACATGCATTTTGTATGATCCCTCTTATTTTGGTAAATAATTAACATTTTGCAGATTCTGTAAACTTTTGAAATCAACTATATATCTGACTTTCTTCTTTCAGATGAATACAATCTGAGTTATATATAAAAATAAAAAATAAAAAAAAAGCCCTGGCAGTGAATGGCTGTTGAGATTTTGAAGTCCAATAAAGTGCATCCATCTATCATAAAAAAGTGCCCCACAAAAAGGGCTCTGGAGGGTTACTAAAGGCCTTCTGATCCGAATCAATGCATTTGTTTATGAAAAATATCTATATGTAAAACTTTAGCTTCGGATAACTGTCGTACATGCATTCATTAGAGAGTAGCGTTCCAGTTAATGACGTAGGACATAGGTGTAGCATAAGCTCCAGTGAGAATATGCTAGTCTTGTGAACCAAGTTTTGTTTACAGCAAAGGAAAACCAGTCTCCTCTTGGCTTATATCGAAATCCTTCCACATTTTTCTTTACAAATCTGCATTTTGTACTTGTAATTCATGACTGGTGTTTTGTTTTGCTTTTTGTATGGTTTATAAAGATTTAAACATGGATATTTCTAACACAAATGCATCGATTCACTTCAGAAGGCCTTTATTAACCCACCAGAGCCATGTAGGGTACTCTTTATGATGGAAGGATGCACTTTATTGGATTTCAAAAACAGACATTCACTGCTATTATAAACTTGGAGAAGCCATGACGTTTTTTTCATATAACTCTGTTTGTATTACATATGTGACCTCTGGAGGATGCAGCCTCCGAAATGAGATGCAGCTTTTTATTTCAGAAAACAAACTAAACTATACAAAAAAAAAAAAAAACTATACAAAAGTGTACAGCATGCCTCTTAAACTTATTGGAAATGTCTTTTCTCTGTCATACTGCTTGCTGCGCATTCAAATGCAACAAATGAACCAGAGAAATCACTCCTGCCAGGCCTTGTATCCTTCTGCACCACTTGTTTCTACATAAAGCGCATGGGTTGAACAGAAAACAACAGGAGGCCGGGATTGGAAGGAGCAGAAAGACAGAGGTCAGGAGGTGTCGGAGTCAGATGTATGACTGGAAGTCTGGAGGCAGTGAGGCTCACACACTCGTGGGTGTACAAACACACAGACACACACAGAATTAAACAAATCTCTCACTGAGGGTCACGATTCCACCTTCACAATGGCAGTCAGGTGACTGGAAGCAAGATGCGGGTGGTCATGTGCTTGGCAACACAGACTTGTCCTTTATGTTAGAAAGAGTTGAAAGGGACAACATGACATACCAACCAAGGCTGTAGTGTTTTTTTTTTTTTTTTTAACATTGGTAGAGAATTTTGAAATTCAAAACACATTTATGTTTCTACATACTAAAATTGCTTTTCATTCTCTCATTTTCACGTTGAAAAGCCTACTGTTTACAGTTTATGTGAAGAAATATTGCATGGCAACATACAGTTTCTCTCACACACAAATAGTACTGACTCGTAATAAAACGAACGCCCATCTGATAAGGATATCACCTCTGTCTTTTGGTGTCGACAGCGCGAGATGATATTTCTCAGTGATTCAGATCACTTTAATTTCCTCTGGTGTCCTGGACCACCATATAACACTGGAGCATGTGCGCTATGTGTACTTATGTTGTAGTTTTCTTTTGTTTTGTTTTGTTAGGTCAGTATATGACTTTAAATAAAATATTTGTTCATATACCATATTTTATTAGTGACAGGAAGAAGTATGCAAAGCACAGGCTAAGTTGCATGAGACATGCATGTTAATTAATGTCAGTTCTGAGAAAGATGGGTGTCAGTGCTTCATGTAGGTCAGGGCCTGTGGGAGTGATCCTATGGTGAACGAATGTAAACCATATCAGTTTACTCTGTTAACGCATTCCACATTGTTCAGGGGAATGTAGAGGCTTCATATTCATACATGATTTGACATTTACAACCTTTTCTGGGTCAGCAATCTAAATAGTGATGGATAGATAGATAGATAGATAGATAGATAGATAGATTTGTGGGTCTGTGGCATTTGAAAGATTGAAAATCTTGAAAAGCTTTGTTAACGCATTCCACATTGTTCAGGGGAATGTAGAGGCTTCATATTCATACATGATTTGACATTTACAACCTTTTCTGGGTCAGCAATCTAAATAGTGATGGATAGATAGATAGATAGATAGATAGATAGATAGATAGATAGATAGATTTGTGGGTCTGTGGCATTTGAAAGATTGAAAATCTTGAAAAGCTTTGTTAACACATTCCACATTGTTCAGGGGAATGTAGAGGCTTCATATTCATAAATGATTTGACAATTACGACCTTTTCTGGGTCAGCAATCTAAATAGTGATGGATAGATAGATAGATAGATAGATAGATAGATAGATTTGTGGGTCTGTGGCATTTGAAAGATTGAAAATCTTGAAAAGCTTTGTTAACACATTCCACATGGTTCAGGGGAATGTAGAGGCTTCATATTCATAAATGATTTGACATTTACGACCTTTTCTGGGTAAGCAATCTAAATAGTGATAGATAGATAGATAGATAGATAGATAGATTTGTGGGTGTGTGGCATTTAAAAGATTGAAAATCTTGAAAAGCTTTGTTAACACATTCCACACTGTTCAAGGGAATG
The DNA here is from genome assembly GCA_033026305.1 of Cirrhinus molitorella. Taxonomy (NCBI): domain Eukaryota; kingdom Metazoa; phylum Chordata; class Actinopteri; order Cypriniformes; family Cyprinidae; genus Cirrhinus; species Cirrhinus molitorella. Next base: position 9,048,877 of record CM065141.1, on the reverse strand, counting down.
TAGAGGCTTAAAATTCATACATGATTTTACATTCACAACCTTTTCTGGGTCAGCAATCTAGATAGACAGATAGTCTTTTGCTACAATTTACCATTTTGTTTACCTCTGTGAGTGTTTGGTTTAGATATCGTCGTATTCGTGATTTTTTTCGTTTTTTTTCCCAAGTTTACATCAGTTCACCCAGACCAGTAAGTGGCGCTGTAGCGGAAAGTGCTAAAAACAAACCAGTGTTGTTGGCGGAAGTATTTGATACGTCTGTCTTGTAGTTCATTTAAAGCTCCATGTGGCTGTAATTGTCACGCTTAAGTCAGTCTGTGCATTTTAAAACAGCCAAAATGGGTAAAAAGGGTAAAAAAGAAAAGAAAGTGAAAGGAGCGGAGAAAACCGCCGCTAAAATGGAGAAGAAGGTGTCAAAAAGATCTAAAAGAGAAGAGGTAAGTGAATTTATTGCTTGAGATGCCAACATAGCACTCTGAACACAGTAAACCAGCGCAAATGTCATGTTTTATTCTGCACTTTATTGAAATAGGAGGATTTAGAGGCGTTAATTGCAGAATTTCAGTCCTTGGACGCGAAAAAGACGCAGGTGGTGGAGACGCCGTGTCCCTCTCCGTCCCCCAGGTGCGCGTTCATGTGTAGTAGAGGTATGAATCACGTGTCTGTTTTTTGGTGGTATTTGATTGACAGCTTGTTTTGTCTGCAGGTTGAACGCCTCTCTGTGTGCACATCCCGAAAAAGATGAGCTGATTTTATTTGGAGGGGAATTTTTCAATGGGAAGAAAGTAGGTACCCATGGCAAAAATTGTGTTTTGGAGCTAGTCTCTTGCTGGTCTAAGCTGGTCAGTCAGCTGTCATGTTCCAAAAACCATCTTGAAGTTTGTATATTCTTATTGTATTCCTCATTTGTAAGTTGCTTTGGAAAAAAAATAAACATAAAAATTGTTGCAGGTACGAGATGCTCTACTTGGTAATGACCAGCTACCAGTTTAAGATAGATTTTAGCTAGAGGACTAACAAACGCATTGTTATGGTTTAAGCAAATTAAACCATAGTTTATAGCAAATGCCACAGGTAATAGAAAGAGTGCTAGATTGTACATGGAAGAGTTAAGAAAAAATATAATAAATAAAATATAAAATAAAGAAGCAAATTGCATTAAAGTAACTAACCAAAAGCAGTTTAAAATAAATAAAAATGCATATCAAATCTAACAGTACAGTGCCATAGTGAGCAGAAAAAAACATGTAACAGAAACGAAATGTTTTACACAATACAAATTTTTTTTTCCTCATTTGTGGGTCTGTGGCATTTAAAAGATTGAAAGACCCTGCATTAATGAGCATAAATGTAATAAATTTAATCAGATGATGGACTACCTGTCAAAAGTTTTTGAACAGTAAGATTTTTAATGTTTAAAGAAGTATCTTCTGCTCATCAAGCCTGCGTTTATTTGATCCAAAATACAGCAAAAACTGTAAAATGTTGAAATATTTTTACTATTTAAAATAACTGTTTTCTTTTTAAATATATATTTAAAATGTAATTTATTCTTTCAGAAACCATTCTAATATGCTGATTTGCTGTTAAAGAAACATTTTATTATAATTATTATTATAAAAATTTAAAACTGTTGAGTAATTTTTTTCAGGTTTCTTTTAAAGAATTGAAAAATCCAATAATCAGCATCTATCTGAAATAAAAACCTTTTATAAGTTTATAAGCTATACCGTTCGAAAGCTTGGAGTCAGTATATTTTTTGGGTGGAATGAAATTTTAGAAATTAATACTTTTATTTAAGTGAGGATGCTTTAAATTGATCAAAAGTGATTATAAAAACATTTATAATGTGTTAAAAGTTTTCTGTTTGAGATGAATGCTTTATATCTTTCTTTTCATCAAAAAATTCCACTAAGCTATAATAAGTGTTTTTAAACAGAAAATCAAAATATTACAATGATTTCTGAAGGATCATGTGACTGGAGTAATGATGCTAAAATTCAGCTTTGAAATCACGGGAATAAATTACATTTTAAAATGTATTCAAATAGAAAGCAGTTATTTTAAATAGTAAAAATATTTCAGGAATAAACACAAGCTTGGTGAGCAGAAGAGACTTCTTTAAAAACATTAAAAATCTTTAAATGGATAATGTAAAGGCTGCTGTTGATATATAAATTATATAATTGGATTTTAATTGGTTTGTTACTGTGCAGAAGTGTGATATCTTATCAAATAAAGCAAACTATGTGCTTACCAAAAAGCCTTGAGTCAGTTAAATGTTTCATTTTTTTTCCAGACTTTTTTGTACAATGAATTATTCTTCTACAACATTAAGAAGAACACCTGGGTAAAGGTGGAGATCCCGAACCCTCCTCCACTACGCTGTGCTCAACAGGTACTCCTTTAAATGACTTGTTTAATTTGTAAGTCAAACTTGCATGTAATACTTGGGTTAATGCTTGACATGTTATTTCAGTCTTCACCACCAGGGGTCAGACTGTCCTAGCATAATCATTTATCTCAAGCACGTTTCTGTGGCTCTCTCTATCTCCCTGCAGGCAGTGGTAGTTCCCCAGGGTGGAGGGCAGATGTGGATATTTGGGGGGGAGTTTGCGTCCCCTGACGGTGAGCAGTTCTATCACTACAAAGATCTGTGGGTGCTACACCTGGGGACACGCACATGGGAGCAAATCAAGTAAGTACTGTTTTGTTTTTAACAACACACTGAGGACTGTGCAATACTCAAGTGATGTATTGCAAGTTAAAGAAAATGCAGTCTAATCTAATATCTGGACACCATAAAATTTGTATCACAGCTTTTTAAAGAGTGTTCTTTAATTAGTTGAAGTGTTATTTGCCTTGTATTAAAATACCATAGATAATGCATGGAGATATATGTATATATATATATATATATTTAAAACATTGCCTAAGAATCTAAAAATTGTATTATTATCTAATCAGTTTTTGTCAATTTAACACATCCTTGGTAAATAAAATTATTAATTCTTTCAAAAAAAAGAAAGAATAACACATTTACTGACCACAAACTTTTGAATGGTAGTTTATATTGTTACAAAAGATTTTTTTTTTTTTTTTTTTTTTTGAATGCTGTTTTTTTTTAATTTTTTTTTTTACTTTTTATTAATATAAATATAAATTATTAAATGTATTTATATATTATTTTCCAACAAAATATTAAGCAGCGCAACTGTTTTTAATATTGATAATAAATCAGCATATTAGAATGACTTCTGAAGGGTCATGCAACATTTAACACCGGATTAATGATGCTGAAAATTCAGCTTTACGTCGCAGGAATAAATTACATTTTGAAGTATATTCACAGTTATTTACATTGAAATAATGTTTTACAATATTATTGTTTGTTTTCTGTATTTTTTAATCAAATAAATACAGCTGTGATGAGCATAAGAAACTTTTTTAAAAGAAAAAAAAATCTTATTGATCCCAAACTTTAATGGCAGTGTATATACAAATTTTAAAAAGCAATAACTAATAAAATGACAAAAATAAGCAACAAAATTATTAAAACTTAAACTAAAATGACTAAAAATCTGAATAATTATAACAGTATCTCAATGAAACTAAAATAACTGAAAAGTAAACAAGCCATTAAATGAGACTGAATTTTTTTAAGTTGAACCGGAAGTCTAATTGTATTTGGTCTTTATGGAAGCTTAGCAGGGATTTTAAGACGCGTGTCCACCTGTGTATTGTCGTCATGCTGTGACTAGAGGTTACAGAGGTCTAAACTAACAGGATTGACTTTTGCCTTGGCGTCCTGGTCACTTGTTGAAATATGTCCTCTTTGTCCTCACAGAGCTCCTGGTGCTCCGTCTGGCAGGAGTGGACATCGCATGGTCCTGAGCAAACGACAGCTGCTTGTGTTTGGAGGTTTCCATGAGAGCACCAGGTACAGGCAGGGGCAGAGCTCCACAAACTTCAACTTCAAAACCAGTATTATAAGGAAAATGAGATCTTTGCCTCTCAATGTTCCAGACAGTGTGTATAGATGAAAATGTTATATATATGTATATGTGTGTATATACATCCCAGCCTCAGCCCAATCAGAAGTACCAGTACTTAGACAGAAGCCTATACATCGGAGCCTGATAAAAATGCATTTTTTAAAGAAAGATGTCAGATGGATTATATATACACCATGTGTATATATATATATATATATATATATATATATATATATATATATATATATATATATATATATGTATGTATGTGTGTGTGTGTGTATGTATATATATATATATATATATATATATATATATATATATGTATGTATGTATGTATGTGTGTGTGTGTGTGTGTGTGTATGTATATATATATATATATATATATATATATATATATATATATATATATATATATATATATATATATATATATATATATATATATATATATATATATATATATGTATGTGTGTGTGTGTGTATATATATATATATATATATATATATATATATATATATATATATATATATATATATATATATATATATATATATATATATATGTGTGTGTGTATGTATGTATATATATGTAATAAAATAACATTAATATTCTTTGAATAGTTTGTTTTTGTGATGCATATGTTTTCTGTTTTACAGAGATTATATCTATTACAATGATATTCATGCTTTTAACCTGGACACCTTTACGTGGAGCCGACTCCAGCCCACAGGGACTGGCCCCTGTCCCCGTTCAGCCTGTCAAATGACCCCCAGTCCTGATGGCAGTGGTGTCATCATCTATGGCGGATACTCCAAAAGTGTATGCGTTTTAGATTTTTTTTTTTAATTGAGTACAGTGCAGTTGATTCCTCAGATTTTACGCTTGCATTAATCTGTGAATGAATGTGAATTTATTCATAGATTAATGTACATTTTGGGAAATCTATCACTTTATATTAAGTGCCACAATTGATAATAACAAACAGCTCATCAGCATATTACGATCACAGGAATAAATTGCATTTTAAAATATATTCACAAAGAAAACAGTTATATTACACTGAAATAATATTTCACAATATTATTGTTTTTTCTGTATTTTTCATCAAATAAATGTAGCCGTTATGAGCATAAGAAACTTCTTAAAAAACAAAACAAAAAAACATTAAAAAATTTTACCAATCCCAAACTGAAAATTCAGCTTTAATAATAATAATAACAGGAATAAATTACATTTTAAAATGTTAAAATAGAAAACAGATTTTTTAATATATAATATTATATAACAGTAATACTGATTTTACTGTATTTTTTTCAGTTAACGTAGTTCATGAAGTAATTATGGTGATGATAATGATGTAGAAAACATGGACAGAATTGTGGAATTGAGGAGGAAACATTAATTTAAGGAATATTTACTAGAGAAATTATTTGCCAGAAAAACGTAAATGCACAACATGGTATTTCTGAGAAAAAAAAAATTAAAAAAAAAATTTAATAAAAGAAATAAAAGAACAGATTTAATAAAAAAAAATCAATTAATTAGAGACACTTTCAATTAATAAAATGTAATGAAACTATTAAAATGAAATCCAGAAAATGAACATGAAAACTGAATTTGAGAAAAAAATAAAATGTATTTCATAGGGCCTTAAAAATGTACTTTTTGTTTAACTTTTAATAAATTGCTGTTAAATTGTTTCATGAGTTCAATTAATTAGACATGCTTTTTGATTAATATTTTGTAAGTTAACAATTAAAACAGTCTAGATTAAATTTTTGTTTAGTTTCGTTTGTTTTATTCGTGTGTTGATTTTTTTTTTTTCTTTTTTGTTTTTGATTTATTATTATTATTTATTTATTTTTTTAAATTAATTTCATTTTGTTTTGTTTAGTTTTGATGTTGTGTGTGTTTTATTTTGATTTGTTTTGTATAATTTCTTTCGCTTTGTTTCGTTCCTTTTTTTAACACAATTTATCAGTGAAGGTTATTCTGAATTATGAAACCTCTTCATATTCTTTCACAAACAACTGAAACAACTTTCCTTTTCAGATAACACCAAGCCCTCTTGTTTTTCAGCTCTGCCACTTAACCTCCTCTCATTAAAATGCAATCCAGAAAATTCATGGTAAACACAGAATTTGATAAAAATAAAACAAAACATGTTTCGTAGGGCTTTAAAAATGTACTTTTTTAACTTTTAATAAATTGCATGTTTCATGGGTTCAATTTATTAGACATACTTTTTGATTAATGTTTTAATTTAACAATTAAAGTCTAGATCAAATTTTTGCTTAGTCTTTGTTTTGTTTTAGTTGAGATTGATTTTTTTATTTTTTTTTTTGACTTTTTGTGTTTTGTATTTTGTGTTGATTCACTTATTTTTTTTGTTTGTTTGTTTTGTTTTATTTCTGTTTTGTTTGATTTAATTTTAGGTTTTTTTTTTTTTTAGTTTTTACTTCTTTTTCTTTTGTTTAGGTTTTTTTGGTTTTGTTTTTTATTTTATTACTGCCGTATGAAGATTGCTCTTCACAATACATTCCATCTCCTGATGCATAAAAGCAAATTCTTCTTGCAGAACATCTTTCTCATAAATATGAAAGTAAAATAAGTTTCATACTGGCTTTAATCATCAGAAAGCGCAAAAAAGGTGATCTTTAGAACACCATGGTAGTACAATTTCCAGTATATCATGGTACTTTTATTTTTTAGCGTACAGTTGCTAAGCAACATTACTATAGAATCTTACTGAGGTCAGGTCACATGAATAGTCTACAATATCTTAATGTGTATGGACATAAATATTTGTTGCATGCTTAATATGTTGCAAACTACATAAAATCTCAACTGAATCAAATATCTAAGGGCTTAAAATGGTGATATCCTCCCTCCATCTATAGACATTATCAGGTTAAAGCGTAATTGATTGAAAACGGTTTACTCCTTATATGTCCATCATTAGTTAAGCTATGTTACACTTGGCCTCATTTTGCAAGAGCATGTTGGTGGCGAATGCAACTGCTCTACACAGAGAGTGAGGTATTGTGTCATTTCCAGAAGCTTGTCCTTGAGTAAACCCACGAGAGTAAACAGACGTAGGTGGTAATGGCTGCCTTTCTCTTCCAGAGAGCGAAGAAGGATGTGGATAAAGGAACCATCCATTCTGACATGTTCCTGCTGAGGAGGGAAGGCAAAGAGGATCAAGGTACCATCATTAGAGCCTCCACGGTCATCGCTTGTTTAACGTGGGCTGCTTTTCTCTCTATTTCTCTTTTTTGTTTAGAAGATCCACTTTCATTCCCGTGTCTGAAAAAGATTTGATCCTCATTTTTGGCCTTGTCCTGCAGAAAAGTGGACATGGACACGAGTAAACCCTTCAGGAGTCAAGCCCCCTCCTCGATCTGGCTTCTCTTTGGCGGTGGGCCCCGGGGGCCGGGCGCTGCTCTTCGGTGGCGTCTGCGATGAGGAAGATGAGGAGTCTCTGGAAGGAGACTTTTTTAATGACCTTTACTTTTATGATATCGGCAAAAACCGGTGGTTTCCTGCTCAGCTAAAGGTTGGTGTGATGTTTCGCTTTAGTTAACCCTCTAAATTAGGCCCAAAAAACATATAAATTATCTTTTTCTTGCCAGGGCAACAAGTCAGAAAAGAAGAAGAGGCGCCGTGGGAAGAAGGGAGAACAGACGAATGAAACTGAAGGGGAGAAAGAGGAGCCACAAGGTCCCACTGAGATTATTAAAGAGATTGTGGCGGAGGATGGAACGGTTATGACCATCAAGGAAGTGATACCAGCCGCACAGGCAGAGGAGGAGAGTGAAGAGGAGGAGGAGGAGGATGGCCAAGAGGAGGAGGCGGCTGCAATGGCCCCCCTGGTGGAGCCCTGTCCTCGCTCCAGTGCCATGGCAACGGTGAAGCACAGCAAGTTGTACTTGTATGGTGGAATGTTTGAGGTGGGAGATCGACAGTTCACACTTGGTGATCTCTACAGCCTGGACCTGCATAAGATGGACCAGTGGGATGTTCTAGTGGAAATGGACCCCAGTAAGTGGAAAGACAACCCAGAATTCCCTTTGCTTCTGCAAAAAAAAAAAAAAAAATTAAAGATCTAGCCGTCTGCTTTGCTGTTTGTCTGTTCTATCTGTTCTGTCTGTCTTATCTTTCTGTTCTTTCTATCTGTACTGCCTGTCTTTTGTTCTATCTATCTATATGTCTGTCTGTCTGTCATCTGTTCTATCTATCTGTCTGTTTTATCTGTTCTGTCTGTCCTATCTATGTGTTCTTAATATCTGTTTTTTCAATCTGTCTGTCTTTTGATCTGTCTATCATCTGTCTGTCTTTTGCTCCATCTATCTATCTGTCTGTCTTTTGTTCCATCTATCTGTCTATCTGTTCTATCTATCTTCTGTCTATCTTCTTTCTATTTGTCTGTCTTTTGTTCCATCTGTCTGGTCTGTCTGACTGTCTGTTCTATATATCTATCATCTGTTCTGTCTGTCTCTCTGTCTTTTGTTTCATCTGTCTGTCTGATCGATCTATCTATCTATCTATCCATCTATCTGTCTTTTGTCTGTTCTGTTCTGTTCTCTTCTGTTCTGGTCTGGTCTGGTCTGTTCTGTTCTGGTCTGTCTGTCTGTCTGCTCAATCTGTTCTGTCTATTCTATCTATCTGTTCTATATGTTCTCTTCTGTCTGTCTTTTGTTCCATCTGTCTGGCCTGTCTATCGTTCTGTCTATCTAAAGTTCCGTCTGCCTGTCTTTCTGTCTATCTATCTATCTATCTATCTATCTATCTATCTATCTATCTATCTATCTATCTTATCGTTCTATCGTATCTGTCTGCTCAGTCTGTTCTGTCAGTCTGTCAATCTAAAATTCTCAACTGCTGTTTAAACAATAACATCCCATTTGAATGTAAAAACCAGTCTAGAAACAACTATGTAAGCACTGCATTCTTGTTACAGAGACGCAGGAGTGGTTGGAAGAATCAGAATCAGAAGATGATGAAGAAGAAGAAGCAGCAGCAGCAGCAAAGGGCGGTGATGATGAGGAAGATGATGAGGAAGAGGAATCTGAAGAGGAGAGTGAAGAAGGTATGCATTTCAGAAATGCCAATTTCATTTTGCATTTCGGACACATTTGTAACAGAGAAAAGTACTTAGATACTAAGTTTAATATGTACTTTCAAACAGTTCAAAATGATGCCTACTTTAGAGATTCAAAACCCATCCCTGAGGGTGGACTCATACATTTTCCTTTAATGATCGAGGCCGTGATTTGGGTCGGGTCCACGAGGTAGACATGAGCAGATGACAAAGGGTTTATCTGCCAAGACCCAGGTCAACATCCACTGATTCTCTTTGACAACCAGAGCTGTGTGTTTTGCTTTGGGGTCTTTCTCGCTTAAATTCATTATTGTTAGATGCCTGTTTCGCTTGTCAGTTGTAATATCATCACTGATTGTTAGCTTGTGGCTGCTTCATGGTTAGGTAGCATGCTAAACAAAGAGACTTTGTCGCCTCATCCACATCGGGGGCGTTTCGTGTTCAGAGTATCTCCATTTCAGTACTTCAGGTCCTGGGTTTTACATTGGGCGTAAAGTTGCGAAACCAAAGTAGTTTAAAACAACCGAAAAGTTTATAGGTTTTGAAAGAGCAGAAATGGTAATCCGGATAGGTGTTGACATTTTCTCTCTATCTCTTTATCAGATGCAGACCATCCTCCGGTAAAGCCTGGAGAAGCACTTGTGGATTATCAAACACGGACTGAGAAGTATTGGCTGGGTCTGGCCCGAGCAAACATGGGTCCTGACGCCAAAGAGAAGAAAGTACAAAAGGTCGGCCACGCCATGGCCAAGGTGTTCTTCGAGGATCAGGAATGAGATTAAACGTGTGTGTGTGTTTGTTTGGGGGGTGGGGGGGATAATTAAAGGGTTTGTTTGTGAGAAAGAGAATGGATGTGTTATTATACATATTATCAAGCTGTGCATGTCTAAAAGTGCATAAAAGTGATTGAATGGATGAGTGTTTGAGTTTTAAAAGCAGCTAAAGCAATTTTTGCTGACTTTAATGTAAAAAAAAAAACATGGCCTTACTCTTTTCTCACAATTTTGTCCATGTGTGTTTTTTTTTTTTAGCTGAATCTCAAAGTAGTTTCACAATTTGCAATTTTGTTCACCCAAAAATGTTTTTTTTCTTTTTATTAATTACTCGTCATCATGTTGTTCCAAACATGTAAGACCTTCGTTAATTTTCAGAACACAAATTAAGATATTTTTGATGAAATCTGAGAGGTTTCTGACTTGCTTGTAAACAAGGCGCAGCACATCATTAAAAAATAACTAAAATTCCATCCATCAAAAATATCTTAATTTGGGTTCCGAAGATGAATAAAAGTCTTATGGGTTCGGAACGACATGAGGGTTGAGTGATTAATTACAGAATTAAAATGTTTGGGTGAACTATCCCTTTAAGCATCGTTTTTCATAACCCTTTCTAATCATATTTGGAAATATGACCACCGCTTTAAATCATTATATGCTAAACAATGTTTATTTCCCATAATATTTGATCAAATTATTTCATATTTTCTGAAGGAAAATATTTTTTGAGGGGTTATTGGTAACAGTGTGCAACCTAAATTTGCTCCCTAAACATAAATTGTTCGTTGACAGTAATCCTGTAATATGCTTAGTAATTTGGTCCAGAAAAATCAAAGATTATTCAGAATATTTGACATTTAAAATATCCTGCCTCTTTTAAATGTCAAAGAAATAAGAAAACATTTTTAACTTGGTTCAGTGCCATTCTTCCTGTCTGACAATGACAGTTCTGTTATCAGTTGTCAAAATAGTGAGATATAAAGTAAAAGTTTCAAGAACGGTTGACAGACTTTTATTTTTTTATCTGACATACATGGATAAAAAAAGTATCAAAAAAAAAACTATTTTTAAAAAAAAGTAATATAGTAAAGGAAAGCTAAACCAACCTCTTTTTTATACCTCTTTTACCCCCCTTATGTTTGTCTTTGTTTTTGTTGTCGTAACAATACATTCCTTTTCTAAGCAAAATCAGTAAGAGTGAAATCACAACAAGAAAAAAAAAACAGCTAAATAAATTACTATGTTAAGGACAAAAGCTGTGTTGTTTTGTATATACTATTATATTTATTATATATATATATATATATATATATATATATTAGGGCTGTCAAACGATTAATCGCGATTAATCGCATCCAAAATAAAAGTTTATGTTTACATACTATATGTGTGTTTACTTTGTATATTTATTATGTACATATAAATACACATACATACATGTATATATTAAAACAAAATATTTATATGTATATATATTTATACCTGTATACAATTTAGATTATAAATAAATATATATATTTTATATATAAATCTAAAATATTTTTCCTTAATATATACATGCATGTGTTTGTATTTATGTATGCATAATAAATATACACAGTACACAAATATATATTATGTAAACATAAACTTTTATTTTGGATGTGATTAATCACGATTAATAGTTTGACAGCACTAATATATATATATATATATATATATCTCTATCAATCATTTTTTATATACATATAGTCCACAAGAGAAAATAATTGTTGAAATTATAAAAATGACCGTTCAAAAGTTTACATGCGCTTGATTCCTTTATACTGCTATTACAAAAAGGTTCAAATGCTCACTGATATTTCAGAAGTAAACACAATGCATTAAAAAAAAAAGTTTAATTTGAAGATCAGGGTAAATGTATTTTGTCTTCTGGGAAACATGTATGTATCTTCTATAGCTTCTAAAGGCAGTACAAGGGACTTATGAACAACTATCGCTAAAAAAAATAAGCTGAGGATCATTCAGGTAACAACACAGTATTAAGAATAAGGTGTATGTAAACTTTTGAACAGGGTCATTTTTATAAACCCAACTATTATTTTCTCTCGTGGACTATATGTAAACATCTTTTATATGAAATTTCTCATTCAAGTCAGTACTAAATAAAAAAGTAACATGCGTTTTGTATGATCCCTCTAAATTTGGTAAATTAATTAAAACACTGCAGATTCTTCAAGGTGTATGTTAACTTTTGACCTCAACTGTATCTGCTGAAATGCTCTACTATAATGATAGTTGCAGTGTGTCTAAAACTGCTGTCTTTTTGTCATTCACAGCTTTTTAAAATGCAGGATTTGTATAAGCGTGAAAGATATATCAGATGTATTTTATACATCTATAAGAAGTTTCTTCTTTGAGCTGAAGAAAGCTAAAGTGGATGGCCAAGCAGCAATCACAGTTTCCAACTGAAAGGCGCTTCCCACATTGACCTATTTTTTTTTTTTTTTTGTTGGCTGCGAAGAATGAGCGATGTAGAAAGAGAAGCTAATGAATAATAAATGGCGGATAGAGAAATGGATGAGGTTACGATTATGCAGCCAACTGTCTCTCATCTCCCCTCGTTCTCTCTCCATCTTTTTTTTTAAACTCTGAATTTCTTTTTTAAAAAGACAGAGTTTATAAATAACTAAAAAGTCACCGTTTTTACAGCCCTGCTCTGACGTCCTGAAGCACATGAACCTGCTGTCGTCAGAGACGCGTCAGAAGAGTGTGTATGTGAGGGAGAGAAAGACAGTGAGAGGGAGAAACCGGGACAGATTTACTAGTTCTCGAAGATTTACTAAAATGTTAGTAGGTCACGTTACTTGATTGATTTCATTTATTTACCTAGTGGCTGTCTTTATGACCTCATTAGTCTGCTAAACCAATCAGAAAGAGAGTTTGATAAAAGATAATGATTCATAATTGAGGCTTGACTAAATCTATAGCTTGGGGACACGTTTCCTCACATTATCTAATTTGTTTGGACACAGTTTGAAAAGGCTTGTAAATGGAGCCATTTAATGATCTTTTACTGACCAAAGGTGGAACAATGAAGTTTCAGAAAGAATTGATGCAGTAGATATTTGAATGTTTTGATTTTGGGTTTAAATATATTTATTTTATATGCTGTTCTTTTGATCTTTCCATTAATCAGAGTATTTTGAAAAAGCGTCATGGTTTTTACAAACATATTAAACAGGGCAACTGCTTTCAACTTCACTTAACAAGAAAAAAGTTTCATTTATATTAACATATTTTTTATAATAAGTAATGGTGAGAATCTTATTTATCAGTATCATATATATAATTTTTGTGTATTTTTCTTGCATTGTATGCTGTTATAATGCATACATTTATAAAAAATTTGTTTTAAAATTCCTACGTTATCATATTTGATATACGGTTTAAAAATGATTTTACTGCAGCTTTATTTTACTTTATTAAAGTTAACAATTACAAAAAAATGAAAGAATTGTAAGAAGTGTAACATTGTATTATTTTACTGTAATACAGTTAAAAAATGGCACTTGGAATAATGAAAATCTCTTAATAATGGGAACTAAAAAATAAAACATCTAGACACATTTAGAAAAAAATTAAGCTTAATTGACCCTTTTACCAGGAGTCTGATTGACAGGCGATCTGACCAATCATATCGATAAATCTGCCATTTTGTCCAACATACAAACCAGACAGAAGAGTAGATTAACGTTGATGGACTTGAACTTGAAAAATAGACTGTATTGACATCTTTCCACAGTTTAAACGCTACTGTCTGATGTTCATTCATGCTTATTTTTGTGCTATAATAACTAGTAAAGAGGAAGAGATGATCGGTTTAAGTGCCGCTTCTACTGAGGCGTTTTAGCCATCTGTCACATTTTAAATAAAAATTAAATAAAAATAGAATAAAATAAATAAAAAAGGTAATTGTGACTTTTTAACTCACAATTCTGACATTTTTTTCTCATAATTGCCAGTTTTCATCTCATAATTCTGACTTTTTTCTCAGAATTGCATGATACAAACTCGCAGTTCTGAGAAATGAAGTGCGATAAACTTGCTATTCAAATTTTTTTTTTTTCAGAAATGCGTGATAAATTTACAACTGAGTTATAGTCACAATTCTACTTTTTTCCTCAGAATTGTGATATAAACTCAATTTATACAGTCACAATTCTGAAAAAAAAGTCTAATTTTGAGGGGAAAAACGACTGATGTTCTCACAACTGCGAGTTTATATCTCACAATTCTGACTTAACTCACAATTATAAAAATACCATAAAAACTATAAAAAGTCACAATTGCGAAATATAAACTTCAAATATAAAAGTCAGAATTGTGAGTTTATATCTTGCAATTCTGACTTCATTTCTCAGAATTGCGACTATTTTTCGAAACTTATGAGTTTATACCTCACAATTCTGACATCATTACCTGCAATTGCAAGTTTATATCTCACAATTATGAGAAAAAAAGGCATAATTATGATATGTAAAATGAAAATTACAAGAAAAAAAGAAATGCAAGATAACTTGCAATTACCTTTTTTTTTTTTTTTTTTTTTTTAAGTTGTGAAAACAGGCTTGCATACAATATACAATATTGTTTAAATTTCTTAAAAAATGACAAAAGTAGAAAGCTGACACATTGTTTCATACCAAAAGTAATCTTCTCTGTCTGTTTGAGTGTTGTCAGTGTCCTCTTTGCTCTGCGATGTATTTTCACTGAGAGAGAACATGATGTTGTGAGAGAGATAAAAAAAAATACATTAAAAAAAATCTTAATAGTCTTAATAATGGGCCTAATTTTCTTTTTGCAAAACAACTTCTCATTATTAATTTGAGGTGACCTGGAAATGTTTTTGCAAGCTTTGCCTAGGCCCAATATGATGTGAGGGTCGTTTTGAGAGCTCTCTCTCTCTCTCCTTCTCGACTTCCGTCTTACCAATAGATTTAAAGAAATCACCCATAATCCTCTTCTAGTGCTGGGACAAGGCTGAACTCTACACAGTGATTCTGTTACAGTAATCTCAGACAAAATTGGCTTAACTTCCTAGCAGACGTCCACCCAGCAGACAGGCAGCCGGTCATACGCACAGTTTTGGTGGAGGGGAAGACAGAGGCAGTCATGTAAAAATGCCACCCATGCCCAGTAGGGTCAAAGGAAGTACACTGGTGTAATGTCATTAGAATTCAACAATTCAAAGGGAACAAGGCACATCTGGACTCATTAGTGTTCATTAGCCAGATCTTGCTAGGAAAAATACGCAATACAAACTATCCCATAGAGTGTTTTCATGATGCGTTATCAATCGGCCATACTGGCAGCACTGGACGTAAAAAAAATAACACTGAACTGAACAGAACTCTGAAATTTTGCCTATTATTGCTGCTGGAAATGGTCAATTATTATAATGTTTTAGGCTGTACTAATCGGTCGGACTGGGGGAAAAAAAATAAAAAACATTTGGAATAGGCTACTATAGACTGCCAAAAGTTATACAGTAACAAATCAAGATGTGTAAAAAACTGTCTGAGGAACAAAAAGTGGCCAAACTGAACCAGGATTTCCAAGGCAAGAATCTTGACAATATTCACATGTGTTCTTATCATTTCCAGTCAGGACAAGTGAAATAGTAGGCTAATAGATTAATTAATAGTGCTTGTATGTATCTTATAGACTTTTGTTTGTCAAAATATTGCGTCCTTTCCTAATTACTAAGTCTTGTTGTTTACATCTGAGTGTTGTTAATATGGCCACGCATCTGGGTAACAGACCAAACCGTGAGGTAAGTGCAAACCATCATAATAAACTTGAATCCAAACTGCTTTTTCTTGTAAATAAGACAGACACATACCAAAATATCTCAACCTGCCTGCTTTATTAACTCCATAAACTGGATAGCTCATGAGTCAAGCCCTAACAATAAGCTCGAAGTCGCTAAAAAAGGTTTGCTTATAACAAAGTCTTTGCTTCTAATTTGTGGACATGGCAACAATGCAAGAGCGCGTTCTGCGAAGCAGCCTGCAAACATAAACAAAACAGGATGGCGGTTTAGTTTAAATCGTAATAACAAACATAAGGAGTCGTTGTAATATCACTGGTCAAAAATCGTGGATATCAAACGCGCAAGACGCCGAAATATTGCTACCGTGGTGCCAGTAACTTCGGGAGTGATTTGTGTTTCCTAACAAAATGATAATCTGGGGTGTTCGCGCCTGTAACGTTAGCCTATAAAAACGGTTGTCATTCGCGAGTATGTGGCCTACTGTATATGATTTATTGGTAGCTTATTATTATTCACACAAAATGCTAGCTTTAAAGGAATGACGTTAATTCGAAAAAAAAAAAAAAAGGGATCGTTCAAACAGAATGCATTTTTGCTATGAACTCACTTTAACAGTCAAACACGTCTGTCTAGAATGTTTACATAGAAAAACAATGGAAAATAGCACAGTCTGGCTCTTGTACTATAGAAAATTAATTTATGGACCACATTTATTATGCTTTTATGGAGTATTTTTGGCATTTGACAGACCCAGTTACAATTTTATGTGTGTGTTTCCACAGAAAAAGGAAAGTCGAAGCCTATATGTTTGGAGTGACATGAAGGTCAGTAAATAATGAGAGAATCTTCATTTCAGGTAAATTATTCCTTAAGATTCCCTGAGATTGAGAGGTTTTGCACAGGTGTCTCTGTGGACCTGGTGCAAATCTTCTTGAGTCGGTTATGAGGTGGATTTTTATGCTTATTTGTAAGCATTCCACCTCATGCTTCAGTGATGTGAGAATAGGAGAGATGACATGTGGGGTTAGTTTCTACAGGAGAGGACAAGGATGAAAGTGAGAGAAAGAGACAAAACAAGGACATGAGAGAGACTTTGAAGATGAAATGAGTTGGCCTTGTGCCCTTGCAGACTGTATTTCATATTTTCAATGCGTTTCAGTTTTTTTACTCACAATCCATCAAGCAGATTCATTTCCATTTTTGACAGTTTTTGTGGAGGACGTCCTGACAATACTGTTTTTTTATTTCTTCAAAGTAAGACAATTCTCATCTGTGTGATATGTTTAGTGAGAGAGGCCACACCCCTATTTTTTGGCCACACCTCTGGCATGCTTGAGAACAATTCCATGTGAAGGTTGCTATAGTGATTGCACACAATGCATCACCTATTTGTTTTTGTAGTCGTCTACACTGAGAATTTTGCATCACTTTCACTCAAACTTAATTAAATACAAGGCATGAGCCTTAACCTGGGGAAAACATACCATATTTTACCCAAATATTGTGAAAGAAAACATAGGACTATTACTTGTATTTTCCGTGAACTGTCATGATGCATCTTTACTTTATTACTGTAAAAAACTGTAATGCTGCAATGTTTTTTGTCTATTAAAACCAAAATAAAACCAAATCAAACTTTAGAAATGCTTATATATAAAAAAGAATGTATATTTTGTGGCTATTTTAGAATCATGATTATTATTTTTTGCATTGTTTCCAAACATTTCCCCCCAAATTCCTATTATTTTTTATTCTTTCTTTTTCTTATAATTTCTGTTGTTTCTTGGTATGAATAAAAAATAACTATCCTCCGTAGTATTACTAATATTGTAAGCGGCTGATTATTCTGACGATTAAGTATTCAAGGTAACTAAAATACTTTTGTTGTGGTAAAAAAAATAGACCTAAGGAAAAAAATACCCTTTAAAATTACTTAAAATACATACACAGTAGCAATGAGGCAGTAATAATTAGTTCAAATAAAGTATCAAAAGCAAGTAATCATGTTTTTATTGAACAAAACTGTTATAATGTATTATAAACAATAGAGCTAATGTGCATAATGCATTTTATCCAAGGCCTGCAGAGGGCGCCAACAGCCTGACAATTGTTTTTACGCTTTACTGCGCGATAAAATCCTTTAATTATATTATATATTAATAAAATATTGATATATTAACGTTTAATTTAACAGTAAACTTAATCTTTAATATTTGGCCATTTCTTTATGACAGAAATGCTACAGCCACTGTAATTTCTTGAATATATGGACATCAAAATGTGTAAATGTCTAAAGTAAGGGTTTAGCTATTAATAATAGCATATTGAGAAACATAATTATGTATTCTGTATTGTGGAAAACGGTGTTAAAATGCGTTTCATGTATTCTCGCCAATAGAATTTGCCAGTTCCTGTAGGATTTTTTGGTAACAAATACAGAGGAAAAAAACAAACAAAACAAAAAAACAGACTCAATAACCACAACACAAGAGCTTACTTTCAAACACTTTCATTATTTTCTCCATATAACTCAAAAAGAAACAGACCCCCAGGAAAAGTAAAGAACTGAATGATAGAGGAAGAGAAAGAGAGAGAGATAAAAGAACTGGGCATGCTTGGGCATGCTATAGGCGCATAGGGTGACGGATACATCCAGGTCAAACGGTACAAGAGCCGGCGGTGTGGGTCAACTGCAGCAACATCCTGCTTCAAAGACCCTTTGGAATCCCACCATCCCCGTCACATACAGCCGTTGTGGTATCAAAGTGAGCCAGTCAGCGAGTTTGCAAACTCGAGTATGAGAATGTACGACTCCATACATTTGGATACCTTTACATCAGCATAGTTGTCATTTGTACATTTCGTTTTGTTGGTCTTTTGTGTTCATTTTTTTCGGCTGGATAGAGAAACGGAGAAATATGGGGAAGGAAGGAAGGTGGGCGAGAAAGAGGGATAGAGAGAGAGAGTACACAAACTGTGAATGAATCATTGCCAGGAGGACAGACTCAAGGGGGAAAGTACAAGCCCATACACACATGCTATAAAAACATCTCAGTCTTTGCGTTCTGTTAGCTGGCTATAAAAAAATAAACAAAACACCTCTCTTTGATTGTTTGTTTCACTCGTTTTAGTTTCGGCTCTGATTTTGGGGTCGGAAAGGCCGCTGGATGCCAAGACCAGCGCTCGGACCACAGGTTCGTCATTGGCATACCCGATCAGACCTGTTCCACTGCGTATCATGGCGTTGGCCAATAAGGTAAAAGATTTCAACACACTCTTAACGACAGTTTGTAAGTTTGTTGGCGAATTTGTACGATCTAATTCGTTGGATTGTTTCACTCATTTAAGGTGCATTCTCATGGTGAATTTTTACCTACAAATAGGGGTGTGCGATAATGACCAAAAAAAAAAAAAACAAACCCCTCAATAATTTCTGGAAATTTGTCGCTATTTTGGTGATAACATTTGTTATTGTGCTGGTACTTTGACGGGCTTAGGACTGACGTAGACAGCTGACTCCCATATTATTATTATTACCTTTAGTGGCCATTTTTACCTTTATAAGGCCATTTTTTCTAACCTAATTAAATGTATGCATCATCTTTTCTGTCAAATTCTTCAATTTAATCAATAAACACTATAGGGCTGTTACCAATCAAATCGGAATCAACAAAATTTGTGTTTGCAGTGCAGAGGTGGCACAGAATCTGCATCTGAAGTGGCATTTAGATGCATTTTTCACAGACTGTTTAATGAATGCATGAATAAAAATGAATAAAAAAAAGGTTAAATACTAATATTTAAATGATTTTGGAGGAAAAAAGTTAAATATACTTTAAATATAAACCTAAAATCACCAGTAGGTGGTGGCAAATCACTGCATGAGTGAGTCATTGAATCATTTATTCAACTGATTCATTCTAACAGCTGATTGATTCAGTAACAAAACACTGTTGTGTGTTTCTCAAAAATGCAAAGAAGTTCTGCTGTGGCTTTGTTTAGAACTACTTTCCCAGTCAAAATACAGCAAAAACAACAACTGTTGTGTCTAAAATGTAAGGCAGTTAATATTAACTTTTTGCTGTTTATCAAATCAGTATATTTGCAGTCGTGCTGATATTTGGGGAAAAACGTCAATCTTTGTGTGATATTAACTATATAAGAGATGATACAAATATAAAAGACATATAAAAGATATACTCGATAATGTTGAATCGCAAAATGTTTAAACAACAATTACGATATTACTGTAGACGCTATATATCGCCATGGATATCTCATGACCAATTCGTACGTATTTTACAAGGTGGCTTATTCGTACGACCTCACTTGTAAGTTTTTGTACGATTTGTCCGGACTGCAGTTATGGGTAGGTCATACATGCGAATCCAAACGAATTGGGGAACCCGTAAAATATGACCGATTTAGCCAAATTAGTCACCTCATAAAATATGTACGAATTGCCAATTCGTACATTATCTTACAAATTTACGCAGTGAAAGTGTGATCACTAAATGTGCTCACGCAGCAGTCAAACCTAGTGTATGTGTACTTTGGGTGTGTTTTTGTTTGATTTTTGCAATATACTCGATAATGTCTAATCACAAAATGTTGAAAAAACAATTATGATATTATTGTAGGTGCTATATAGCGCCATGCATATATCTCATGACAAGTTCGTACGTATTTAACAAGGTGGCTAATTTGTACAACCTTACTTGTATGATATTGTACAATATGTCCAGACCCCAGTTATGGGTTGGTCATTCATGCAAATTCAAACGATTTGGGGAACTCGTAAAATATGTACAATTTAGCAAAAATTAGCGACCTCATAAAATATGTACAAATTGCCGTGAGATTGGGCGTGTACTCTCTGGGTGTTTTTGTTTGTTTTTTGCGATATACTCGATAATGTCAAATTGCGAAACATTTAAACAACAATTACAATATTATTGTAGGCGCTATATATCGGCATCGTTATATCATTACCAATTTGCACATATTTTACAAGGTAGCTAATTCATACGACCTCACTCGTATGATTTTGTACGATTTGTCCAGACCCCAGTTATGGGTAGGTCATTCATGCAAATTCATACGAATTGGGGAACTCGTAAAAAACGTATGGTTTAGAAACAATTTGCCACCTCATAGAATATGTACACAAATTTCCATTAGATTGGGGTTGATATTGCACACCCCTACCTACAAATGGTACGTTTTCGTACAAGTCAGATTGAACAAATTCATACAAAATCACCAATTTATACACTATCTTACAAATCCACGCAAGTGAAAGCATGAATATTTAATGTGTTTGCGAAGAAGTCTAACCTAGTTTATGCGTGCACTTTCTGGGTTGTTTTTGTTTGGCTTTGCTATATACTTGATTATGTCAGAATGTGTACCGTTTAAACAACAATTACGATGTTATCGTAGACTATATATACCGCCAACCCTATCTGACTACCGATTCAGGTGGCTAATTCGTAAAACCTCACTTGTACGATTTTGTACGAATTTGTCTAGACGCGGCAGGGTTAGGAGTAGGTCATTTGTGCGAATTTGTACAAATTGGGGAACTCATAAAATACGCCCGATTTGGCAAAAATTAAAAAAATCACTCACCTCATAAAATATGGACGAATTGCCATGAGATTGGGTTGATATTGCACACCCCTACTTACAAATGGTTTGTTTTGGTACGCCAATTCGTACAATCTTACAAATTCCATTAGATTGCACTGAACAAGTCCAAATTAAATTTTTACGCCGTATCCAAAACTACTAGCATACTTTTCTGTACGTTTTTTCCCCCGATAAGTTTATCTATACAAAACTAAAACATACGTTAGCATGCAACTTTGTTTTTTTTTTCTTTTACTTTTAGAAAAACAAGGCAGTCGGCATTTTTCAGACGTCTTGCAAATAGCTAAAAAAGTTTTTTTTTTCATTTTATCAATAAATATTTGTTTTCTGAAAGCAGCAGTTGGGAAAAAAAAACTTTAACAGTCTCTTGAATGTCTGGTCGGGAACGCCAGCATCTCGCGCAGCATGTGGCTTTCAGGTGTGCATGGTGAGGTCGGCAGGTGCTCGCACGTTCTCGTGATTTCATCAAAGAGAGTAAGGGGGCGCTGTAATGATGATGACCTCACAGAATGTCATGTGCTAGCCCTGATACAACATTCAAACAATGTTTAAACAACATGTAATGCTGCAGAAAAGCTCTCAAAACTCAAAAAGTGCAAACCCCATGCTACGTTGTTTTGTGTTGAATGTACACTGTATAATCTTACATGCAGGACCTGTTTATAACAAGATAAATGAGTCAAACTGTGTTATGATTTATTCTGCTAAAAAAAAAAGTTTCATTTGGAGCAAGATTAATGATGAAGCCCTTTCAGATCGTATAACTTTTGGATCTGGGAGTTTTTCCAAATGCATATGGGTCAGATTCGCCCGAGTGCAAATGTTGCAGATGCTGAAACGCTGGTGGCGCTGTGTCTTTGTGATTACCAGACTTTTACTAACCCACTTTGGTGTGGTTGTGCTTGTTAAGCCGATTTCTTTTCGACATATGCAACATTTTAGGCAAATTCGTAGGTGTTTAGACATCAAAAAGTGTTGTAGAGTCATTTTAGGTCCATTAGGTAATTAAAAAGTGTTTTTAATTCTCATTTCAGGCCCACCATGACATTCTGGAGTCTACTGGTAGTTGACATACCACACAGAAGGAAAATGGAGGTGTATAGGAAATGAGAGGAACGCTTGGTGTGTTATTCCGATGAGTGTCAAAAACCAAGACATGGAGAAACATAAGCAATGCTTAGGAGAGGTGCGCGAGGGAGGCAGGTGGGGTTAAACAGGGGCCGTTTCCCATCACTTTGAACCTGTTGACATCATAGCTGTGTAACGCTGCCGTCACCCGAAAAGATGTTGATGGTGGTCGCCCTTCACCCTTACGCCACCTTGCACACCCTCCCTCACCAAAGCCACCGCTCTAATGAGTCCAACACCCAAATACAAACCAAACCCAAACGGAAACCGAAAAAAGCCACCAGCTTTGTCAAGAAAAAGGCAAGGAATATGAAATAAAAAAAGAGAAACAAGTATATCAATTTATAACGGCATTAATGAGTGAATGAATACATAGAATAAAACTAGAAGTTCAAAAGGATGCTTGTAACTATTTCAGATAAAAAAAAAATAATAATAATAATTAAGAAATCAAAAATGAGCTCTTTGGAGACAGAAAAGCAGACGGAACTGCTGAGCCCAGTTTTGTGTTGTTGCCTTCCTCAGTCCTCGTATTGACGTGCTGTAACTTCAATAGAAGTACATTGGTCGTTTGCTTTAAAAAAACAGGCCGGTACCAGATCAGTCGAGATGACACTAGTATTGATTTGATAATAGTGTAGCTGGACGAGAGGAGTTGATAGGCAATGCAGAGTTTAAATAAAAAAATGGACAAACAAAATGGCGACTCCAATGTTGAGCAAAATCACCATGACTACCAGAATAGAGTTGGAGCCCTGTTGAGTGAGAAAGAGAAAAAGAGAAAGGTCAGTATTTGTTTATACAGTGTGGATTTCAGTAAAAACGAATAGTGCTTATTTGCATGCTGTGTTGTTTTAGTACTTTATTCTCTACAAGAAATTATGCAAATCAGGTAAGAATGCAAACATGGGCAAAAATTCCACAACAATGACCCCAGAGTGATTTCATTGTCTAAACCTCTAGTAGTTTCTCATTTTAGTGCCTAATTAGAAATAGTATAAAATTGCTGTCTGGGCTATGCTGTAAGATCAGTAATGCCAAAAAATAGGTTGTATTAAAATTTAATATTTCTCATTTTTTGTATTTGGCAAGCTTATACTAACTTAGCGTTCTGCTAGCATAGTCTATACCCAATGAAATTCAGTTAAGGAACACTCCACTTTTTTGAAAATAGGCTCATTTTCCAACTCCCCTTGAGTTAAACAGATGAGTTTTGCCGTTTTTGAATCCATTCAGCCGATCTCCAGGTCTGCCGGTAGCACTTTTAGCATAACTTAGCATAAATCATTGAATCTGATTAGACCATTAGCATCTCGTTCAAAAATGTCCAAATATTTTAGATATTTTTCCTATTTAAAACTTGACTCTTCTGTAGTTACATCGTGTACAAAGACTGACAGAAAATGAAAAGTTGCAATTTTCCAGGCTGATATGGAACTATACTCTTGTTCAGGCGTGATAATCATTGAACTTTGCTGCTGTAACATGGGTGCGGCAGGCGCAATGATATTACGCAGAGCCTGAAAATAGTCCCCAGCTAGGTAACTTCCAACGTGACCAGCACTAAGCCACTAAGCTAATAGTAAAATAGCTATATTCAGGTCGCTGCGTAATAACATTGCGCCTGCATGGTGCAGCAGCAAAGTTCCTTGATTATTACACTGGAATGAGTATAGTCGGTTTTTGTACACGATGTAACTACAGAAGAGTCTTAAAGAGTTTTAAATATTTTCAAAAAAAGTGGAGTGTTCCTTTAAAGGGACAGTTTACCTAAAAATGAAAATTCTGTCATTAATTACTCACCCTCGTGTCGTTCCAAACCCGTAAGACCTTCGTTCATCTTTAAAACACAGATTAAGATATTTTTGATGAAATCTGAGCGCTTTCTGAACCTGCATAGAGAGCAAGGCCCCCGAACGGTAGTAAGCGGGGTTGCCAGGTCTTCACAACAAAATCCGCCTAATTGCTACTCAAAACTAGCCCAATCACATTTCGAGGGGGGTCCCTTGGTAAAAATTACATGTTTTTTTGGCAGGGTTCACCTGGTAAAATTAGCATTAGCATTCCAGGGGCTAAATATGATGTAAAAGTAGCCCAATTCCACAAGAAAACTGCAGACTTGGCAACACTGGTAGTAAGTACTAAAATAGTCCATGTGACATCAGTGGTTCAACTTTAGTTATATTAAACTGCGAGAATACTTTTTGTGTGCAAAGAAATAAAATATAATGATTTTATTCAACAATTTCTTCTCTGCCGTGTCAGTCTTTGCACATTCACGAGAGTACTATTTTACTATTTTAACAATGTCCTTACTACCTTCCTGGGCCTTGAAGGTGGCAGTTGCGTTGCTGTCTATGCATGGTCAGAAAGCTCTTGGATTTCATCAAAAATATCTTAATTTGTGTTTCGAAGATGAACAAAGGTCTTACGGGTTTGGAACAACATTAGGGTGAGTAAAAAATGACTGAATTTTTATTTTTGGGTGAAAAGTTAATAGTACTCACTTTGTGTGAATACACTGCTCTCTATAAACCTAATTTACATAGAAAGGAGGATACAGAATGACAATGACTGAAATACCCGTGCTGATATTCCAGGACATTTTGCACCTGCTGAATGACTCTGCGCTGAAGTGTAACATGCTGAAGTTGTGCGACACTTAAGTGAATTCTCTCCACAGTGTATTAAGCAGGCAACATACAAGAGTCCTAGATTCACTGCAAAACACATTTGCACATTACAGTGCGTGTTTAAAGAAAGCCGCATGATTATTCCATTCCCCTCGGCTCACCAGAGATACGGTATTATCTCAATGGAAATGAGAGTCTGTACTGCATTGTGCCAGCCCTCGTAAGGACCAACGTATTTGCAAAGAGCCGGGTTTGTCGAGCGCGCTTTTTAATTGATGGGCTCATGTAAGCATGTCACGGACAATGTTTACAACCGTTGAGCGGAGGGACACGCGCGCTGCACATGCAAGACACATGTGAGGCATGAAATTAGGCTGTGACAAGCGAACCGGACACAGTAGTGTTAAGAAGACGCCGTGAGCGCTGGTTTTGCACAATGAATTAGGACAAGCGTATCTCACAGAGTCACATTTAGCGCATCTTCCTGTTGAGCAAACAGATTTTGCTCTCCACAGTTGTTTTATTGTAGAGTCAGACAGTTGTGTGCTGTGTAGGGGCCTGTTCTTCCTCCTCCTGTGCTAAGCTAATCATTTGTTTAGATATCTCCGGAACGCATAAGTGTTGTTAAAACCGTTGACAGTGTTTGTTAATTCCTTAATCGGGGCTAGCTATTGTGCGGATGTGTTTCTGTTTCATGTTAACCTGTCTTACACAAGTCTGCTGCATTGCTTGCCTCTCTGCGGCTACAAACATAAACCCCCTCCTTCCTAGAACTCACTCTTGTCGTTTGATTGGCCGCAACCCGAGCAAGGCATAAGCTGTTCCCTAGCAACAGAGTGTGGGACAGCCAATGCAGGGCTGCGTTGTGGAAGGAGCCACTTTGCCAATTTGCTGTTACCAAGGTGTTCTTAGTGCAGCAAGAGATTGTAGGGCCACTAGGCAGTGGAAGGGGACAGTTTGAAGTTCGGATATGTGTCCAGGTTGTGTGTCTCAGGCTGTTGTCAAGCCCTGTATTCCCATGGGACTCTAAACACCTACGCTGTGTTTGTGGAGGTTATTCTTCCTACTCATGCACTCTCAGGCATACTAAAACACCTGGTGCATTTGCAGTCGATTAGAAATGTATTTTATCTATTTCAAAATTATGTAATTGGATTTTACGATTCAATATTCAAATGAATAAATTTTACGGTTGTAAAATATGTAAAATTATTTCAAGCTTATTTCAAGCTTCATTCATTTACTCCCCCTTATTTTGTTCCAAACCTGTAGGATTTTCATTCTTCCATGAAATTCAAAAAGAGACAATTCAAGTACAATGAACTGTCACAAAAACACCATAAAATGGGGATGTCCAATCCTGCATATGGAATGCACCACTATCCTACAGAGTTTAGCTCCTGAACCACTCCAGAACCAGCTCATCATGGCCTTCAGGATTACTAGAAACCTCCTGAGAGGTGTTACAGGCAACTCTTCAGGATAATGGGCCTCCAGGAGGAGAATTAGACATCTGTCATCTGTTTCTCACCCAGAGCTCATGTGGGCCATTTTTGCCAAACTTTTATGGTGTTTAGCATCCTTTTTTTAAAGCTTGAAAGAGTCTTTCTTATTTCTCTTTTTGTGTTGCACAGAAGAAAGTTTGGACCAACATGATACCAAAACATTCAATTTTGGGAAACTATTCCTAAACGATTAGTTCACTTTTTTAAAATAAAACAATTTCTGGTAATTTACTCAGCCTCATGTCATCCGAGATGTTCATGTCTTTCTTTCTTCAGTTGAAGGAAATTAAGGTTTTGAGAAAAACATTTCAGGATTTTTCACTATATAGTAGACTTCAATGGGGTTCATTGGGGTCCAAATTGCAGTTTCAATGCTGCTTCATAGAGCTCTACACAATCCCAGCCGAGGAGTAAGGGTCTTATCTAGTGAAACGATTGGTCATTTTCTAAGAAAAAAAGATACTCTTTTTAACCTCAAATGGTCATATTGCACTAGATTTGCGATGCGTGTCTGCGACTTCACGCATTCGTAATAATGTTGGAAATAGGTCACGTACAGTTTGTTCTTTGTCTGTGTACTCCAGTTCAAAAAGGTAGGGTAGGGCCACTCCATCTAACTTCAAAATCGCAGAGACTGTCCTCAAAGAAAATATGACCCAATTTAAAAAAAAATTTATTCACCTTATATGACCCATTTTTACGTTTTAAAGTTAAACGTCCTCTAGCATAAAAATAATGACAGCGTCGCGTTGGATCTGACGTCATGAAATGACGTATGAGTTTTTACACCACTCTCACGGTAATTCAAACATATTTTACTAGGTGTAATTCATATGAATGACCACACCTAATCCCACCCTAAACCTACCCCCTTAAAGAAATGGTGCAAAATCATGATTTATAGTGCATATTCCAAAAAAAAAAAAAAAAAAACATGCTATGAGAATGTGTACATTCTCTAGTATTGAACCTGTGTTTGTATGATTACACCACTTTGTAGTGCAATGCTCTGCCAACTGAGCTACACATAATCCTGAAAGTGCATTGGATACCTGTTGCTGATAGGGGACCAATTGTTGTATACGCTCTATGGAGACGTATTTTGAGGATTTGTGAAAACGACTTGCGTCGGGCGTATAAGTTGGAGGACATGTTGAAATCGCCTGACATTGTTGTTTTACCTTTTTTGTAAACAGCTTCCATGTACTTACACATGACCTTTTCAACATGACTATGTAATGCGTGAAGTCAAGCTAGTGCAAGACATTTAGAAAATTTAGAACATTTCGCTAGATATTAGATTATTCCTCGGCTGGGATTGTGTAGAGCCCTTTGAAGCTGCACTAAAACTGCAATTTGAACCTTCAACCCGTTGGCTCCCATTAAAGTCCACTATATGGAGAAAAATCCTGGAATGTTTTCTTCAAAAACCTTAATTTCTTTTCAACTGAAAAAAGACATTAACATCTTGGATGACATGGGGGTGTATTCTGGAAGTGAAATCCCTTGACAGTCTCCCTGTTTTCTCATGTAGTGCATCTTCACTTACCGAGTTCACTTTGAGCTGAGACTGATTCTCGTCATCGTGCTCTAGTGCAATAGGAGGGGATTTCTGTGGGGGTGAGAGTGTGAGGTCCCTGCGGAGGGGCCGAGCCTCTAGCTTTTCCCCCACTCGTAGACTGTCCAACTTTTGCACTGAGTCCGGAGCCGGCCCCTCCTGAGAGTCCCTGGGCCCTGCAGCTTCCCGGACGTCCCGCTCCCGGTCACGGTTTTTACCCCTTCGCTGTAGTGTATGTCCACGGGAGTCTGAGTGACCGTGCCACTCTTCCCCATGCCCATAGGGCTTTTGGGAGTTATGGGAGTCCATTGGCTGCAACGGCCTCATCTCCATTTCATAATTGCTTAGTTTTTCCTCATCCTGCTCTAAGAGACGGGAATGAGCCAAACTCTCCCCATGTACCCGTTGAGATGTCCAAGAAGATGAGGGTCCGTCTGGCCTCCTTTCCCGCTGGGTTTTGTGATTGGATGAGCTGTGGTCTCGAGGCTTATGATTCGAGGAGTGCTTGTGGCCATTGGCCCGTGCTGCCCCAACCCGTACCTCGTCCTGCACTGAAGGAGTTGTGGAGCGGCTACTGCCCCGACTACCCCCTCTACTACTGCCCCCACGAGAAGGACGCTTTTCCTCACTCCAACTGTTAGCCCTCAGGTACTCTCCACCTCCACCCGAACCACCACCACCTCTGCCCTCCATCAGCACCTGGATCTCTTGCGTTCCCCCGCGTTCCTCGTCCACTGCAGTCTGTCGTAGAAAGCGGGCGTTTTTGGTGCGGTGGGAAGATTTGGTGGTCGGGCTTCGGGGAGGCGTTGAGGGTCGACTGGGAGTGGGGCTCAAGTCTGGGGTAAGGTCCGGAGGCGTGGAGCCCTTCATATAGAGCTCGGTGCTATCCGCAGTACCACTGGAGATAACTTCCACGTCGTTCTCACTCGAGTTCTGCTGTTTGGGTCGCTGGCACTCCACTCCTACTCGGAGACAGAGAGACAAGTTTTAATTTTAAAACATGTGGGCATGCCACACACTTTAAATCTTGTACTTAATTCTGCAAAGCGGGTGTATAGAATAAGAACATGCCCTTGCATAAACTTTCATCTGTCTTGAGAAATAAAAAGTGTATATAATTAAGATACTGAAATTCTTTTGTGCAGACCTTATTTAGAGACTTTTGCACCCCATAGTTTTAGGAACTAGCCAGCAGGGTGGTTCCTCAAGAACCAATTTCCCCCTCGGGCCACTTTCCTGGTAGCATTCACACAAGCAGCAGGAACTCTGAAGCGTTCGATCTTTATGCACAGAATTTACAAACATCAACAACCAGTGAATGAAGAACGCCGTGATCAGAGCTGTTTCTGTTATGTGTTGTCGGTTACGTGATAACGGAGTTGGAATGTAAATGCGCAGTTTACACGATTAAAAGAGCTTAGGACAACTTACAGTGTTACATATTATTGAGGCTGAGAAAAGAACACAACGTTGCGGACAACAGGTAGCTAAATGCCATTATTATCGCTGTTTTCCATGTGCATGGAGTAGAGTTTTAATAGCTTTTTAAAAATGCTGGGTAGTTTCGTATGCGTTTGTCCAATCAGCGCACACTTACACCATTGGTAGTTCCTATAGACCTGTTTTAGACCCTACTCTGATGTAGGAGCTAATTTAGTTCCCCAAACGGAGTTAGAACTAAAAACGTTCCTAGTTAATGCGGTGCGAATACGCCAAAACGGGAACTTATGCCAGAGAAGGTTCCTCTAGTGCGAAAGCCGCTCTTGTGTTTCACAAAAAATATTTGGTTTTAATCATAACAGAATTTTAATTTTGGGGTGATTTTTTTTTTTTTTTCCCATACAACCCTTGATTGCTTGAAGCACACGGGCCATTCCTGGTAAGCTTGATACAGTGTCACTTATCAAAGCTTTCCAGAGTCAGCACCATGGCTGCTCTAATCAGCTCGGCTAATGAGACCCGAAGATTTCCAAGTCTCTTTGCACTTTAGGCACATGTCCCTATCCACCCTTAAGTACACTTTCAACTTAACTTCATAAAGGCTTGTACTCCAAACGTAAACATTATTTACAAATCTGTTGCAAGTCAGCACGTCTCAAGTTTGTTCTTTTTTTTACCTAAACATTTTTAAGGTCATCTCATGACGTAACTTTATCATCTAGAAATATCAACCCTTCCAGGAGGTCGTGTATACCGATCCAGCACAGCGTGAGAGCTTATAGCTCTCGTGTTTTGTGATGGGATGCGATCTGAGAGTGTATAAATTCTGCAGATGTGTGGGGGTGTGACAGCGACCGAAAGTGTGACTGCGTATACAGAATGTGGGTGGTGTGAATATGTGTGTGTGGGTATTGTGTGTGCATGCATAAATTTCATTGTGTATGTCGGCTAGCTTCGCGTGGGCTTGTCTGAAAGGTCAGTGCTGACCTCCCCTCATCTTCTTATTGCCTCTTCTATCACTCATTCCCCCCGCATGGCACAGTGGGGGCATTGACCCCTACAGTCCTGAACCTGTCCAGCACCTACACTCACACATACACACACATGCTTTCAATGACACTTTGCCATTCTTCTCCTAAGCTATTGCTAACACATCTATCTCTGTCTGATAGCTAGTGTTATCATAAAATGATCAGCGCTGAATCACGCACTTCTTTTTGTAAAACGATGACAAATATTAGCACCTTTCAAATGTTAGTTAACCTATTGGAATTAGCATTCACAGCTAACTGGAAAAGCTTAGTCGCACTGTCAAACAGTTTGAAGTCCCTGTTATTTTTAGTCTCCAGACTCGGCTGGTTGCACTCACTGTTTCCTCGGTGCTGGAAAGAGGGGGAGAACTCTTTGGCGGTGATCCGGGCCAGCCTGCACTCTTCCTGGGCTTTCTGTGCTGCCGTCGCCGCCGCATCGGCTTTCCCTCTGGCGTGAGCTGTCCTGTGGACGTAGTGGTCCGGGACAAAGATGTTGAGATGTGGAGAGAAAGACAGAGTTACAAAAGAATAGGATTTTTGGGCATGCGTTTAAGGTTAAGTGTGCAATTTGTAAGTCACGCTTCAGCTTTAAAATTTGACAACTGAAGATATATATTATAAATGTAATCTAAGTTTTATTTGAATCATGTTCTTTTACTCTCAGAATGTGAAATATGCTCAGTAAGACCAGGGGTCAAAATTATAATAGCGTTTCCTTCGTGGAGGCAAGGGACGCAGGCAGTGTGTCCCCAAAATATTGGATGAGAAAAAAAATTGTAGTACAAAAATAAAACAACGCCAATATTATGAAATATAATCATGTCACTAGTTTTTCTAAAGAAACACTGTCCAACAGTGACACCAGAAGGTAAAGTTACAATAGGAGTCCACGTCTCTCACCACCCCTAAGCCCGTTAAGTTTTAACCAGTGTTGTATAAAGTACCTGAAAATCATACTTAAGTAAAAGTACAGATATCTTACCAGAAAACGACTTTGGTAGAAGTTGAAGTCACTGTTTAGAATATCACTTGAGTAAAAGTCGTACTTAAAGGGATAGTTCACCCCAAAATGAAAATTTTGTCATTAATCACTTACCCTCATGTCGTTCCAAACCCGTAAAAGGTTTGATCGTCTTCGGAACACAGTTTAAGATATTTTGGATGAAATCCGGTAGCTTTTTGACTGCTCCATTGACTGCCAAGTAAATAAAACTGTCAAGGCCCAGAAACATATGAAAGACGTTGTCGTTGACGCTGTTTTCGTTCGAATCATAGCATAAATACACATAGAAAATGTATCTGTGTGTTGTGGCTGATACAGAACAGCGTACGTTGTTTACGTCCAGTGGATACTTTCCAAAATGGCGCTATGGTGACATAGAGGAGATGAATTGTTGACTAAAATCGTTATTTTTGTTTTCTTTGCGTACAAAAAGTATTCTCATAGCTTTGTAAAATTATGGTTGAACCACTGATGGCAGATGGACTATTTTGACAACGTCTTTCATATGTTTCTGGGCCTTGACAGTGTTGTTTACTTGGCAGTCAATGGGACAGTCAAAAAGCTACCGGATTTAATCCAAAATGTCTTAAATTGTGTTCCGATCAAACCTTTTACGGGTTTGGAACGACATGGGGGTAAGTGATTAATGACAAAATTTTCATTTTGGGGTGGAGTAACCCTTTAAGTATTGAAAGTAAAAGTACAAGTAAATGCAAAATAGAAAATAAGCAAATAAATATATGTTTAGAAATGGCAAAACTGTGTTCTGTTTTAACTCTTTCTTCCATTTTGTATTTTTGTGTAAGAATAAGAAGCTCTTCATCCAGTATAGTGTCTTTCATTCCAACATAAGAAAACATTTCTGGAATTAGCATTTGAAATAGCATTTAGATGTATATAGGGGGGCATTAATGCATTTAAACAGCAGTTAGAGATTCATTAATAGGTGTAATGTTTAGTTTTTAACATAAAACTTTGAATACTGATATTTGAAATAATTTAAGACATGAAAAAAAAAGAGCTGAAATGTGAAATTAAAACCGCCAGTGGGTGGCACAAGTGAGATTCAACCGATTCATTCAAACAGCTGAATCATTCAGTAAAAAGCATCCGACTGTGTTAATGAGCAAATCACTGAATCATTTTTATCAACCGATTCGTTCAAAACGCTGATTCATTTAATAAGTAAATACCATCCATTGCTCAGAGACACAAAACAGTGCTGTGATCTGTGTTTGGAACTATTTTCATTGGCAAGATTGAGCAAAAACAAGCAATATTATGTCTAAAATGTAAGTCATTTAATTGCTTTACTGAACTTATACGAAATTATAGAAATATAAAATACAGAAGCATTTAAGCATCTACAATTTAGAAAGCCTGGAATTTTTTTTTTTCTAAGCAGTAGTTCTAGTTCCTGGTTTTATTGTGTTAGTCACTGCACATTTTAATCTTAAATCAAAGTGTAGTAACTTGCTATTCCTCTAAAATGTCTTTCTTTTTCTTTTCCCAGATATTTATCCATTGTCTCACTGACATCTGGCTCCATTCTGGTATGTAATGCACACTTAACATGATTTAATCAGTTTTTGATCTATGAAGTTGCAAGATCGTTTGTTTTCTTGTGGAATAGTCAACCTCATCTGATGATGAAAACATACCTATGGGAACTTTTTTCGCAAGATTTACCGCCATGTACATTTCTTGACATATTCGATGTGAAATGTCCACTGAGTGGCACTAATAGAGTGTACATTTTTTTTCAGTGGAACAGATGAACATACATATTATATGTTTTATGTGACGTTGGTTTTGTCCATTGAGTGGTGCTATAACTAATACTCTGTGACATTTTAAAATAATGTACCATCTGTACTACACCTAAACCTATCCGATAGTATGAACAAAAGTGAATGTGACGTAAAAACGCAGTCGCGAGCATGCCGTTTTAGCTTGTTTTTCGAATCATCATATTTCAGCTCTTTCATCGTGACTTGTGTTTTTCATGGGATTCTATTAATGAAATTTTTCAAACATGAAATTTTATTGAATAAATTTTGAAGTATAAAATATTAATTTAATTTTGTTCCGTTTGAAATAACTATTTATAGTAGTTAATTTAGTCATTTAATTAAAATCATATTAAAAATATATTAATACAAATTTTATTAAACAATAAAATTGTGCAAATATTAAATGGTATTAAACAAATGAACAGAATAAATACAAATATTAATTAAATTTTGTTTTGTTTGAAATAGCTTAGCTATAGTAATGTAGTCATTTAATTCAATTGTATTAACAAATATGTATTAATACAAATATTATTAAATAAATAACAAAATTGGTCAAATATTATTACATTGTATTAAAAAGTATTACGTTTTAATAATTCAGTTTTATTTAGCTAGAATTAAAAATTTTAAAGTTTTTTATTTAAAATAAATATTACATTTTGTTGAATAACTACTGAATTCTAAAATATTAATTTTGTTTGAAATGGCTTATCTCTAGTAGTTAATTTAGTAATTCTATTCATCAATATGTATTAATGCAAATATTATTAAACAATTAATAAAATGATTCAAATATGAATAAATGTTATTGAATACATTATAACTCTAATGCTCAGTGACATTTTAAAATAATGTACCATCTGTACTACACCTGAACCTATCCGATAGTATGAACAAAAGTGAATGTGATGTAAAAACGCAATCGCGAGCATGCCGTTTTAGCTTGTTTTTCGATCTTCATATTTCAGCTCTTTCCTCGTGACTTGTGTTTTT
The DNA here is from genome assembly GCA_033026305.1 of Cirrhinus molitorella. Taxonomy (NCBI): domain Eukaryota; kingdom Metazoa; phylum Chordata; class Actinopteri; order Cypriniformes; family Cyprinidae; genus Cirrhinus; species Cirrhinus molitorella. The sequence continues at coordinate 9,014,450 of CM065141.1, read as the reverse complement.
CACGGGATTCGTACCCAAGGATTCCGCATCCTAAGTCCAATTCCATTCCGGCTGAGCTACTGAGCAAGCTTGTTACGTCCGGAAAGCGAAACATATGGAGCTGTAATCATAACTAATCATAACTAGTGTTCATTTCTGTTGGAAACTGCAGTGATATGCTTACTGGTATGTATTTGACGTGTTGCGAAATAGTTCTCACAAGTACGTTTTCGTCATGAGATCAGGTAGGGAATAGGTCCGTCTAGCCTTATTCAGAAATTCAAAACATGAATTGAAAGTATACTTAAATATACGCCTGCCATTATATTATTATCACGTTTTATGGATGGTGATTTGCTAGTTCAGTTTTAATTGGGAAAACCTTGCTCTATGAAGCAGACCACAGCAAAAAGCACATAAGCATATGGTTTAGGCAATGAGCAATCCAGTCATTAAATTTATAAGGCACACGCTTCAGCGCCTACCAAGATCTTGACACTCCGATTATCTGAGGGTTGACGATAAATACAGGCTGAAGCCAAACAATTACACAGCAGTCACACACCCTCACTCTGAGAGACGCTCTCGGGACTCCACAGAGTCATGCCTTTCTGACACGATAATTCTCACTTGTTTTAACTCCGTAAACTTGCCAAGACTCTACTTCGTCATCTGTAAAACCAACTTTACTGCAGTTTAAATATCCATGTTCTGAGGTAAATATCACATGCTGTCAAGTGGTTGCAGAACAGTTTACCCAAACGGGAAGATTTTAAAGCTTTAGGCTAAACATTCTGTTAACTAATAAGCAAAAGCCCCAAAACTGTATAGTTATCCTATCCATGTATTGTTCACTGTTTTCTATCTGGACCTCTAAGAACAGGCCACAGTGCTTGCTTCGGCTGCTAAATAATTCACTGAGGAAATCAATGTAGTCTGTGTCTGAGACAATAAAAGAGAGCTAGTGTTCACAACCTCGCCTTTTAATGTGTGATTCCCATTCATCGCACCCATCTGTTTTACCTGTGTGCGATCGAGCCTTCGACTTTGCATGATAATGACGCTCAGCGTCATGCAGGATTGTGTACTGGAAAAAAAATGATTTATTAATCAGAATTTTGTATTAATGTATTAATTTGTATTATTTAATTTAATTTTAAATGAAGTTTGTTGAATTGTTTATTGAAATGTATTCATTTAATTATTATGAATATTATTTAACAATTATTACAATTGTTTAAACTACATTTAAGTATAAGGTATTAATTATTTTTATTTAGTTTGACAGTTTATTCGTAGTTAAAGTTTATTATTAATAAATTTCATTTAATTAAAATTGTATTAAGTATTATTACAGATGTTATACAATTTATACAGTTGTTTAAATATTATTACATTTGACTGAATTAATTTAAATGTAAAGTATTAATAATTACACTTTATTTAGTTTGAATTTAAAAGTTTATTAGTAGTAGTAGTTAATTTAAACATGTAATTAAAATGTTATTATTTAAAATTATTCATATAAATATTATTATTCAATTAATATGTGTTTAATAGTATTACATTTTATTGAATAACTATAGAATAAAATTTAATTTAGTTGAAATTTGCTTATTTATAGTAGTTAATTTTGTCATTTAATTCATATTGTTTTAATACAAATGTATTACTACAAATGATTAAACAATTAATAAAAACAATTTATAATGTTTAAATATTACATTTTATTGAATATGTATTAAAATATAAAGTATTAATAATTACATTTGATTTAGTTTTAATTTGATATAGTTTATCAGTAGTAGTGAAAATGTTATTTAAAATAATGAATATAATTATTATTAAGCAAGTAATGCATTTTTTTCAAATTATTACATTTTATTTAAAAAATATTGAAGTGTGAAATAATAATTTAATTTAGTTTAGTTTGAAATAGCTATTTATAGTAGTAATTTAGTAATTTCACTGAATTTGTATTAATAAAATGTGTATTTGTATTAATTATTAAACAATAACTTTTTTCAAATATTGAATGTTATTGAACAAATATTAGTTTAACATTTGTTTTAATAAAATTATTATTACAGATACAAAATTTATACAGCTGTTTAAATATTACATTTTATTGAATAAATATTAAAATAAAAATATTAATAATTACATTTTATTTAATTTGAATTTGAAATAGTTTATTAGTAGTAGTTAATTTAATAATATATTTAAAATTATATTATTTTAAATAAATAATATAAATATTAAACAATTAATGCAAATTTTCAAATATGACATTTTATTGCATAAATTAAGTATAAAATAATAATTTCATTTTGTTCAGTTTGAAATAGCTATTTATAGTAGTTAATTTAGTCATTTAATTAAAATCATATTAAAAATATATGAATACAAATTTTATTAAACAATAAAATTGTTCAAATATTAAATGGTATTGAACAAATGAACGAAATAAATACGAATATTAATTTAATTTAGTTTTGTTTGAAATAGCTTAGCTATAGTAGTTAATGTAGTCATTTAATTCAACTTGTATTAACAAAAAATATTTAAAATAAATATTACATTTTGTTGAATAACTACTGAATTCTAAAATATTAATTTCATTTTGTTTTGTTGAAATAGCTTATATAGTAGTTCATTATGTAATTGTATTCATCAATATTTATTAATGCAAATATTATTAAACAATTAATAAAATGATTCAAATATTAATAAATGTTATTGAATACATTTAAAAATATTATAACATTTTTGCTGAAAAACAAAAAACAAAAACGGAATAATACTTATTTGCACTTATTTTCAAAGTTTTAATGAACATGTAATGAACAGGCAGATTATTCATAAATGAACTGTATGAACCCCAGGTACAAGGATGCTCTCCCTTTCTGTCTGAACTTTTTCCCCTGTTCTCGTTCACTCTCCTTGTTTGTGCAGTGGCTGTCTTGGTGCAGTATTGCATGTCGATGCTCATCGATTGCACCCTCTTCCTTTCTGCTCTAGGCTGTCTTCACCCAGCCAGCCAAACCAAGTGCATGTGTGTGCTAAAAAATGTGTGTGTGTATGTGAGCGTTTTAAACATGTGATGGGGTTGTAGTGGGTGGTGTGGTCAGAACATAGAGTTTGTGTGTGTGTGTGTGTGTGTGTGTGTGTGTGTGTGTGTGTGTGTGTGAGAGAGAGAGACGGTAAGATATGGCGAGGTAGGTCGGATGAAGAGATCTTAGGATTGCATTCACCCCGTGCCTTGCCGGTTGTCCTGGCAACGGCAGAGGAGAGAAAGTGAGGGAGAGAATAAGATGGCGTGGGGTATAAAAAGGACAAACAATTAGATAACAGAGGAGAATGAGAGGGAGGATTGTGGGATGCTTCTGGAGGTGTTGAGAGTACAGTCAGAGAGTGAGGGCTGGATGTGAGAAACCGTCCATTCACTAATAGAGGGCCTCTAAACGCTGTGTGTATCGTCACACACACTCTTGCTGATCCATAGGTGCTGCGAGACCGGGTCGAGCTGTGCTCGTTGCTGTTCTATTTATATACTGCTGAACGGTAGCAATGTTTCTACACACTTTCTAATGGAAACAGAGACTAAACACTGTTTGACAGCAAGTCTGTCTAACTCAACACATTTAAAGGGATAGTTCCCTTTAAAAATGTCATTTATTCACCCTTGTGGTGTTCCAAACCTGAATTACTTGCTTTTTCTTGCGTTTGAAATATTGTTTTCCAGTTAAAATATTTCTTAAAACAAATGCATTACCTCATGATTTAATCTTCAAGCCATCCTAGGTGTATATGACTTTTTTCTTTCAGACAAATAGTCAGTTATATAAAAAATTTCCTGGCTCTTCCAAGCTTTATAATGGGTTTTGAGATTTTCAAGCCAAAAAAAGTGCATCAATCCACTGTAAAAAGTGTTTCAAAAGGTTCCGGTGAGTTAAAGGATTAGTTCACTTTTTAGAACAAAAATTTACAGATAATGTACTCACCCACTTGTCATCCAAGATGTTCATGTCTTTGTTTCATCAGTCGTAAAGAAATTATGCTTTTTGAGGAAAACATTTCAGGATTTCTCTCCATATAATGGACTTCTATGGTGCCCCCAAGTTTGAACTTCCAAAATGCAGTTTAAATGCAGCTTCAAAGGGCTCTAAATGATCCCAGCCGAGGAAGAAGGGTCTTATCTAGAGAAACCATCGGTTATTTTCTAAACAAATTGACAGTGTATATACTTTTTAACCTCAAGTGCTTGTCGGCATCTCGTTTTCTTCCCCAAATTCAAAATTGTCCTAAATCGCTGCAGAAGTACCAACCCAGTGTTTACAAAGTGAACATACAAAGATCAAATGCCCTTTACAAAAAAAAAAAAAAGTTTTTAGACATACCCTAACTGGACCCGGATCACACAGACTATGCATGCGCATCTGAGAGACGAGACAAGATGAGCATTTAAGGTTAAAAAGTATAGAAATTGCAAATTTGTTTCGAATTACTGATCGTTTCACTAGATAAGACCCTTCTTCATCAACTAGGATTGTATAAAGCTCTTTGCAGCTGGATTTAAACTGCATTTTGAAAGTTCAAACTTGTGGGCACCATAGAATTTCATTATATGGACAGAAATCCTGAAATGTTTTCCTCAAAAAACATAATTTCTTTACGACTGAAGAAAGAAAGACATGGACATCTTGGTACATTATCTGATTATTTTTTCTCTGAAAGTGAACTAATCCTTTAATAAAGGCCTCCTGAAGTGAATCAGTGTGTTTATATAACAGTTTAACCTTTTACATTTGAAGTCCTGGAAAACCCTTGAAAATATCAATATTCCTGAAGATGTACTTGAAAAGTGCTTGAAAGACAAAGTATCTATGAAATAATTTCTTTTTTTTTTTTGTAATAAGCACATCTCTTTTCATGCAAAATTCCCGCAATTCAAAAACTTGTTAACATGGCTGAAGACGAATAGATGAACCGAATCAATTTAGTGAGTCATTTATTGTGGAACTGCTCTGATTGATTAAACTCGTGATTTCGATCATTCAGTTAAAAAACTGTGTCATTATAATCTGTGCGTTATAATCTGATTGTGTATCACAAATCATTTGTTTTATATTGGGGCTTCAAATCGTGTATCACAAAATATTTCATTTGGATCGGGACTTCGGAGTGGATTTCGACCGGAATGGGTTAGTGAATCATTTTGCAAGTTGCAAATCCAATGATTCACAATACGCAATTTGAAGTCCCGATCTAACTCAAATTATTTGCGATCCGTATTCTGAGTCCTGATCTGAAATGATGGTCCACGAATGATTATTCAGATCTAAACTTCTGAGTGTGGTTTGCAAATCTTTTGCTTTAGATTGGAACTTTGGCGTGTGGATTGCAAATCATTTGATTCTGATTGGGACTTCAGAGTGCATATGGTGAATCATTTGTTTTAGATCAGAATTTCTGAGTAATTTTGTGAATCTTTTGTTATGATTTTACCAAAACAGTAGAAAACATCAAACCAATAAAGCAGTACAGTTATAAAAAACAAAACAAAGAAGAAAGAAAGTAATACACAAATACAAATCCCTTAAGAAAACTAATCATAGTTTTACCATAGTAAATACTCTAGAAGTTATACTTTGCATGTGTTTCACTTTATTTTTACCTTGTTTAGAACTTTTTTTAGAATTTGAAAGATAAGACATTGTTTGATAAGTGAGCTCTCTGATTGAAGTCCTTGAAAATCAAAAAAGTAGCGCTTGAAAAGTCCTGTAATTTAATTTTACAGTATCTGTACGAACCCAGTATGTAAGAAAAATATCCATGTAATCTCTGTCCTCCACTAATTGTCATACGTGCGCTTACAAGAGTGTCGTTCCAGCAGGATATTTTACAGAAATGTACTTTGTGTTCCATTGAAGAATGATATATGCATTTTGTTCAACATTTTGAATCAAATGTATTTTCATGCGTGTGAATTTCCCCTTTAACACATTCATTTAACACTCATCCACGTGCAATCTCTCATCTTTCCCTGATGCTAACACAGATTCTCACTCTCTTTTTTTCTTCCGTCCTGCCTCTCATCACTCAGACACGTGCAGGCACCTCCCATCGTTTTTTTCACTCCATTTCATACACACTCAGTCTTTTTTTTTTTTTTTTTTCCCAGAGCCCTGCCTCTCATTCACATTCTCTCGTGTCTTTACTAAATGATCTGAACACCCTCTGTTCTTTTTTTAGGCTCAGATTCACACATCCACAACCTACAGTACAACAGATCCATCAATTTAAAAAGATGGATCTTCAAGTCACCTGAAACAACATTTATAATAGAAAACAAGATTTTTTCTTGCACTTTTAAGATAAAAGAAGAGCTAATATATGCTAATATTCGCTATGCAAATCTCTCGCCTCAATTCACCCAGATACAGTGTCATGGGACAACTGAAACAACACATTATGGAACGCCAAATAGCCCAAAATCTCACAAAAGGAAAAAAAAAAATTACCTACCTGTAGTGTCTTGCCTAAAAGGATTTGTTCACTATCAGAATTAAAATTTCCTAATAATTTACTCACCCCATGTCATCCAAGATGTTCATGTTCTTTCTTTCTTCAGTCGAAGACTAATGGGGACCAAGAAGTTGATGGTCCAAATTGTGGTTTCAATGCAGCTTCAATGGGCTCTACACAATCCCCAGTCAAGGAATAAGGGTCTTATCTAGTAAAACGATCTGTCATTTTCTAAAAAATATACTTTTATAACCACAAATTCTCATCTTTCACTAGTTCTGCGATGCATGTCTATGACTTCACGCATTCCGTAATCACGTTGGAAAGGTCTCGCGCGGTTAATTCTTTATCTGTGTACTCTGGTTCAAAACTTCATTTCATTTTCTCCTTCAACCTCAAAATTTGACATCATTGTTTTGACCTTTTTTTTGTAAAGGGCGTTTGATTTACTTTGATGTTTACTTTGTAAACTCTGGGTTGGTACTTCCACCTACGTCATATGTGACCTTTTCAACGTGATTATATAATGCGTAAAGTCCAGCTAGTGCAAGATGACCAGTTGTGGTTAAAGAGTACATACATTTTTTTATTTTCTTTTAGAAAATGGCCGATCGTTTCACTAGGTAAGACCCTTAGTAGTTGGCTGGTATTGTGTAGAGCTCTTTGAAGCTGCATTGAAACAGCAATTTGGACCTTCCAACCTGTTGTTCTCCATTGAAGTCCGCTATATAGAGAAAAATCCAGGAATGTTTTCCTCAAAAACCATTTCTTTTCAACTGAAGAAAGACAGAGATGAACATCTTGGATGACAGGTAATTTTTTTTTTTCTTTCTTTCTTTCTTTCTCTTTTTTTTTTTTTTTTTTTTGAGATTTTGGGCTATTTGGCCTTCCATAATGTGTTGTTTGTAAAATTGTATTTTATATGTTAAATGTTGAGAAATTTAATAAGACAAATATCAGAACCAGGGCCTCTGGAAAAAAAGTGGGTGGTCACTTTTGTGCTAAATAATACTATTATAAATTCCTAACAGAGTCCAGAGATGGCCGTTTTACGACAACAAAGCACTAATCTCTATGGATGACCCAAATAAGCCGCCCCGTGACCACCAGAACAAAGCTTTAATTTGCAGATGACTCATGGTTACTTCCGGTGTTAGTGCCTCAGTGCAGGTATACTGTAGTAGGTACTTTGACCATGTTGACGCTAGGAAGCTAATCAGATTAACTGTTATGTGATATTCTCATTTAGTCTATCCTGCATCCTGTTTGTGTTGTGTGTGCGTATGTCTGTCTAAGACCGGAAGTGTTCCGACTTCAGGTTTTGTATGTTTTCGGAATTGTAAATAATAATAAAAAAAATAAGTTTTCCTTACTCTTTTAACTAAAAGAACTCAAAAGTTCCCCTAGTTCCCCGTTTTTATTGAAACGAAACCTTATAGCAAAAACTGTTCTGAACTAATGGCAAATAACCAGTCGTGCGCGTCATTGATGCCAATTCAGTGTTAAGAAACTTGACTCATGGCCAAGAAACCCACAGTGAGCTCAGAAAAGCGCTGTTTCTCATTTCACATGCAAAGAGGGAATTTACATAGAAGTCTTAAAGGCACAGGAGAAAAAAAAGCCTATTTGTAGGGCCAAAGAGGGGCTGGAAAATTGCCATGAAAAGCTGAATTATGACTGCTTTGGTTCTAAAAACCTTTATTCAAATGGACCTTCTGGAAAATGGTATAAAAAATGCATGATGGTGACTCCTTGCAGTGGATAGATGATGGTTTGTGAGAGATTTTGAGACAAAAATCTTTTTTTTCTCAAACTATCACTCCCCTTAGAGCAATTAGGCTTTGACTGAAATGATCTTTTCTTGTTTTCTTCTCTTTAGGTCACACAGCGCACAGCAAGAAATGCTCTATTCAGACTGAAGTTTAAAAGTAAAGCATGTGTGAATTTTAGATGTGTGAATGTACATAAAAACATTAATTTTAAGTGTAACTGAGACAAAATTATGACTTTAATATTTCACACAATTTTTTTTTTTAAAACGTATGCTTACATGGTTTCATATGTGTAAATTTCAACATTTCATTCATTCAACATTTCTTCTGAATATGAACCAGTAATTAATTTAAAGAAACTTGCATTAAGAAGAAAAGTATTGGGATCCATTTTATTTTCATGTCAGTGTTGCTAATGTAGACAATTTAAAACAATTAAAAATCATCATCGTTAACTGAAATAAAACTGAAATATATATTTTTTTTAAATGAAAAACAGCTTAAACTTAAAAAAACATGAATGAAAATGAAAAATGCTGTCCTGAAACCTAAACAGAAATAAAATAAGTTGAATTTAAATTACTAAACTAACTGAAATAAAATTTTAATAAAATATAAATGTTTAAATGAAAAACAACTTAAGCTTAAAAAACTTAAATGAAAAATGTTTAATTTAATTTTAATTTAAAGTACTAAATGAACTGAAATTAAATATACATTTTAACATATACATTTATTTTCATTTAAGTTGTTTTTTATTTAAACATTTATATTTTATATCAATTGAATTTTATGTAGTTGCTTTGAAACTAAACAGAAATAAAATAAGTTTAATTTAAAAACTAAACTAACTAAAATAAAACTTAAAGTAAAATAATTTTTTTAAATGGAAAAAAAACTTAAACTTAAAAAAACAAACTAATGGAAAAATTATTGCCTTGAAAACTAAACAAAAATAAAATACATTTAAACTAAACTAACTGAAATAAAACTAAACTAAAATATTAATTTTAAAATGAAAAACAATGTAAACTTAAAAAATGTAAATAAGTTTAATTTAAAATGCTAAGCTGACTGAAATAAAAAAACAAACAAACATGAAAAACAACCTAAACTTAAAAAACTTAAATGAAAATGAAAAATTAAGTACTAAAGTAACTGAAAAAAAACTAACCTAATATAAACATTTTAAAATGCAAAAACACTTAAACTTAAATGAAAATGAAAAATTTTGCCTTAAAAACTAATCGGAATTGAACTAAGTTTAAACTAACTAAAATAAAATACATTTTTAAAAAAGAAAAATGTTGCTTTGAAACTAATCAGAATTAAAATAAGTTTAATTTAAAGTACCAAACTAATTAAAAAAAAAAAAAAAAATATATATATATATATATATATATATATATATATATATATATATATATATATATATATATATATATATATATATGTGAAAAAACAACTTAAACTTGAAAACTAAACAGAAATAAAATGTTTAATTTAAATTACTAAACTAACTGAAATAAAAAATGGTAAATGGAAAAACAACTTAAAAACCTAAATGAAAATAATGTTGCTTTGGCAACTAAATGAAATAAAATAAGTAAAATAAAAATAAAATAAATAAATACAAAATGAGGAAAGCACATAACAAAATTACTCAAATTAAAATAAAAACTGTATATATAAAAATAAAATCGAATTCAAAATATAAATAAATACTATAATACTAAAGTAACATGGCCATTTTGATTTTAACATTAGGTTTATGCGTTTTTTTTCTTAAGACTGCAAATGAATGAAAAAAATTTATAAAGCACAGTATAATGCTTTATTTTACATTTCTACTTTAGCTTTATCTCATTGGTTGCTCTAAAGCGCTGTGTGTAGTGTCTGCTCTGTGTGTTGGCAGGGCCAGTGCTAAGCTGTAGTGATAGCATTGCTGAGAATATAATGAGGTCAGTGGGATTTGTGGGGTGAGTGACGCTCTTAATATAGCACATGCATACCTATGCACGTTTGTATGGGCGCACATATGCAGCCACCATCAATAGGCAGACTCACATTATGTGCTCACACACACATTTCCCTAACATGTATGAACAGATCACATGGATGCACACAGCGCATGTCCGCAACATGTGTGAGGCTGTGAGCTACTGTGAGTTGGTGAGGGGCTTGGAGTGTGTTTGAAATAGAGAGAGAGAGTGAAAAAAAAAAAAAATAGGCAAACTGGCTTAGATCCAATTCAGCCTGCCTGGTCTATCTCCGGCGAGTCTCTTGGCATAATGCGGAAATCTCTGATTCTCTGTGTCTCTCTCGCTTCTGGTTTCTTTTCCTAAACCCTATCTTGATCTCCTTTTTCTTCTGCTGACCTATGAGTCACCCAAACAACCCGAACTAGACCTGTGATTCCCAGTCTGGAGAATGTACCAAACTCCATGGGGTTCTTGGAAAGATTTTCATTAAGCTTTAGCTTTTTTTTCCTCTATAAAACGGAGACTTAAAGAGATAGTTCACCATAAAATGAACATTCTGTCATTATTTGCTCATCCTCATGTTGTTTCAAACCTGTATGACTTTGTTTTTTGTGGAGCACAAAAGGAGATATTTTGAAGACTGTACTAGTTGTTTTCCCTGCACTTACAATAAGAAAAACACAAAAGCTCCATAAATGTATTAAAAATGTGGTTCATATGACCTGTGAGTTATGGAAAAACAGTTCAATTCATTATTCGATCAAATAAAACCTTATGTGAACTGTTTTTTGAACTGAATTAGTCTGATTTGTGAACAAATCAGCTGATTCATTTAAGGAATTTGACTCACAAATCATTCTCTTCGAATTTCAGTTTTCATTTTACTTTATATTTTAGTCATTGTATGTGCTTTTGTCATTTTATTAGCTTTTTATATGTAGCTTAAATTTTAGTTACATTTTTAGTTTGTTGTTTTTTATTTAAACATTTATATTTTATTTCAATTTTATTTTTTATTTTTTTGCTTTGAAACTAAACTGAAATAAAACAAGTTTAATTTAAAGTACTAAACTGAATTAAAACTGAAATAAAATCTAGATTTTTTTTAATGAAAAACAACCTAAATGTAAACAATCTTGAAAATGAAAAATGTTGCTTTGAAAACTAAACAAAAATAAAATGTTTAATTTAAAGCACTAAACTAACTGAAATAAAACCGAAATAAAATATTAATTTTTAAATGAAAAATTTAGTAATTTTAGTACTTAAATTTCAAAAATAAACCTTTTTTTACATTTATGTTTAATTACACAGAATTATTTATCAACAAATTAAAATGATAAAACATGAAAGCAAATAACAAAATAACTTAATAATTGTACATTTTCTGCTTTCATTTTCATTTTAGTTCAAATTTTAGTTGTATGTTTTTTTTCAAATATGTACCTTCAATTTATTTTGTTACATTTTTAGTTTTAGTCATTTTAGTACTTAAACTTCAAAAATAAATTTAAATTTAAAGTACTAAACTAACTGAAATAAAGTTTAAATTGAAAAACAATTGAAATAAAATAAGTTTAATTTAAAGTACTAAACTTAAAAATAAATAAATACATTTAAATAAAAAATGATGAAAGCATATAATAAAATGACTTAATAATTGTATATTTTCAGCTTTCATTTTAATTTGTTCATTTTAGTCATTGTATGTGCTTTTGTAATTTTATTAGTTTTTTTTTATTTGTAGGTTTAAAACATTTTGTTACATTTTTAGATATTTTAGTTCTTCAATTTCAACAAGAAACAAGTTTTTTAACATTTATGTTTTATTACGCATTATTATTTTTAATATTATAATATTTATTAATATTTTGAATTGGCTTATTTATATTTTCATTCATTTCAGTTTAAATTGTAGTAATTTTATGTGCTTTTGTCATTTTACTAGTTTTAAATACGTAGCTTTGATTTATTTTGTTACTTTTTTTGTTTGTCATTTTAGTACTTTTTTTAACATTTACATTTTATTATGCAGTATTATTTTAAATAATATAGTATTTATTATTATTCATGTGCTTTTGTCACTTTATTAGCTTTTTTTCAAATATGTAGCTTTAGTTTATCTTATTCATTATTTAGTTTTATCAATTTATATTATGTTTTAGTCATTTTAGTACTTAAACTTCAAATAGAACATTTATGTCTTAATACGCATTTTATTAAAAAGTTTATTTCAGCTTTATTTGAATTAACAAAAAGTTAGTTTCATTAGTTTTAGTTTTAGTTAATAATAACCAACCTTTTTAACACTTATTTTAGTATTATTTTTATTGATATGGTATTTATGAATATTTTGAACTGGCTACCAAGAGGTTAAAATAATATAAATTTAATTGCTATTTTTTTTCTTCCTTTTATAGAGTAATGTCACTAACTGTGCTTCCATTACAGATTTGTGTAAAACTTTTGTGGTATTTTATGAATGTTGATTAAAAAACTGTTGCAGCTTATTTTCAATTTGCGCAAATTAAAGGGTAATGGAAACGCTGCTAATGAAGGAGCATTTGAACCTTATTGATGCGGCTGTGTTGCTACCTAAGACAAAGGTTGGGAGACACTGCTTTAGTCTAGACAACATCAACAAAACCAGACATGTAGACGACAAGGTGAAAAATGCTTCCATTTTTCAATTAGCATTCAATATTCAACCAAACTGTATTCGGTTAATAAGCACATGCACACACACGGACAAGCACTAACAGTGTCAGGCAATTTATGACTATGGCATTCCACATGTCCATGTTATTGATTGTACCACTGTTGCTCTGCATCAATACAGACATCAGTCAGCCTGCTGATACACCCAGAATCTACATGACTCTCATTAAGTGAATCCGGACTTATGTATTCTCTCTCCACGCTGACACCGACACAAATCATTCACGTTTCCTTAGCAACCACACCACAGAGCAGCACCAGCAAGGCCTATTTAACAGGTCCCAAGTAACCGCTAGAAATATGGCCCTGCCTTTGGATGCAGTGTAAAGAATCGAGAGGATGAATGTTGTAGAACGAAACACTCATGTCAATGAGCACTTGTGTAGTCCAAGCAGGTGTTTGAGCATGCGTTGAGACTGCGTTACTTAAGAATAGTTTTGGTTGAAGTATGTGTCTGTTTTAAAGCCTCTATATGCTTGCATACTCCTAAGAGTTAAGAAAATTTGCTTTTAACCAAATATTTTTTAAAATGATAATAACCCTCTCTTTTAAGCCCAAGATATACTTTGGTTGTTACACATATGCTAGGGTATGCATACATTGCATGTGACATACATTTCATTATCAGCAAAATGCGCCTTTTTTTGCAATAATTAATTAGTCCACAAGGTGGCAACACTAGCAAAACCTAGTGTTGTTTCACAGTTAAAAAAATAATAAACTTTTGAAGACAGCAACATTAATAGACATCAGAATTGACAAGCACTTATGTAAGGAATTACGAAAAAAACAACAACTCGTAAACTCGAGTACAACAACATTATTATCAGTCAGAATTTGTGGAGAGAAATTGCGCAGACATTGGACATGAATGAATCTTTCATGTGCACAATTGTTTGAGTGTCTGTGTTCACGCAAACTACCAAAATGGATGGGAGGCACATACTTATTCTAGAGGATCTAATTGGACAAAATTTTGCAGATGAGTCAGCAACATTTTTGGCCTATTTGAAGCATGTATGTGTACTTAAAGCTAGTTCTGTCAACTCTTAAAAGGAAAGTTCACCCAAAAATGAAAATTCTGTCATGAATTACTCACCCTCATGTTGTTCCAAACCCATAAGTCCTTTGTTCATCTTCGGAACAAATGAAGATATTTTTGATGAAATTCGAAAGCTTTCTTACCCTACATAGACAGCAACGCAACTACCACGTTTAAGGTCAAGAAAGGTAGTAAGGGAATCATTAAAAAAAGTCCATGTGGTTGGCACGATAGCTTTGTGGTTAGTGTGTAGACATACAGCGCTACTGCACTCGTGGTGACCCGAGATCGAAACCTGTCTCAGTAGGGCTGGGCAATATATATCGATCGATAAATTCATGCGCATCTCGTCAGTAAAGCCGGATTTTTGATTAGCGGTAAATCTCAATCACCTGTTTTCAAATGGAGCACCAGTTAATACACAGAGCCGTAGATCACTGAAAAGCTACCCCAATTAATCACCCACGAAACTAAACCCAATATTGCATAGCTTGTCAGTGATCTACGGCTCTGTGTATTAACTGGCACTCCATTTGAAAACAGGTGATGGAGATTTACCGCTAATCAAAGAACCGGCATAATGAGATGCGCATAATATCGATATAAATATATATAGGTCCTTTCATCTCAAGGTCCTTTACCGATCCTGCACCACTCTCTTTCCTGTCATCTTTCTACTGTCCTGTCCCAGTTAAGGCACAAAAAGCCCATAAAAATAACTTATTATTGAAAAAATAGTCAATTTGACATCACTAGAAGAACACTTTTTGTAAAATAATGACTTTATTCATCAATTTCAAAAGCATGCGTTGTGGTACTCTCATGAACGCACGTCGAGGGCTGACATGGAAGAGAAGAAATTGTTGAATAAAGGTTTTTTTTTTTTTTTTTTTTGCTTTGTGCACAAAAAGTATTCTCGAACATTCATAAAATTATGATTGAACCACTGATGTCACATGGACTATATGCAATGCGATTTTTTTTTTAGGTGATACCATATGAAAGATGGGTTCAGGTCCTTTCCAAAACTGTTTTTATTTTGTCCATAGCTTGAACGTAACAAAAGTTATGTCTATCTGAATTTGGCTGGTAGCTATGATTTTTAGGAATGGAATTTTGAGAAAAACGTGTTTAAAGTGAGAAGGGTTTTACTTTTACTTTACGGGTTTAAGGAGAGTTGTCAGGAGTGCTATACTGCGTTATTTCACAAACAGACTAACGTCTGTTTTCCGTTGTTTATCATGGGTATAGTCTCCGACCTTTTTATCACCCCTTGTATGTTTAAATAGCACGAATAATGTACCTTGTAGTTGTAGTTTACATGTAGAAATGTGAGCGCAGCACAACTGTTCGCGCACTGTTTATATAACAGACTGTCATCGGACTCCTCTTCTTTAGTAACTTCATCCGATCCTTCATCTCTGGATGTGAAATAGTCCATTATAACACTGTTTAGGGCACTGACATCACCAGGATTGAGCAGATTGAGACAACACATTTGAGTGAGCAGCTTCTTCCAACAGCGTTGATCTCTTGTGCTCCGCCATCTCACGATATTAAAAAATAAATAATACAACTTTGCATGCAGTAGTTTACACAGGACTGGTGGGAAATGTGCATTGATACACCTTTATTAAATATGTCACGTGGTTTATTTTGATAGGTTAACTCTTTTTGTGGTGTTAAAAGAAAGCACCTCCGCAGGTTCTTAACATAAGAGAAAGACACTGTCATTTCTGCTTGCTGCAATAAAATGCTATTTTTCTGCACTAAACAAGTGAACATGGCATCTGGCGTACTGGCGTCATCTACATGGACAATTTCAACGATGTCCTTACTACCTTTCTTAACCTTGAACATGGTAGTTCCGTTGCTGTCTATGCAGGTCAGAAATCTCTTGAATTTCATAAAAATGGCTTAATTTGTGTTCCAAAGATGAACGAAGGTTATACGGGTTTAGAAAAACATGAGGGTGAGTAATTAATAACAGAATTGTAATTTTTGGATGAATTATGCCTAAGAGTACATTAGCATTTGATTGCTTATCTTAAACATCAGGAGCTAGTACAGTAAATTGTTTAAAGCATTATTTTCACCACAAATTTAGGAAACTTCTTGGTTTGCTTTGAGAAAGTATGTTAGCATTGGAGTGGTTTTTGACATCAGACATTTTTTCAAAGGAAGACCCCGTGTCTTACCTTGAGAGCGCGATCTCTGACTTCTGCTTCGCTATGTCAGCGGCCTTGTCCGCCGCTTCAACCGCCCTGTCCACTTTCTCGCGGATCTTGCTGGCACGTAGCGGGATGAGGTTCTTGCGCTTGCCACTGACAAGAACATTCTGTTTATATTTGCCTTCCTCTTTGGTGCCGTCGGGAAAGGTGGTGCATCCGTAGCCATGCCTCTTGTTGCCCAACCACTCGCCCTGGTAGTGCAGTCCGTCCGAACGCCGGCTCACCCCGCAGCCCGTCCTCTTGTCGTTCTTCCATTCGCCAGCGTAACTCTCGGTGGTAGTGGCGTCTACATCATCCTCGCCCACCGGTAGCTCGCCCTCCCCTTCGCCTAGGCTGATGGTTGAATTGATGTCGGATGCGGCGGAGCTCACCGTACTCATTCCGGCCTCGCTGCGGAAGGAACTCTGCTTGCTCCGCTGGCTGGCTAATGAGCTCTTGGACTCTGATTTTCGCAGCTTGAGACCACTCAGGAGTGAGCGGCGGAACAGACCCTTCTTTTTGTTCTTCAATAGCTCAGCCTCACTGTGGGCCGTCAGAACGAAGCCACCACGGGATACGGCCGGGCTGCCCGCTGCTAGGACACCGCCACCCCCCACGCCAGCCACAGGCGCCCGATCGCCAGTCAGCAGAGCTGTGCCATTGCTGTGCTCAGAGCGTAGAGAGTTTATGGAGGTACGCAGAGGTGAACGGATGACGGCCGCCATGCCGTACGGAACGCTCTGCCGTACACCATATCCATGCCGCATGCCGCCCACCCATTGGCCCTGGTATGTACCTGCGTGAAAAGAAAGGAGACAACTTTAGACATGTACACCACGCATCAGCAATCAAGCTGTCTTATTGCAGGATTTTGCAGAACTGCAGCAGATGTGAAACCCAGGGTTCTCCTGCTGAGTCTGCTGCCCTCAGGTTTCTCCAGTTTGGAGAGTTGCCTCATGTTTTCATCTCAGTCTTCACAATAGCCCTGGAAATGCATTATATAAAGAATACGGACTGAAAAGCCTACCCTTTAGCCGCAGTGGTTACAGGTTTTTTCGGGGACTAGAAAAACAACCATTTGCAAAAATAGTGTGCCAATAGAAGGTTTTGTAGACCCAAATGGATCTATAGTCCATTTGCGGCGAAGGTAGGCTTAAAAAAAAAATCTGCAAAACCTTGCGTGAACTTATGTGTGCTGATAAACAGGTACTATGAGTTTTGCTCGTATTTAACTTGTGAATGTGATTGAAAACCAAAGGACGGTGAAGACAACAATTTAGCTGCAGGCACTTAGTATTTTGAAAGGTTAATTGCCCTTTTACCTGCCTTGATACTATAAACTTAACCACCAGGGAGATCGTACTGAAATTCACATCTCTGTAATATGTTTGTGCCTTTTGAGTAACTCAATACAGTAGGGAGAGGTTTGTAGTGCATGTTACTCCAGGCACAAACAGCAGTAATCCTCGTGAGCTCAATAAAATGCATCTCTTGTTGCTTTTATGCCACGCAATGAGAGCGAGTAAATGTAATGAAAAAAAAGGAATGTAGTGGGGCAGTGCATAAAAATAATGTGGAAAACATCATACTTTAACTGTACTTATATAAATATTTTTTTTTTGTATAGGTCACCAAGTGAGCCAGGAATGCCGCAGATCACTTGAGCATCTTCAGTATGACCAACCTCATCAATGACAACCACAGGAAGTGCTATAATGGCAACAGTGGAAGAGAGTTTTTGGCAGCCATGATCTCCAGACCTGGCTCCATTACTTTGCTTATTGTGATGGAGCCTCAAGGGACCAAGTTTTCATCTTATCGATCTTAATGTCCAAGAGGTATCACAATGTCCATCAATTTAGCCGCCAGCAGTGTTATTTATTGGTGAGTGTGCCAACAAAATAATGTAATGTTGCGTTCTGTAAAATTTCCTTTATGGCGCTGGCAGCCTGAACTTTCTGTCGGGAGTCTTGATGAATCACCATCTTGGAACTTTCATTAAGTGACATGGGTAACCAATAACACTGAGGTTCTCACAGGTGATAAAAACAGCACTGATGGGCCTTAATCTTAAAATGTTGTAACTGGAAGAAGAAAAAGAGCATTTTAATCTTTACAGTTGGTGTTTCATTGTAGAACTTCAGGTTTTCTCTTCTCGCACTTATAACCAAATCCAGTTACAGGATGGCTCTCTCCATGGTGCTGAAATCTGGAATAATGCTCTCTCTCACGCAGCCATGTTTAAAAGGATAGTTCCCCCCAAAATGAAAATTCTGTCATTGTATACTCACTCTTAGAAAGAATTAACAAAACCATGCAATTTCAGAAGGGTGAGTAAATGGTGAGATATCCCTTTAAGAGTTTTTTGCTCACCTAGCATGGATCTTTTTGACCGGAAGGTATATATTCACCATCCACCTGATCTGTCCTGTACTTTTTGGCGCTCTATGAGATCACCTTTGATGTAACCACTATCCCTACATGCTGATGATTCATCCTGGCCAACATTCTAGAACATGCTGGCACTATTACTGTGGCAGCCACACACACACACACACACAGCTCACTGTGCTACTTCCGTTATCTCACCATCTCTCCCACCTCTTATTCGTTCTCACCCTCTTTTCTTTTCTCCCATCCCTTTTGTCTTTACATTATCAGCTTTCTCATCCTGTTAGCTACATGCATACACATTCAGTCTTATGTACGCCCCCATTCCCTCTGCCTGTATTGATCTCTGTGGGTTGGCATGTCAGCGAGGGCTGCTGGATGGCTCGATGGGGCTGGAGCTGTGCTTGGTGGATTTTCCCAGCCCCCCACTTCAATATACCTACTTTCCTGGCTTACAAACAGCCCTGCCACAGAGCTTCCTCTTTACCAGTATCCAGTATTCCTCTGTCTGTCTGTCTGTCTGTCACTCTATAAAAAGTAAAGTGAATAAGCCTAAGGCTGAAGTAAAAGAAAATTCACGTCTGTATAGTAGAACTGTAGGAAAAGGAAGTTCAACACATTACAGCAATGACAAAAATTAAGCTCAAATGTTAGGTAATCTAAAGTAAGTTTTGGTTATTACTATGGTTGAATTGGAGTAAGCTGCAAATACATTGGTTAATAAAATGGGATTAAATACATAAAGGAAACAAAAAGTAACTGGTGTTACTAAGTAACTCAGATTTCTTTCTTGTAAATGACTAGTTACTTGAAAAAAGTAATCTGATTACGTAACTTGCGTTACTTGTAATGCATTACCCCCAACACTAGTTACTAAGTCCGACAAACCATGGCAAATTTTGTAGCTCATTAATGTGTCCTGACAGAACGCTGTAGCACCTCAGTTTAAGCGGCACATGAACTGATCATCTCTTTACAGTGAATAAACCTAAATGAACATCAAAAGGTGTATTGTTTCAACCATTAAACAGATGTCAATACACACCAATTTTTAAGTTCAAGTCCACCAGCGTTAGTCTACTCGCCTGTCTGGTTTGTTTGTCAGGCAAAAATTATAGATTCGGCATTATGATTGGTCAGATCACCTGTTAATCATATAATGTCTATCTATCTGTCTATCTATACATCTATCTATCTATCTATCAATCATATGTCAATCTGTCTGTCTATCTATAAATCTATTTATGTCTATCTGTCTGTAAAACTAACTATCTATCTATAAATCTATTTATATATCTATCTCTGTCTGTCTGTATATAAATCTATTTGTCTGTTTGTCTATCTATCTATCTATCATCTATTTGTCTGTCTATCTAACTATCTATCTATCTATCTATTTGTCTGTTTGTCTATCTGTCTGTAAGACTGTCTATCTGTCTGTCAAACTGTCTATCTATCTATCATCTGTTTGTCTATCTGTGTCAAACTATCTATCTATCATCTATCTATCTATCATCTGTTTGTCTCTGTAAATCTATTTGTCTGTTTGTTTGTCTATCTGTCTGTCAAACTGTCTATCTATCTAATCTATTTGTCTGTTTGTCTATCTGTCAAACTGTCTATCTATATCTATCTATCGATCTATCTATCATCTGTTTGTCTGTCTATCTGTCTGTCAAACTATCTATCTATCTATCATCTGTTTGTCTGTCTGTCTGTAAATCTATTTGTCTGTTTGTCTATCTGTCTGTCAAACTATCTATCTATCTATCTATCTATCCCTCAGAGGTTTAATAATCTTATCAGACGAAGGTTACTTGCAGGCTGAGTGTGATTATAAAAGAGACAAAGCAAGTACTGCAGTAGAAGTGAGAACAGGAAACTGACACACTGTCAGAGGCCTGTACTGTTATGATTCGGATGCTGCGTTCCGCGGAGTGGCCGACAGTTGGCCAACATCTGGCTGATGCTTGCTTCATATTATCGGGCAGCAGCTGCGTGCTGTGTGATATGTAGATCAAACACAGGCCTAAACTGATGGGATTAGCTTGGAAAATTCCCACACACACTGCCACATAGAAAGAGAGGAGGCATCAGTTCACACCTCGCAAACATTCACGGTGTAGTTCTTTCGCACAAACGCACACACTGTCTTTTCATTCATTATCTACTGCACACTTTTGCTCGCTTCAGTATTTAACCGTAACATTCCAGAAGACTAAAATAACTCAAGATTTTGAGATAACAGTGCTAAATATCTTCATCATACCAGCATTAATATAACTTCTACAAGCTACAAATGAAAGAATTTTTTTTCAGTTCTCACTTTCCTATAGACAATTTTTATGGATAATCAGTAACATTAACATCCTTAAAACAAAAGCAAATCTAATAGATAGTTCAATGGATTATAGACGAGAGAGAATTCTTGATTATGATGCATTGGCAGGCCTTCCAGAATAAAGGCTGTCTGACAGTGATGTAAAACTGCTGACGTCTGTAGTGCTCTGATTGATGGGCACAGCGTTAGCACAGACACAAAACTAAGCATCCGACTCGGAGTCTGGCGGTCTGAGGACAAGATCCACCCACAGGCTGAAATGGTTTTGTACATTACGTCTTCCCGTTTAAGATACGTGGAGGGGGAACTTGTCCTTGATTAGCCTTTGAACCGTTCTGTGTTCCCTGAAGGCCTCAGGCAGCATCCCAAGTCACAGCAACTGAAATTAAGATGCAATCTCCTCTGTTTTTTTAACAAGATGTACAGGAAGAGCACAGGATTAGGTTCAAAATAAAATCAACATAGGTGAAAATAGGTTATTATCGGTCGAAACGAATTGCTAAAGTGTCCCCCATGTATGTTTTCCCAGCGAGGTCAGGCAGGGGAACGTACACGAGATCTCTTGTGGTAAAAACACACGCAATCCGCAAGTCCTTTGATAATTCTGCAGGTAGCCATAGGAACTTCTCATTAAAAGAGGCAGTTAAAGAGGTGTTATAAGTAAACAGCATGACAGGCAGGCCTAATGAAGAAAATTTGTTAGATAATCGTTGGAAGCTCTTCTCTTGTATTACTATGATATCGTGGGAAAGCTCCTCGCAGGGAGAAAGAGATAGAGGGAGAACAGTCACGACACCGGCGCGCTGCTGGCGCTCTCCGTGGTTCTGAAGATAAGAGTGGGTGTATAGCCTGCCTGTTTCAGTTCGGGTTTTAAATCCTCCTGAGACTCAGCAATTCATTTTTGTTCACTGTAGTGGACATAAGTTGTTTGTTAATATCGCTAAAACCATATATACCACACTTTGAAGTGTTTCATATATATCATAAAGAGGACATCTTGGGATTTTCTGTCATATTTGGTATTATAATGAAATGATACAACAAACAGCATGGAAAATACAATCCAAAATGCAATTAATTTGTTTGTTTGCTGGGTCTCAGGAGGTTAATGAGATAGTTCACCCAAAAATGAAAATTTACTCACCCTAAAGCAAGGTGTACTTTGGCTTTCTTTTTTCAGACGAATACAATTGGAGTTAAATAAAAAAAAATGTCCTGGCTCTTTCAAGCTTTATAATGCCAGTGAATGGCTGTTGAAATTTTGCAGCCCAAAAAACTGTATCCATCTATCATAAAAAGTGCTCCACACAGCTCCGGGGATTAATAAAGGCCATCTGGAATGATTCGGTGCGTTTTTGTAAGAAAAATATCATGTTTAAAACTTAATAAACTGTAATTTTAGCTTCCGCTAACTGTTGTACTCGCATTCACGAGAGAGTGGCATTACGGTGCAGTAGCAGTGTTAATTTTGTCAACAAATAATTTTCATCAACAAAATGTTTTCACCAATGAAAATGAGACTATAACGAAACAAAAACTTGTTTTGAATGACAAAACTATGACGAAAATCTTTGACTTTTCAAGATGAAAATGTTAGGGAGGGACAATTTGGGAAGAAATTCATTTGTAACGAACCTGTTGTGTGGTTAGGAGGTTAGATGTGTACATTTGAACCATATTATAGCCTATTGATCTATATGCCAGGACATAAGATAGCATACATTTGCTGCAAAAAAAAATGTCAATTTTGGCAAAAGAGAACTCAGTTCGGTCCGCCTCTTACACAGGGTATGTGTACCATTTTGTGTCGCATGAACAGAAATACACACAAAATTATGTTGAATTGTCCATTCTAATGAGTATTTATATGTACGTAAACAGTTGAGAGAATATCAGACGTGTATCAGTACATTGCATCCATGCATTCGGTTTTAAAGGGACAGCAGCCTAATTTAGTTGCTATTGTCTGTGGCATATATGTTTGCTTGGCTTAATCACTTTAGTAGATGAATCTATATTTAAGCCTAGTCCTAGACTAAAATGTAAGTCTGACCTGTTTCAACTGAAAGAAACTTGCACTGACTGATCTTAAAATATATCAGTGGCTTTGTTTTGTCTCAAGATGCACACCAGTGATGTTTTTTCTAAGGCATTTATAAAAATTACATAAATGTTTTAATTGAACCGTGGCCTAACCTGGGTAGGTTAGGGTAAGCCCTGTCTGTGAAACCGGGCCTTGGTCAACTAAAACTAGACTAAAACTAAAACAATTCAGATGAATAGAACTAAATGGCATTTTTGTCAAAAGACTGTAACTAAGACTAAAGCTAAATTCACTGTCAAAATGAACACTGGGACAGCTCTGGTGCAAAGTGACAAAGTACAAAACACAAGGTACAAAACGAAGGTTTGTTAAGAAAAATGATGGAGGATTTCAATATAAACCAAGAGGAGGTTTTCCTTTGCTGCGAACAAAACTTGGTTCTCGCGAGACTAGCATATTCTCACTGGAGTATACACTACGTCTACGTCCTATGTCATCTGTTGGAATGCCAATCTCTTGTGAACACATGTACGACAGTTACCAGAAAATACAGATTACAGTTTATGAAGTTTTAAATATTTTACACTTACACAAGTGCATTGATTTGCTTCAGAAGGCCTTTATCAATCTCCCAGAGCGGTGTTGAGTACTTTTTTGGGCTTCAAAAAAAAAATCTCAAACTCCAATTGTATTCATCTGAAAGAAGAAAGTCATATACCTAAGATGGCTTGAGGGTGAACTATCCCTTTAAGATGCTCAGATATCCAATATAACATGCATTCCTTCCATGAAGTAGACGTCAGATTTAACAACTCTTTGAACAAACCAAGTGTGAATATGCAATATAGAGAACGGCCGCTCTCTAAGGACACATCTAATTGAATCACTGCACAGCTGTGAAAATGCAATAGCAAAAAGAAAAATGTCTTGTATATGTGGACAACAGCAGCCTTGTATGAGCATGGGACGTCTCACACGGGTCACATGGTTATGTGATTAGTGGTCCTGTATTGGCTTTCTATGAGTCCTGCATCCCACATGTCAAAACTAATTCGCTTGCGTTTCTGCCGGAGGCCTATGAGATGTATTGTGCAACGGCGCGGGGCACACAGAACGGAAACGGTTAATGCGGAAAGATCAAAGACGCGGAAACATCACAGGACAGATTTAATCACGCGCCTTCCCCCGGGTTGAATTCATAATCGGTTCTTTAACAATGCACGCAGTTCTGTTTCGAGGTTGAATACTTCTTGTTTTTGCCTTTTCACGTGTCGTGATCAGGGACGCGTCTGTCTAAAGAAATGACGGCGTCGTGGCTCACTTGGCCTAAATATCTCACATACAATGCTAATTAGAATTCATGCCAGGAAAAGGCAGACTCCTGCAAAGCAGGCAGAAAGTCTGTTTGGATCGGCTCTTCCATGAATTATTAATCTCTTGTCTTTTTCACAAAGTCAGCAATTGCACCTCAGAGTAATTGTTGCGTGCGTGCGATTGCGGGCCAGACTCTCGCAGAGTACACATCTGTCGGCCGTGCTTAAATCCAGGACAGTGCACTACTTAGAATGAAACAGGTGTTTGTATCCATAGATGGACTAAAGAGATGATCTCTTATCCGTAACCTACTGTAAGATAAACCATCCTTTGGGCATTCATCATAGCTTTGGAAATAACAAGACTCTACCCTGATGCAAACCGCATCATTTTATTGCACTGTCAGTCTTATATAAACAATGCCATGAAAGTGTTGTTTATTCAGGCGATGTGTTAGGTATATGGGGCAACGGTATTTGCGACAATACAAAATAAAGCCACACGCCACACTTAAAACCAAATCTCCCTGTAAGCCTACATAGACTAGCAGGCTGTTATCCGTTTAAGGGGATTTCAGTTTGACTTTTTTCAATGCTATGTAGGTGATGTCTGCGAGAAGTGGAATAGTCCCCATTTTAGGATTATAAACATCATAAAATCATCCGGAATCGCATAACTGTTTCTTTTTGTTGTCAAGCCAGATGTAGGTACGTCGATTTGAGCAACGCAGAATTTTCGCAGGCCAGATTGATCAGCATTTGAGTCATGAAAGAGTGCTGGGAATTGCTGTGTATGAGCCACATAGTGGACACCATGACGCTGTTGGCCTAAAGCAATGCAGAGCTCCACATTGATGTATGTAAGTACTTTACTCCCTGACTTCTGAATGATCATTAGGGTTATGTCAGAAACTGAAATCAGGCCGCCTGTAAAAGCAAAAATCATCCATATTCTGCACAATGCCGTTCTTTGTTGACAAGTAATCCCTAAGAGTCTGACTGATGGGTTGAAACATGACAAGACATGTTATTGAATCAAAGATTAATGCATGTGATATAACGCTAATAGTTTTGAAATATCACATAAAAGGTATTCACAAGCCTAGAAATGTCAGCTTATATTTATAACAAAGGTGTGTTTATGATACTGCTTACTTTGAGAAGCCATCGGAAACTCAAACCTGCCCTCTTTAGTGTGATGGGGGAATTCAGGTCATAATGTGAACAGATGCTTTAGTGTGTGGCAGCTGTAGTGTACTCAGACAGCACTGAGAGCTGATAATGCCACTGTTACCTCTTTGTGGCCCTATTAACCTCCTCCTGCATTGCCTCTCCCTTCTCTGGCTCGTTTTCTTTCTTTCTGTTTTCTTGTCAATCTCTGTCTTCTCTGACTGCTTATTGTGGTTGTGATTAAGTGGCCCAGATTAGTACTAAAGTAAGTAAACACCATTAGCGAGTCGGCCAGCCAATCAGTGGCGAGCACTGAGTCTCCAGTGACACGCTGACCTGCTGCCAGAGTCTGTGTGCGTTTCCACAGCAACTTGCTGTAAAAGACACACAGGCAACACTTCCATAATGCAGGGAGATTGAGAGAATGAAACAAGGAGAGAGAGAGAAGTTATATAGCTCTAAAAATGGGCACCCTGTTGATGAGCACAAGCCTCATTCACCAGAACTGACACTTTCTTCAACTTTAAACAGTCAAATGGGTGCTGGTTTTACTTGGGTATGTTTCTTTACATCTATATATTCAGCTACGGGACAAAAATTAGTACATGAGTATATCATAGCCACCATATACACACTCCTAACCTACCTATTTACTTAAAGGGTTCATCCAAAACTTTTACTCATTATTGTGTCGTTTAAGAGTTATTGTGGTTGAAAATTTTGTCCATACGAAAAACGTCATTGTGGTCCAGTATAGTTTTGGACCCTAGTGACTTTCTTCTGCAGGTTTGGAATGAAATACCTTGGAATGTTACTTTCCTATCATTCATTAAAGGTCCACTAATGTGCTTTGAAACATAATGGTTATTTTATTTGTTGATGTAATTTCAACTCAAACAGGAAGAGAAGGTGGGACTTATCAAGCAGTCCCGCCCCCTTTTTTTGAATAGCCAATAGTGCTTTGTTTATATTAGTTTAGGCAAGACCGTTGAAGTTGGTAAAGCCACATTTGACAGTGTACGACAGCCACAGTATCATCCATATCGTAATAAAATATAGCTCTCTGTGTAGAATGCAAATAGATCCGATGTGTTTTATAGTCTGCGCCGGTTCGCGCATATGAATCTCCTATATTGGCACTACGTGCCATTCACCCTACAGAAAATACATATTCTGTGAACGAGTCACTGATTTGAGCCATCTATTTATAGTGTAGGGGGCGGGACGCTTTGGATTCTATAGAGCATTTGATTGGACAGAAAGTTTGATGAGAAGCTGAAGTGCAGTGTGATCTCAAGCTATGAATGCTTATAGCTTGTAAATGCTAATTTTGTCATTATTTTAGAACACACTAGCTTATAGATAACTTTAAGGCTAACATATTCACACTAAAAGCCAAAAAAGACATTTGATTTCATGGGGACTTTAATACTGCACCTTTTATTAGCAATACTTACACTTAGGTTCAGCTCAGGTAAATGGACAAGTATGCATTTATAGTTCCAGGATTGTGATTCTTCATGAATATTCACTGACTGAAAGATCCTTTCTCTTGGCCAGTTAGCCAGAGCTAGGCTATTGCACAGGTGTTGTGTCAAGTTATGCTAGATTGGTAGTTTTACTTGTTATGAGTAAATTAGCTACTTGTTTAAAAGTTACTTTCATGGCTATTGGTCTTTGTCAGGTATCCATCTTTGCATCATTGTGCCGGAGTCAAGGTATTTGCCAGAAGTACTTGTCTTTTTTTCTCTGATCTTTGTTTAATAAATGTGACCCTGAACCACAAAACCAGTCATAAGAAGCATGTGTATATTTGTAGCAATTGCCAACAATACATTGTCTGGGTCAAAATGATAGATTTTTCTTTTATGCCAAAAATCATTAGGATTATTAAGTAAAGATCATGGTCCATGGAGATATTTTGTTAATTTCCTACCGTGAATATATAAAAACTTTTGATTAGTAATATGCATTGCTAAGAACTTTATTTGGACAAATTTAAAGGCGATTTTCTCAACATTTCGATTTATTTTTTTCTGCACCCTTAGATTCCAGATTTTTAAATAGTTGTACCTCAGCCAAATATTGTCCTATCCTGTAACAAACATAAATGAAAAACTTATTTATTCATGTATAAATCTCAATTTGTCGGTTGTTCCAGAATTTTGTTGAGGGCGTTTGCAAGACCTGTAGAATCTGTCATTCTTTCTCTCACTGTCTTTCAGTGCCTCTCCAGATGTCCAATTGGCCTTAATTTGAGCCTCCTAATTTATCTCCTCAGCAGCTTGTGGAGGATGGAGGAAATAGCTTGTCCAAATGATGAGGAGTCGAGGAAGAATAAAAAAAATCAGACTAAGTCAAAAAGTGATGAATGGTGCAAAAATGGTACACACAAGGTATTCTAGAAATCTCTCTGCTGTAAGAATGTGTCACAAAGGTTTATTTCTTCTGTAGAGCACACAATTAAATACTTTGGAGAATACTGGGGTTTAACATCAGGGTGTTCCACAGAAGAAATACAGGCATATGTGTTTGTAACGACAAGAAGGTGGCTAAATGATGATAGAATTTTTTGTTTGTGGTGAACCCTTTAAGTATTTTATTGCAGAGATTAAATTGGAAGACAAGAGTTAATTTCATTAGACTCTTACCTCCGTCAGAGTATGTCTCCGTTCCATATCCATCCTGTAGGCCGTTGTTCCATGTGCCTTCGTACTTGCCGCTGGTCCCTGTGCTTTCCCGCACACCGTAGCGTCCCTTAAATCCATGTGTCCACTCACCTTTATAAACCCACTTGCCCTTGTTTTCAACTCCAATGCCATGGCGCTTGCCTTGCGCCCATGTCCCCTGATAGGTGTTCCCACTGGGCCAGGTATAGATGCCCACCACCTCAAAGCCGTGGCTCCAGGAGCCTGCGTACTCGCCTTGGCCCTTGGGTCCTGTGCAGATGCCATGGCCGTGGGCCTTTCCCTCTTCCCACCCTCCACAGTATGATCCCCCATCATCAAAGTTGAACCTGCCCCCAGTGGACATGCATGAAATAGGTTTTGGCAAATACCCCAAATCTCAAAAAGAAAAGAAAAAGAAAAGGAAGTAAAACCCAAACAAAATCAGACTTGGAAATGGGACCGGGGTATTGGCGGAAAGCAGGGGAAGGAAAAGACCCGTATATGCTCCCTTTAAAAAAACAATGCAAAAAGTAGAAAAAAAGAAGAAAAAGAAGAGCCCTCCTGGGCAGTAGTCCCCTCCTGTCAAACTAGGCAGGAGCAGCTTGAGCCCTCTCAGACCATCCTCCTCCAGGAGTGGAGCTTTTTATTCACGAGTTGCTTTCCTGCGGTTGCTTCTCAGTGATGAAAGTGGGCCCACGCCAGCCATGCGCCTTGTTCTGTTGTTACCAACGCAGCAACAATTCTCTTGGTTCTGGTGCTTCAGCCCCCTCCTCGTTCCTGCCTCCACAGAGGGTCCCTGTGCCAGCACACACCTACCCTCACTCCTGCTCTCCCTCTCTGGGGCTTTGAGCTGTTTTACTTCCCCTCCCAGTCGCTGAGACCACCAGGCTCCACCTAGAAACCTGTGAGTCCTCAGAGTGACGGCCGACGGTTGAAGTAGACAGGTAGCATTTACAATCGCATCCTTTTTGCCGGGAGCTCACTTACGGTTGTACAAAATCCACCTGACATGCTGATGCCACACAGGGAGACAAGAAAAAAGAACGATGGATCCTGCAAGCTTCTGTCTCTGTCAGCTAGCAGCAATGCAGTCTCTATCCACACACAATCGCATACATGTATACGCACGCTCTTGCCAGCACAGGATGAGCGCACAGCTTGATCGCAAACAAACTGATGTGATTAATTCCTTATCTGGGCACTGTTTCGTCGTTGTCTCTGCTTTCCTCTCAGCTCTCTTTTCAGGTCTGTATTAAAATCCTGTGCTCTGGT
This sequence comes from Cirrhinus molitorella, assembly GCA_033026305.1. NCBI lineage: Eukaryota > Metazoa > Chordata > Actinopteri > Cypriniformes > Cyprinidae > Cirrhinus > Cirrhinus molitorella. The sequence goes on along the minus strand of CM065141.1, from coordinate 8,985,019 downwards.
TCACTTGCAGGTGGGAAAACCAGATTCATTCTTCCTGATGTACCTTCTTCTGTTCCTCCTTGACTCAATCACGTTGTTGGAATGATTTTCGTGTGACGCTGCTTGTCTTTTTCTCCGTCGTCATCTTATTCCCCCATATGCTTGGATGTCTCTCTCTCTCTTACACTGGTGTCTCTCAAATCTGCTCATTAGAGGCGGACTGTTCCAACGCAGCCAACTCCCCCTCCCCCTTTCACATGCTCTCTCTCTCTCCCTTGCTCTCCCTTCATTTAAAGAGACATGCACTGCGTTAATACTTACCGCGCTCTCTCTCTCTCTCTATCCACCTCAGGGAGCAAAGATTGCTTTTCCTAATTGCCCGGCTTAGTCCTCCCCCTACCCTCCCGCTAAATCTCCATTGCTCTGCCCTCATAGAATAATTAGAGCATTTGTCAGTTAATGATATGGCTTGAGATGGTGCATTAAATCTCTTTGTTGCAGGTGAGATTATATAAAATCTGCTATGTTGACCTTGGCACTTGATCATCCTTACTCTTCTTCACTGGATTCCATGATATCTGTAAGGCACAATGAGCATCTCTTATTGTGGTGACTCATATGATTCATGGCCAAAGTATGTTATAATTGAAGACATATTACTTCATACAACACTGTTATAGATTGCTGAGAACATCATGCAGTTCTTCATGATGTAGTTTCTACTGGCTTGTACAGTGCTTGTCCTTCTTCCTTCTTAAACAGATTTTCCTTAGACGTATCTGGTGATTAAGAAAGTGTATTAGGATGCAAGGAAACATGAAGACTTTAAAATATAGTATGTACATTTTTAAACATACAGTACATGTGACCCTGGACCACAAAACCAGTCTTAAGTAGCATGGGTATATTTGTAGCAGAAGCCAAAACTACATTGTATGGGTCAAAATTATACATTTTTCTTTTATTACAAAACTCATTAGGATATTAAATAAAGATCCTGTTTTATAAATTTCATACTGTAAATATTTCAAAACTTAATTTTCAATTAGAAATATACATTGCTAATAATTTGGACAAATTTAAAGGCGATTTTCAAATAGTATTTCAGCCAAATATTATGTTATCCTAACAAATAATACATTTATTAGCTTTTTTCTTAGCTTTCAGTATGTGTATAAATCTCAATTTTGAAAAATGTACACTTATGTCTCCTTTTGTGGTCCAGGGTCCAAGGGATTTGATGTATACATGTCATTATACCATTAGTTTTAACTTGCAATTGTGTGTAGCAGACTGTTTGTAAAGAGGAGGAAGGATATTTATCCTCCCAATTACTGGAGATCAGCTCTGACGAAGCTGGGTAAAAATACTCATGCTGCTCTGGCTCAGCAGGTAGTGAGAACCCAGGTTTAATGCCGTAAACAGGTCACCTACAGTTTGATTCCAAGTAGATTTTATGTATATTACATTACACACTTGTGTTTGATTGGGCAATGTTAACTCATCGCTTTTGGTGGTTTAGCTTATCAGGCTACTTTAGTGATAGCCTGCTGTTGGCTTGATTAGCATTAGAGAAGGAGGGGGAGGTTTTATAAAGTGGGTTCAGCAGACAGAGTGTGAGAGAGTGTGTGTATAAGAGAGAGATAACAACGGAAGTGCGTGAGGCACGGCAAGTATCATTTCAGACATTTTTGCAAGGTTGTTCTTACTAACAGCCAAACTAAATTAAGTTCACCCAAAAATGAAAATTCTGTCATTAATTACTCACCCTCATGTTGTTTCAAACGTGTAAGATCCATGAGCTTCTTAAACCCTGGATAGACAGCAACGCAACTGACATGTTCAAGGCCCAGAAAGGTTGTAAGGCCATCATTATAATAGTCCATGTGACATCAGTGGTTTAACTGTAATGATATGAAGCTACAAGAATGTTGTAATTGTGTGTGGTTTCCACTGTACCAAGTAGGATTTCATGCAGGCACACTATGGCTGTAGCTGGTTGAAGCCTGAGGAGCTTTACCATGAGTGTAAGCCCAGAGACACAACATCACTCAGACTTGTTAGCAAAACAGGCCGAGATGACTCACGCACCCCAGCAGCACAACTGAAAGAAGCAAGGCTGTTATCAAAAATTTGGAGAGTTATTAAATTAGCTTTTCATAACTGTTTAACCACAGGGCAGCAATAGCAGAAAGAGGGACATTCGCTAACTCAGGTTTTTGGGTGTGTATTAAGGATGAGCGTGTTAAATTCAAACACTTAAGCACATAGGGCAATGATTTGAATGTGAATTGTTGGTGAAAGTGAATCTACATCAGATGAACATCTTTGGGTACCCACTCACTAGCCAACTCAATAGGGAAAAAAAGTGTAAGTGAAACTCAAAGTGTGTCTCTTTGCTTTTCTTGCTGATTACCGTAATTATCGTAATACCTTTGAATTGGTCCAAAAGGTACCACTGAAAATTATACTATAACACACTAAATTACAAATGACACTCCTATGTGACACATTTTGTATTCAGTATATGTAGCGTCATGTAGTTCATGATCAGTCACTGCTGTTAATTTTAAATACTTAAGTGCTTGTGCCTATCATAAACTCTTAAATCTGTAACATGTGTATATTAGTAGCAATAGCCAAAAATACATTGTATTCTTCTTTTCTTTTATTGTATTCTTCTTTTCTTGATTTTCTTTTATGCCAAAAATCATTAGGATATTATGTAAAAGGTCATGTTCCATGAAAATATTTTGTACATGTTCTACCATAAATATATAAAAACTTAATTTTTGATTAGTAATATGCATTGCTAAGAACTTTATTTGGACAACTTTAAAGATGATTTTTTGCACCCTCAGAATACAGATTTTCAAATAGTTGTTTCTCGGCCAAACCATACATCAATGGAAAGCTTGGTATATAAATCTCAATTTAAAATTTACCCTTATGACTGGTTTTGTGGTCCAGGGTCACATATTTCCAAAGCTTTAAATCTGAACACCTGCCACTTTTGCTTGAGCATCGAAATTGTTTAGAAATTTCAGTCACAATTCACAGTGAAAGCCAGTTGCTCCCTCTAGTGTTCATTTATGATCAGCAGTTTCAGTTCTGTACATTTATTAGGTTATACTTAAGTTTACTCTTGCAGTAGGGTCTTTTTATATTTTCTGTCAGTGGTTCTTAAATAGGTGTCATGAACTAAATATTAACAAATATCAAAAAATATATAAATAACAAATATATAAATATACTATTATTCATGTTCTTTTTTTTCATATTGTAATGTATACAAATTAACATTAATGTTAATTTAGAGAACTAGATTAGGGAAACGTAAAATATTTATCTGCAATCCACTGAAAACCAGTCTAAAATGTTCAACTACATGTTCAATTTGTAAACACTAAGGTAATGGTGTTTTTAGACAATTCAGGACAAAGAGAAAGTATAGAGAAAATATGAATCCGTTAGATTGGGTGAGACTTGGTTCCTGGGACAATTGGCGCCATCTTCGGGAAAGTTGACGTAATGAAATGACAAAACCAGAGGTTTCCAATATTTGCCTACAGCCAAAGGCATACTTCAAAAAGGTGGTTTCCTGTTCTGCCACCACCAGAGTAATAATTCATACTATTTAGTGACATTTAATTATGTTATTAGTATATATTAAAATTCATTTACAAACCTATGCTAAGTTATTGTACCCTATCGCTTTAAATCATACAATATTTTACTGTCCACATCAAATATGACTGCAGGCGCATGAGAGATACACAAGAATGTCGCTTTGGCCAATCACAGCGCAGAATATGGTTACTGACGAGCTGTTTATCCAATAAAACTCAACCGCGGGCGGGGTTTGCGTGAAGTTCGGGATAGTGAACTACACTCAGTTTGCCTTACTCGACTTCACGACAGGATAATGATAGGCAACGAAACCGTTGATTAATTCACTCGCGTGAAGGCAAATGAAGCAGCGGATAAAGTGTCACGTTTTTTAAAAAAACATAAGCGAATGAACATATGGTTATACTGACGTCCATCCGACTAGTAAAACTGTTGAAATTGGTTAGTTTTCCACACAAAATGTTTATTGCCCGACGACGGTTCCTTTGCGCGTGTACTGCTTTATCTGGACAAATCGGACTAATGGATACTAGAAGATCTGAAAGAAATGTTCTTGTTTTATAATGTGTCCTGGAGTCTATTGAATAACTGGCTGACGTGGGGTTCACGCAGAGGGGCTGGCCGAAAAAGGAGAGACACAGGCGGGCAGAGGGGCTGCGCCGCCGCGCGTCTGGGATTACAGTAAACACAATTTGTTCCTTCAGTATCCTAATAGGCTTTGACGAGATAATGCAATCGCAGGCACATAAAACGCGAAGGAAACTATGTAGCGTGTCTTTTTGTAGGGGTTCTGAGACGCTCAGACTGACCACTGCCTTTAAGTTCTTGGATGTTTACGTCAGTGAATGATTTGGAAGTTTCTAAAGTTTGTAAAGGCTATCCACCACTGCTGTATGAACTTTGTTTTTACTGTCTGATGCATTTTATGAGTGCTGTCTAAGATGGTTGAGAACAGATGTTTTGTTCAGAGAGAGGAGGTTTACCGCTGGTTCTCCGTGTTGAGTTCAGCGCAGAGGGCTGAGTTCCTTTGCGGCCTTTTGGACCTCTGCGTTCCCATTGAGCTGCGCTTCCTCGGTTCATGTTTGGAAGACCTAGCCCGGAAAGACTACCACTCTCTGAGGGATGCAGAAATCAAAGCCAACAACCCGGCTGACCTTGCCAACCTGACCAACATCACGGATGAGGTCGTGAGGAGCAAGCTGCTCGTCTCCCTCGCGCTCCTCAGCTCGGACAACCGCGTAGCGGCGGGAGTTTTGTTTCGGACCCTCACACACATAGACACCATCATTAATAACTACGGACTTCAGCTTAACGATGGCCAGACGGGAGAGCAGTTTCTGCTCCTCTTCACCATGGCTTCGAACCATCCCGCCTTTAGCTTTCATCAAAAGCAGGTGCTGAGGCAAGAGCTGACACAAATTCAGGAGATCCTCCAGGTGACAGTTGGTGAGGCGTCGTCGACGTCACACGCGGGCGGGGCCAGCGCTGCTGCTCTCCCAAACGTGAGCGCGACCTCGACCTTCTCTTCCTACATCACAGCATCCACCTTAAACTCCTGCCAGGCCGGATGTCCATGCTGCAAGGTGGGAAGCATGTTTTTTTTTTGATATATCGAAATTTTGAATCAAAATATGTATATATGTACATATGTAGATCTTCTCCAATCATTTATTCCACCTAAACCCTGCCCCTCATGTTAATTCTCTTTCGAGTGCAGCACCCACAATCCAATAGAGTGTTCTCACAATGCATTATCAGTCAGCCATATTGGCGGCACTAAACGTAAACAATGCCACTGAGCCGAACGAAAGTTCAATATTTTGCTGATTATTGCTGCTGAAAAGTCAATTATTGTCATGTTTTGGGCTGTACTAATCGGTAAAAACATACTGGTAAAAACATTTGGAGTACTATAGACTGCCAAAAATTAACAAATCAAAGAGAAGAAGAGTGCAAAAACTGGCTGAGGAACAAAAGACATTTGCAATATGATTTAGTAGCTTTCACATGCTTTTTTTTGTGGTTTAGACAGCATAAATTAGCAGAACAACGTATTCATTAACCGTGCAATCCATGCTGTTGTTTACATCCAAGTATTGCCAATATGGCTGTGCATCTGGGTAACTGACCAAATCGTGACGCAAGCGCAAGCCCTCTATTAACAACGGAAGCATAGAACCAAGTTCCTGCGCTACATTGCTTCTTTTTCAATATCTCAATATTCTCTTTCAATATTTGTATTCACAATATGAAAGAAAATATCTGCTGCTACTTCAGTTGGTTGGTTCTCAGCTAACACGGATTGTTCTCAGAACTTTGGATAATGTTCTGAAAGGCTCTCCAACATAAGAACAAATGTTCTTACAGCAATTTTAACAAAATGTTTGTTCAAAGTTACCTGATCTTTAGTAATGTTCTCAAAGTGTCTGCAGAAAAACCTGTTCCTATAAAGCTAAGAAAAAACCTTCATAAGACCTGGACAGTTTGAGCATTCAGAATTTTTTTCATTTTTTAATTAGCTATTCCTTTAAGGTTGCAAACAAATTTTGTAAATGTATGCTGAATAATGTCAGTGTGGTAAATCTTGATACAGTCTATGACTAATTATTTAGAGGACAGACACTTTTATCCAAAGCAGCATGGACTGTCCCCTTAGAGCAACCTGGGGTTAAGTGTCTCAGTTCAGCAATGCTGATGGCTCATGGATCACCCCTTGTGGGGTTTGAACCCTCAACCTTTTGCTTACTAGCCTCGATGTTTAAGCACTAAGCCATACACCCCGAGATATACAGGTCAAACCTGATTTATTCAACCGTATCTATGGGGAGCACCAAGAGCAACAATAATAAACTGGGGTCATCTGGCACAGAGAAGCAATTCAGCCATGAGATCTCACACAACTTCACAACCGAGGAGTGTTTACTATCTTTCTGAATCCGTTCCATACTCTCCTAGGGGTTCAAAAGTGATCTCGACAAATCAAAGCCTTTACTGTGACATAAGACATACACTTGCACTTGTTAAAACCCAGTGTGTAATGTAATATTGCAAATGTATAATTATGTTGTAACTCAAAAATGTCAGCTTGGTGAGTCAACAAACATGCTTTGAAAACAGTGACAGAAGCAGCAAGACATTTGTTCTTACAATAACAAAACCCTTTCATTATAGAATATGATATTATGCAGGAGTTCTAAAATGACATTATGATGCACACACAGTGCTGAAAAGTATTGCATAGCAGAGCTGCTATGTAATATCTATTTATTTGCTCTTTAGCTGGAGTCATTCAACCCACTCTACTAAAGTGTGCATGACTTGATGACATCATGTATTTTACATCTTGTTCTTGACATGTCTATGCAGGAATTAGGAATCTGAATCAGAAATTAGGTGAAACTGAGATAATACTGCAAAGAAAGGAACCAGTTTCTTTTTCGTAATTTGTATTGGGGTTTAATAGACAAAACTACAAACTACATGGTCGCATGACGATATGAAACAATAGGTCTTCCGGGCAAAAAGTGTAGTTTTTACATATTTAAACTTTTTATTCTAACATTTAAAGTTGTGTGGTCATTACGTTTTGGTACATTATCTGTCAAACTAACTAAAACCGAAAGCACAATATGTCTTAATCCCTTCAACAAGTCTGTTTTGGCTGCACATTTCAAAGCGAAGTGCACACTTCGTTCAGGCGATCAGCTCGTGATTTGGTGTTTTCTGCACCTCAAAACGGCTCAATTCACAGCAAATGCAATGAACTCGTTTATTGCATATGCTGTGAGTTTAGCGCACTTTTGGGAATGCAACGGCCACCAGTTATGTTTTACTTTCTCAGCAGATTATTGATTTGTAGTGAGACGTGTTTTTGGAAGCCTGTTTTCACTGAAGCTAGAGTTTTCCATCAAAATAAAAGCTCTACTTCCGTTTCTGTCAAAACAAATATTTAAAAGTGATGACAGTTAGCAATTCTAAATATATCTTTCAAAGGAAAGAAGGCAATTAGTAATTTCCCTTCTGTAGTGTAAAGCAAAAATATTATACCTATGAAATATTCATTTTCATTTATTTTACAGTGCTGCAGTTGTTTTACAATGTATGGCTTTACTGTAATAGGAAAGACGATAATATAAAATTGATATTATTTTATATTCAAATTTGTTTGGCTTCCTAAAAAAACAGTGTGAATGTAATTTAGACTGAGACAGTATACCACAAATAAAAATAGGGTTGAGTCTCCTTTAAAGTTCAGGTACAAGTCAGCTCGTAGTTAAGAACATGGGTTGGAGCTCTTAATTTTGAACTCTCAAAGTGCATTAGAGGTCATGTGATATCAATTTCTTTAATGACTACCATTGTGCAGTTAAAAAATAAAGCATAATCTTTGCCAGTGCACAATCCAAAACCCGGCGGCACCAAAATGCAAGTCGACAAAATGCGATAAAACACTTCCTGATGTATGTTGAATCTTTTACTAGTGATTCCCTTTGTTTGTCAGACATTAATGTCTCCATTGTGCTGTTATCGGTACAGAGATGTTCTCATAACATACACACATGCTGCCGAAACGTGTGTTTGAGCGGGTGTAGTGGGAAAGTACCCTGTGAAGGCAGAGAAGGCGGTTCTATTTAGTGATTTGTTGGTTTTGGCTTTCATGAACTGAAGCTCAGCACATTTCTCCATGCTTAAATCAGCCCTCTGTGTAACTCTCCTGTGATTCATCAGGAAGCACCGACTTCTCGCTTGCTCAAGAGGCCTTTACGCTAGCCTAAACATCAACAAAAACACATGCTATTTTGTCTCAAGCATGTTTTTGTCATGCTTTGATTGCGATCACAAACATTTGTTTGAATTAAATTCGAGGTATTAAGGGACCATGACATCCAAATTTGACCCATTTCAGACCCATTTCCACTTTCAAAGCAATAGAGGCACAAATAGATTCAGGTTGGCGCCATATGTAAAGTTTGACAGGAATAAAAGCGAGGTTGTGAGGGGTAGAACTACAGTGTGTTTAATGGATTGTACAGTCATTTAAAAAGATTTAATCCGTTGTTGCAAATTCGCAAGACCTTTGTTTATCTTCAGAACACAAATGTAGATATTTTTGAAGAAATCCGAGAGCTTTCTGACCCTACATAGACAGCAGTGCAACTGACATGTTCAAGGCCCAGAGAGATTTTGAAGACATTGTTAAAATAGTCCATGTGACATTAGTGGTTTAACTAATTAATAATTTTATCAAGCTACAGGAATATTTTTTGTGTGCAAAGAAAACAAAAATAACCCTGTGTTGGTCTTCGAACACATGCGTTGTGTACTCTCGCAAATGCGCGTCGAAGGCTGAAATTTAAAAAATTGTTCAATGAAGAAAAAAAAATATTTTCTTTGCGCACAAAAAGTATTCTTATAGCTTCATAAAATTACGGTTAAACCACTGATGTCACATGGACTATTTTAACGATGTCTTTACTAGGACTGTCACAAATCCTTGATTCAATTTGAGCATTTGATTAAAAAAACTAAAAAATCCTTGACTGTTATTTACCTGTGTTGAGTGACCAGCAAAATACTGGAAATGGCACATTCCATGGTATAATAAACCCATTTAAAAGTGGAGCGTCTCAAACTCCATCTCTGCATCTGGGAATGCAACTTGCGCCATTTCATAAGATTTGTAAGCAAAATAATTGTTCTCAATATGCTAACTGTTCGTCGCGATTTCAGAATTACTAATTACTATTATTATTAGTTTAAACCTTCACTCTGAGTTTACACGCTTTGATGTGTCCACATATATATTGAAGATATTACAGTGGCTGCAGAAATTCTGTCGTAAAGAAATGGCCAAAGTATTAAATATATTAAAGTTTAAGTGGACATTTGAATTAAATGTTGTTTAGTCAATAATGAACAAGGATTAGTTTGCACTGTAAAATGTAAAAAACATCACCAGGCTATTGGTGCACTCTGCAGTCATTTGTTATGATGTATATTGTACATTAGCTATTTTGTTAAAGGATTAGTTCACGTTCAGAACTAAAATTTACATATAATGTACACCCCCTTGTCATCCAAGATGTTTGTGCCTTTCTTTCTTCAGTCGTAAAGTATATAAATTGTCAATTAGTTTTAGAGTCAATAGTCAATTAATTTTTTAGAAAATAACCATTCATTTCACTAGATAAGACCCTTCTTCATCGGCTGGGATTGTTTACAGCCCTTTGAAGCTGCATTTAAACTGCATTTTGGAAGTTCAGACTTGGGGGCACCATAGAAGTCCATTATATGGAGAGAAATCCTGAAATGTTTTCCTCAAAAAACATGATTTCTTTACGACTGAAAAAAGAAAGACATGAACATCTTGGATGGCAAGGGGGTGAGTACATTATCTGCACATTTTGTTCTGAAAGTGAACTAATCCTTTAACAGTTTTATTCAGTAAAACCATATGATTACTTGCTTTTGATATTTTATTTGAACTAATTATTATTGACTCATTGCAATTATATATGCATTTCAAGTAATTTTCAAGACTATTGCTCACAGGACTATTTTTATTACCACAAAAAAATTATTATAGTTAACCGATTACTCGATTAATCGTCAGAATAATCGACCGAGTACGTGATTACCAAAATATTTGTTAGTGACAGCTCTTGTCCTTACTACCTTTTTGGTCCTTGAGCGTGTCAGTTGCATTGTTGTCTATGCAGGGTCTTGAATTACATTAAAAATATTTTAATTTAATGAGTGTGAGTAATGACAGAATTTGTATTTTTGGGTGAATTATTCCTTTAAATTCAACAGCTATGTTTTAAGATCCAGCTAGTTCCTGATGTATAAAATCAAGTTTCAAGTGACTGTTGTATTTTACCCTAAATTACAGTATATCAGATTGTGAAAGTAAAACAAAGGCCATAATACACTGACTTTGAACTGACACAGAAATGTAAAAAACACCTATTCAGATAGTACTTAAAAATAAGGCTGATTCACTTTTCTCATTTTGCTGTTCTTTGTCCACTAAGAATGAATTTACCCAGCTGTACCTAGCACTTATTTCCTTTGTGTTATGATCCACACTTAAGCTGAGTCTTCAACAGAAGGGCATGTTTTTCAAAGAGAGGAAGAGAGGAACGGAGATTTGGCAGCGTGGGATGTGGATGTGGCAGCGGTGGACTGTACAGCAGTCCTAATTGGTTTCAGAGCTGGCTTTTACTAGCTGCTGTGCTTAGCATATGCGGTACCGGCCTCCTTTTGCTCCTACTCTGTTTTAGCAAGCTGGAAGATGTAACCTCGGAGGAGGAGCTGAAGTATTTAACTATTGAGTCTCCCATTCAGAACGTTTGGAGATTGTAATATGATGAATCAAAGCTAAAAAAGGAAACATTTGCATGTTGTTAATTTCTTGCGCTGCTGAGAAGTAATGCAAGGTGACATAATGGCAAATGTGCATTGAGTTAGATTGATTACCAGGATGACTAATTTTAGAAGAGTCATCTATTACCAGGAAGACCATGATTCACATTTTATGCAAGTCTGAGACGGTTGTTTTGTTTTACTGACCATCAAGTTGTTACCAAACACAGTAACATATCTGTTTAGTGATACACAGAGTGCCTGTTCTTAGTTCAAACTTTTTTGATGATTTGTTTGACTGTGTATGGCAGCATGCTTCTGCTTCAGATTAAAGAAATGGATTTTTTATCTAACAGTGCAACGAAAAGATGCATGTTATTTTTTATTTCACATAAAATACATTTGCATATAGTCTACAAGAAAAAGTAATAGTTGAATTTATAAAAATGACCCTGTTCGAAAGGTTACATACACTTGATTCTTAATACTGTGTTGTCACCTGAATGATCCACAGCAGTTTTTTTTTTTTTTTTTAGTGATAGTTGTTCATGAGTTTTGTCCTTGTTTGTCCTTCAGGTCCCACAAATTCTTTTTTTTTTTTTTTCATTTTTATGTTCAAACGGAAGGTTCAAACGCTCACTAATGCTTCAAAAGGAAAAACAATGCATTAAGAGGCAGGATTGTAAATTTCTGAACAAAATGAAGATGTGTACATTTTTCTTATTTTGCCTAAATTAATTTTTTGCCATTTAGTACTGACCTTCAGAAGCTACAGAAGATAACTTACATGTTTCCCAGAAGACAAAATAAGTTAAATTTACCCTGATCTTCAAATTCCAAAAGTTTTCACCCCTCAGCTCTAAATGCATCGATTTTCCTTCTGGAGCAACAGCGAGCGTTTGAACCTTCTGTAATAGTTGCATATGAGTCCCTCAGTTGTCCTCAGTGTGAAAAGATCTCAAAATCATACAGTCATTGTTAGAAAGGTTTTTTTTACTCTGAGGCAGAAATGTGTTTTTGTTTGAGTCGCTGATGTGCTGTCAGAGTAAATTAAATACGACTTAACTGTCCAAGTGTGACAACTCTGACTGGACAATACACCAGTTCTGACCTCTGTTTGACCCTTGACCTCTTTTTTTCAGACAGTGCAACGGGAGGTCACAGGAGGTCAGACAGATGAAGGCTTGGGCCCTGAGATCATGCCGCCAAGCCCATCACTCTTGTGCCAGGAAATGCCACTCAAACTGCATGTCGGAAAACCCAGCAAAGGTGAGTTATACAAGTTTGGATCCACAAACACACTCCACGTTGTTTTTTTGCAAAACAGGGTCAGTCGCTTTACAGTTTGAATGTGAGAGCTTGGTTAAAAATTGACATTCTGATACAGAAGCAGGAACAAGAATGCAACCTGAGTTTCATTCATGCAAGACAGCTGGTGGAAAACACAGTCTTCCCTTTCCTCAGGTCTGTTCCAGCAGAAGAGGATAAATTAATCAGTGTGACAGTTAGCTTGCAGAAAAAGATTAGTTTTAGGTGGTAGTCCTGGATCCAATAAATCTAGTCAGTTTTTGATCTGAACTGTTTCAAATTGGAAGTGTGTTTTTGGATGACGATCCAGGAACAACCATGAGCGAAACACTTAAGTTGTTATTTGAGTGTTTTCATTTTAATTTTAAATTAAGTTTTAGTAATTTAGCACTATGCTTTTGTCATTTTTTGTTTTTTATTTAAATATTTTTCTATATATATATATTTTTATTTTATTAGTAATTTTTTTTTCAGCTTATTTTAGTAATTTTACATTTACTTCAGTTGAGTACTATTTCTAATTTTTAAAAATGTATTTATTCATGTTTTATTTCAGCTTTGTTTAAATTACCAAAAATTTTAATTTTTAAACCGAGACAGGTGAATAGGGTAAAAAATTAACTAATAGTTATTGCCTGATTCATTACATTGATAATTCCAAAACATTTTGGTATTACAAGTTTTCTAAAATGTTAGGTTTAAATATGCAACTGAGGCATTATTTCATGAATAATGCACTAATTTGCATACATTTATAGTACAAAAATCTAAACACTGGATGAAGTCAGTTTCAAAATTCTTGTTTAATACTTTTGACATATTAGAGTCAAATGTTTTTACAGACTGAATTTTGTCACTCCATAATTCTGAAAATACGTAGAACAGACAGGAAACAATATATTTTCGCAATTTTGGGGGAATAAAATGTTGTATATCATCAAGCAAATTATATATGAACAAATCCCTCTCTAAAAACCTTCAGGATATAGACAGGAATAAAAATGTAAATTTGTTGTGTGTAAGTGCTATTGAAGTGGAGATTTATGGCTCAGTGTAGGAGAAAAATCTCATTTTGAGAAAACGCCTTTTAAAATATGTATTAAATTTGAAATCTATCGACACAAATAGATAAAGTGCTATAAAAGAAACACCTAACAGTGTATTTTAGATGTTTTCTTTCCACTAGTCTGAAAAAACACTTTTCACTTTATGAAAAACCAAAAAGCCCAAAATCTCAAACTTGACAGGTGCATGAAAAAACAGCATTTTTCCCTATATTGTCTCCCTTTAATGAATACTTTTAGTTTTACTTTTAGTACTTTTTTAATAGCATGGTCACTAATTTAGTGTTTAGCATATAAAAATTACAGAATGTGTGAAGATATGACAGGGGGAAAAAACTGGGAAACATTTTCAATGCAACAAAAACTGTTGGTGGAAAGTTTAGACAGAATGGTTCACAGCCAAATTCTTTTGTCTAAAACTAACCACATTCACTAAAAAAACAAAAAACAAGGGTGTAATGTATCAGTCATAATTACTAAATGTGTTGTCCTTAACGTATCTTTGGTTTACACTTTGCTTTGAATACTTGGTTCAATGACTTCAGGCAAGCTCTATAAGACAGTTTACATACTTTTATCTTATTCTTTTCCATAATCACATAATTAGATGGGTGAGGCTTTCAGCAGAAATCAAGAGTGGGATTTTGTTTTGCCTAGCGCAGCATCCTTCACATGAAACAATGGGGTCTCAGATTGTATCAGGTGCACAAACTGGATTAAATCAATACCCACACACAGATCTACAAAGACTAAAGAACTTACATTTCCGACAGATGGAGGGATGTTTTGTTTGTTTTTTGCCCTGCTAACAAATATACTTTCATTATAATGAGATGAAATTTTTTTTTTATCCAAACATGAAAATTCTGTCATTAATTACTCGCCCTCATTTCATTCCAAACCTGTAAGACCTATCATAATACATTTTGGAGAGTTTGTGTCTAATTCTTATTCAAGGCTTGGAACATAACTTATTCATTTATTTGGGGTAAATGCAAGTTTTGTTGTGTACAGAGTATTTCAGTTTCAATTTTAGAGGCTGATACTCAGTATTAAACACTGTTGTGCTTATTTTGTACTCAAGATATTTTTCTTGAAGGGATAGTTTACCCAAAAATGAAAATTCTGTCATTAATTACTCACCTTCATGTCGTTCCAAACCTGTAAGACCTTTGTTCATCTTCAGAACACAAATTAAGATATTTTTAATGAAATATGAGAAATTTTTGAGCCTGCATAGACAGCAAAGCAACTGACACGTTCAAGGCCCAGAAAGGTAATAAGGACATTAACATAGTCCATGTGACATCAGAGATTCATCCATAATTTTATGAAGCTACAAGAATACTTTTTGTGCACAAACACTTACTTTATTCAACAATTTCTTTTCTTCCATGTCAGACCACAACGCATATGTGTGGTGTTGCTGATGCAAAAGCCGGCGTTTGGACAGAATAAAAGAAATTGTTGAAGAAATGGTTTCTTTGTGCACAAAAATTATTCTTGTAGCTTATAAAATGATGGTTGAAGCACTAATGTCACGTGGACTATTTTAACAATATCCTTACTACCTTTCTGGGCCTGGGTGTCAGTTGCGTTGAATTTTGTGCAGGGTCAGAAAGCTCTAAAATTTCATCAAAATATCTTAATTTGTGTGGTGTGGAACGACAGAATTTTTATTTTTGGTGAACTATCTCTTTAAGAGTCTTCTTACCAGGTTCAATGGGTTTTTTAGCTTTAGTTATGAGATTCTTGTTCATTTGCTGGTGCACTCTGTGTGAACTCTGTGTTATCGTGGACAGACTGTAAATACATGGTTTATGTGAGTCCCCAGAGTTTGCATTCTCAACAAGTGGAACATGAGTTTTTGTATTTGTTGGAAAATCTTGGCCAGGCAGTTTTCCAGTGTATTTCTTGGTTTGTGTGTAAGTGAAAGACTGTGTAGTTTTCTATTTTAATCCTGAGGAGAATATTAGAGACACAACCTACTATATCACATGTCCACACAAGTTTTGCTTGGGATGTGTTCTGTCATTTCTTAAGTTACACTCTGTTGTGAGCATAAGTGTGTATTTTTGGTCCTGTTTTGTCTTGTTGTTGGCTCAGGCAGCAAAAGAACCAGATGTCACATTCACACAGTAAGGAGTCCACAAACTGCTCTTTTATCAGAAAGAAACGCATTTTAGAGTGCCATGCATATTCTCTGTTTATCTCAGTGTTTTATTTCTTTTATGTATATGTTTTATGTATAATCAGCATACTATATTTCTAGATTCATAAATATATATATACAGTTGAGGTCAAAAGTTTACATACACCTTGCAAAATAAGAGGGATCATACAAAATGCATGTTTTTTTAATTTAGTACTGACTTGAATAAGATATTTCACATTAAAGATGTTTACATATAGTCCACAAGAGAAAATAATAGTTGTTTTAAATTTTTAAAAATTACTCTTTTCAAAAGTTTACATACACATGATTCTTAGTACTGTGTTGTTACCTGAATGATCCGCAGCTGTGTGTGTGTGTGTGTGTGTGTGTGTGTGTGTGTGTTGTTTTTCTAGTTATAGTTGTTCATGAGTACCTTGTTTGTCCTGAACAGTTAAACTGCCCACTGTTCTTCAGAAAAATCCTTCAGGTCCCACAGATTCTTGTTTTTTTCAGCATTTTTGTGTATTTGAACACTTTCCAGCAATGACTGTATGATTTTGAGATCCATCTTTTGATACTAAGGACAACTGAGGGACTATTACAAACTGTTGCTCACTGATGCTCCAGAAGAAAAAACAATGCATTAAGAGCTGGGGGTGTAAACTTTTGAACAGAATGAAGATGTGTACATTTTTCTTATTTTTGCCCAAATATCATATTTGTTTTTAAGTTAGTACTGCCCTTCAGAAGCTACAACAGATATAATTACATGTTTCCCAGAAGACAAAATAAGGTAAATTTACCCTGACCGTCAAATTCAAAAAAGTTTTCACCCCCTGGCTCTTAATGCATCGTGTTACCATAATGGCCTTAATGCAAGTGTTTGAACCTTCTGTAATAGTTGCATATGAGTCCCTCAGTTGTTCTCAGTGTGAAAAGATGGATCTCAAAATCATACAGTCATTTTTGGAAAGGGTTCAAATAGACAAAATGTTGAAAAATCAAAGAATTTGTGGGACCTGAAGGATTTTTCTGAAGAACAGTGGACAGTTTAACTGTTCAGGGCGAACAAGGGACTCATAAATGATCACAAAAAAAAAAAAAAGAACAAAACAAGCTATGGATCATTTAGGTAACAACACAGTATTAAAAATCAAGTGTATGTAAATTTTTGAACAAGGTCATTTTTATAAATTCAACTATTTTTTTCTCTTGTGAACTATACATAAACGTATTTTATGTTAAATATCTTATTCAGGTCTGTACTAAAAGCTTAGTTTTAAACTAAGATGCCTCCAGGTAAAGGATATGGTTGGTTCTGTATATATTCTTATGACCTCAGCAATGGGGGTCAAATTGCTCCATTCATTGCATGTCTGTACCATAACATAATGGAAATGTGCATTCAGGAAGGGTTTTGTGCTCAGTAGGAGTGCTGAAGGCACTGGGCATCGAAATCAAGTGCTGTTTGACTGGACACAGCAGGTCGGACAGAGCAGAGACAGGCTGTTGTTTTGTCTGCCGGTAATTTAATGCTTCTCCGCTGCATTACCTCATGGGCTTCACCGCATGCCTTCAGCACGAGCTTTAGCCATCCATCAACACCCTCGCACACCCATGCATCATTAGCAAAACAAATCCCAAGGCTTCATTTACACATGTAAATGTGAGAAATATTTATCGGCTTCAATGTAACTCTGATTGGATAGTGACTTTGTAAGATCACGTGAAGTTTACATGTACACGAGGTGGATCAAAGATGGTTGAAACAGCTGTTCTTCAGAGGGGCACTTCACAGGATCTCACAATGATAACATTTCCTGAAGTTCACAGAGTTTTGCTGTCGAGTTAATGTTGAAACGGAGGTGCATGTGCTCATCTGCTTGTCTGTGTTTAGAGTTGTCGTTGTGTTCGTATTTGTGTAGCATAAATCTCGGTGGGTAACTAGAGCTGTAAGAATGGGAGAAATCCTTGGATTAGCCGGCCTGGCATCAGGTATGCGGCAACTGCAAGCCCTGGGGCATCCGAAGTATACAGAGCATAGGGAGTAAGATGTGTGTGTGTATATGTGTGAGTGTATTAAAAAAAGTACAGAAATGTGTGTGAGAGAGCTGTTTGTGTTTAAATACAGTGAGAAGTTAAAGCAGAACTCAAAAGAGCAGTATCATAAATGTACTTTAAAGGAACACGCCACTTCTTTCGAAAATAGGCTCATTTTCCAACTCCCCTAGAGTTAAACAAATGAGTTTTAGTGTTTTTGAATCCATTCAGCCGATCTCCGGGTCTGCCGTTGTCACTTTTAGCATATCTCTAAATATTTGGTCATTTTTGAATGAGATGCTAATCAGATTTGATGATTTATGTTAAGCTATGCTAAAAGTGCTACCGGCAGACCCGGAGATCGGCTGAATGAATTCAAAAACAGTAAACCTCATCTTTTTAACTCTAGGGGAGTTGGGAAATTAACCTATTTTCAAAAAAAAAGTGGAGTGTTCCTTTAAAAGCATAGTTTACAAAAAATTAACATTTGTTGAATGTTTACTCACCCTCAGGAATCAAAATGAGCTTGATTCTTCATCAGAACTGCTTTGGAGAAATGTAACATTACACCACTTGCTCAGCTATGGATCCTCAGCAGTGAATGGGTGCCGTTGTCTTTTGTGAGAAATAAATCCATCATTACAATGTTCTTAACTCCAAACCATTGCTTCCAGCTAAAATTCGGACTTTCCCCATTAAAAAGTCATCTTGTCACAGTTATTGACTAATATTTTGCCCTGAAGCAACGCTTTAAAGTTAAAATGCCTTAATGATGGATTTGTTTCTTAAAACATGTAGTTTTTCAGTTGATGGACTGGAGTTTTATGGCTTACTTGTGGATTATTGTGATGTTTTTATCATCTGTTTGAACTCTCATTCTGACGGCACCCTTTCACTGCTGAGGATCCATAGCTGAGCAAGTGATTGAAACAAATATGTTTCAATGAGGAAACGAACTACATCTTAGAAAATTCTCAGCAAATGACATTAAAATACATGAATTACTTGCCCCCATGTCGTTCCAAACCTGTAGAACATGGACTATTTTAACAATGTCCTTACTACTTTTCTGGACCTTGAATGTGTGCAGGGTCAGAAAGCTCTCGGATTTCATAATTTTTTTTTTTTTTTAAAAAGTCTTAATTTGTGTTCCGAAGATGAACGAAGGTCTTATGGGTATGGAATGACACAAGGGTGAGTAATTAATGACAGAATTAAAATTTTTGGGTCAGCTGTTCCTTTAAAAGTCCCATTCAGATAAATGTCTGTTATTGTGTTACATTATTTTTCATTATCCTTCTAACTTATTTTGACACTTGTTGACTGAAATCTAGATTAATCAACAGTACTTCAGGCACCTTGTCTGATAAATAAATAATTAAAACTATAGATGTCGCAAACGTGTTCACTTTTGGTACATGAATTGACAAAAATGTACATTTACACAACTAATGCAATCTGAATAGTTCTTTTGTTTGGTACGATTGAGTGCAGAAGTATTACGGCAACCCATCCTGGAGTTTTCTAAGAAAATATCAAGTTCCTCCTCCTGAGTCATGACTTTTCATGAGTGATTTCAGGATGCTTGAATTGGCCGGACAGGATGTTGACTTTGAACTGGAATGACAGGAAGAGGAAATTACTCAATTGCAATTCAAAGAAATTCAACACCAACACTCGGAACGTTTTGCGACAAAACACAAACGATTAGATCATTAATTTGGACTAATTATGTTTATATTATTCTTTAATATTTATAGTAGATTTTTCCTCAGCAGGTAAGATACTGAAATACCTAAGATGTCCATCATATTGTTTTCAAAATGTATTAAAATCATTACAGACACAGAAATGTGTTAAAATGAGTTGATATGTGGTTAGTTTTGTTGTTTGAACAAATGAAGCATTATATACACTACCATCCAAAAGTTGTGGGTCATTTATTATTACAATTTAAAACAACTGTTTTCTATTTGATCAGTTTGGATAGTTCACCCAAAAATGAAAATTTTGTCATTAATTACTCACCCTCATGTCACTGAGGGACAACCCCATGGAACATGGGCTATTTTAACATTATCCTTACTACTTTACTGGATCTTGGGTAAGCTGTCTATGCAGGGTCAGAATGCTCTCAGATTTCTTCAAAAATATCTTAATTTGTGTTTTGAATATTATTGCTGTTTTCACTCTATTAATTAATTGTTATATAGCAATAATAAAAATAATAATTGTATTTATTTCATATAGATTTAGATTTTTTTCATGTTTTATGCGTTTCTTTGTGGGTTCTCCACGTTTCATGAATTTCTAAAATAGTTTCAATTCTGCTTTGTTACAACAACAGTGTAAAAATGTGTAGCATACAGGAGAACTGATGTTGGTAAACATTTTAGCACAAAAAATTATGAGCAAACACTATATTAAAATTTCTTGATGAAAAGGTTGTCGTATTTGTACGGTTAAAGGATTAGTTTGCTTCCAGAATAAAAAATTCCTGATAATTTACTCACCCCTATGTCATCCAAGTGTTCATGTCTTTCTTTTTTCCGTCGAAAGAAATTAAGGTTTCTGATGAAATCTTTCCAGGATTTTTCTCCATATGACTTCAATTGTAGCCAACTGGTTAAAAGTCCAATTTGCAGTTTCAGTGCAGCTTCAAAGGGCTCTATACACTCCCAGCTGAAAAATTGAGCCACAAATGCTCGTTTTGCACTAGCTCTGCAATGCGGATATTACGTAATCATGTTGGAAAAGTCACAAGCGCTTAGTTTTTCGTCTGTGTACTTCGGTTCAAACTTCAAAATCTAGGTTGAGCTAGTGCAAAAAGAGCATTTGTGGTTAAAAAGTATATAAATCTTTTTTTTTTTAGACAGTGACCGTTTTTTTTCGCTAGGTAAGACCCTTATTCCTCAGCTGGGGTCATGTGAAGCCTTTTGAAGCTGCATTAAAACGGCAGTTTGGACCTTCAACACGTTGGCTCCCATTGAAGTCCACTATATGGAGAAACCGCAGTTTCAATGCAGCTTCAAAGGGCTCTACACAATCCCAGCTTAGAAATAAGGGTCTTATCTAGCAAAATGATCAGTCATTTCCTAAAAAAATGTATACATTTGCTATACTTTTTAACCACAAATGCACGTTTTGCGCTAGCTCTGCGATGCGGATGCGCATTTTCACGCATTTCGTAATGATGTTAGAAAAGTCAAGTGCTTTTAGTTCTTCGTCTGTGTACTTCGGTTCAAAAATGTAGGGTAGGACTAAAAACTCCATCTCACTTTCTTCTCCAATTTCAAAATCGTCCGACATTTGTTGTTTTATCTTTTTATCAAAAGTGCAATTCACTTTCTTTTTTACATCCGTAATTTGTGAGGTTGAGCTAGTGCAAAAAGAGCATTTGTGCTTAAGTATATAAATTAGATTTTTTTTAGACAATGACCGATTGTTTCGCTAGATAAGACCTTTATTTCTCGGCTGGGATCATGTAAAACCTTTTAAAGCTGCATTGAAATGGCCGTTTGGACCTTCAACTCGTTGGCTCCCATTGAAGTCCACTTTATGGAGAAAAATCCTAGAATGTTTTCCTCAAAAACCTTAATTTCTTTATGACTGAAGAATGAAAGACATGAACATCTTGGATGACATGGGGGGTGGGGAGTAAACTATCAGGAATTTTTGATTCTCAAAGTGAACTAACCCATTAACTGTAAACTTCATGAAAACATCTTATTATTACAAATCTGAATTGTAACATCAGACAGGAAAAGTTTTAGTGACATATTGCAGATGAGCAAACGCGCTTTAAAGGATTAGTTCACTAAATGTACAGATAATGTACTCACCCCTTGTCATCCAAGATGTTCATGTCTTTCTTTCTTCAGTCGTGAAGAAATTATGTTTTCTGAGGAAAACATTTCAGGATTTCTCTCCATATAATGGACTTCTATGGTGCCCCCAAGTTTGAACTTCCATAATGCAGTTTAAATCCAGCTTCAAAGGGCTCTAAATGATCCCAGCCGATGAAGAAGGGTCTTATCTAGTGAAATGATCAGATATTTTATAAAAAAGTTCTTGTTTCGTCTCTGCGATGTGCATGCATAGTCTGTGTGATCCCGGTCAGTACAGTTAGGGTACGTCCAAAAACTCCCATCTCGTTTTCGTCTTCAATTTCAAAATCATCCTACAACGCTGTTTTACCTTTTTTTTTGTAAAGGCTGTTTGATCTTCTTTGTATGTTCACTTTGTAAACACTGGGTTGGTATTTCTGTAGCGATGTAGGACAATTTTGAAGTTGGGGAAGAAAACAAGATGGGAGTTTTTGGACATACCCTTACTGTATTGACCTGGATCAAAGACGAGACAAGACGAGCATTTGAGGTTAAAAAGTATATAAATTGTCAATTTGTTTTAAAAATGACCGATCGTTTCGATAGGTAAGACCTTTCTTCCTCGGCTGGGATCATTTAGAGCCCTTTGAAACTGCATTTTGGAAGTTCAAACTTTGGGGCACCAT
The DNA here is from genome assembly GCA_033026305.1 of Cirrhinus molitorella. NCBI lineage: Eukaryota > Metazoa > Chordata > Actinopteri > Cypriniformes > Cyprinidae > Cirrhinus > Cirrhinus molitorella. Next base: position 8,962,965 of record CM065141.1, on the reverse strand, counting down.
ACATATACATTATACGGAGAGAAATCCTGAAATGTTTTTCTCAAAAAAACATAATTTCTTTACGATTGAAGAAATAAAGACATGAACATTTTGGATGACAAGGAGGTGAGTACATTATCAATGAACTTTTGTTCTGAAAGTGAACTAATCCTAAATGATTTTTTTCCTCCAGATGAAAGCTGCTTTTGCATCTCATCTCGTTTGTACTTCACACATCCGTCTTTGTACGTCTGCACTGTGTGATTGTCGTCTCTAACCACTTCACAAATCTCTTCCTCCTCTGGCGGCGACCTCTCTTTGGGTTTGTGGTTCACTTTCACTCGTCGGCGCGCGCACACACACATGCATATAAAAACACACAGTGTAATGAGGGGTTTGGTGGGTGGTTTGGGAGGAGCAGGCAGGCATCTTTCTTTGCTGAAGGGAAAGGCCTCCTCCTCTCGGGAACATTCCAGATGAGCTCACACTTGCCTGCTGGAGATGAAGAAAGAGATGAGTCTGTTAAATAACTCTAAAGTCTGTGTCGGTGCTCTGTTAAATAAGGAAATTATGTGATCTTTTACTAACCTTCATGTCACTCCAAATCTGTATGACTTGCTATTTTTTCTAAACCCTTTTTTTAGCGTCTGTTTAAAAACAATGCTTAAAATATTTATCTTAATAAATTAGAGAATTGGAGGTGATCTACTACTCTCAGATCTTTTGATATAATGCATTGAACTCGGAGAATTCCATTCAGCCTTCGCTCTCTCTCTCCACACACACACACACACACACACACACACACACACACACACACACACACACACACACACACACACACACACACACACACACACACTACAGGAAGTGCTGACTCTGCAGGGTATATTTAACACACTCGCCCATGTTTACGGTGAGCAGACTCCGGATGTGTTCCCGCTCACTTGTGTGGGTGCGCATGTGTGCAAACGAACACACTTCAGCTGGGCACTTCAGTCACACTTATATAATGTCACATATGCTACCATTCACAAGTTTGGGGTTGGTAAGATTTTTATTTTTTTAAAGAAGTCTCTTTTGCTCACCAAGGCACATTTTATTTGATAAAAAACAACAAATTATGAAAAAATATTACAAGTTAACAGAACTGTTTTCTATTTCTATATATTTTGAGATGTAATTTATTCCTGTGACGCAAAGCTGAATTTTTTAAGAGCCGTTACTCCAGTCTTCAGTGTCACATGATCCTTTGGTATATGCTGATTGGGAGCTTGAGAAACATTTTCTTAATAATTCCTGCTTAATAATACTGTGGAAATAGAGATACTTTAATTAGAAAGTTCAAAACAGCATTTATTTGTAATAATAATTTTTTGTAAGATTATAAATGCCTTGTCACTTTAGAATAAAAGTGTCCTTGCTGAATAAAAGTATTAATGTCTTTTTTTTTTTTAAAAAAGAAAAGGAATCAACAACAAACCTCAAACTGTTAAACAGAAGTATATAACAAAAATACAACAAATAAATAAATAAAAAAAGTTAAAATACAATACATATTGTCTTCTGTACCTCCTTATTCTCACGTTTACCTTACTATTTTAAACTTCGTCTCAAAGCGGTAAAGTCGCTGGTTTGCCATCAAAATATATTGTGAAGTGACTTGCCTGGAGGCTCGAATTCTTGCCTCTCAGGTTCTTCCTTTTTTGCTAAATAAGCTCAAATGAGTTCTAACCTGCCAGAAACCGTCTGAGAGGTTAAGTTCAGGAGGATTTTCTGACATACTCCTCTCTTCTAGTAGAATCCAAACAGTCTGGGATAATACTACCATAATACATTTTGGAGAGTATATGTCTAATTCTTATTCAAGGATTGGAACATAACTCATTTATTTATTTTGGGTAAATGCAGGTTTTGTTGTTGAGTATTTTAGGTTCAGTTTCAGAGGCTGATACTCAGTATTGAACACTGTTGTGCTTATTTTGTACTCAAGATGTATTTCTTAAAGGCGTAGTTCACCCAAAAATTACAATTCTGTCATTAATTACTCACCTTCATGTCATTACAGACCCGTACGACCTTTGTTCATCTTTGAAACACAAATTAAGATATTTTTGATGAAATCTAAGAGCTTTCTGATCCTGCATAGACAGCAATGCAATTTGATACATTCAATACCCAGAAAGGTAGTTAGGACATCGTTAAAATAGTCCATGTGACATCAGTGGTTCAACCTTAATTTTATGAAGCTACGAGTATACTTTTTGTGCACAAAGAAAACAAAAATAATGACATTATTATTAATATTTGAATTTCTGTTCTGAAGATAAACAAAGGTCTTACGGGTTTGGAGTGACATGTTGGGTGAGTCATCAATGACAACATTTACATTTTTGGGTGAACTATTCCATTAATATTATCAGTGTTGAAAATAATTGTGCTGCATACACTGTGATACATTTTTTTTAGTATTCTTTGATGAATGGTAATTTTTTTTTTGGTGGCAATGTAAAAGTCCTTTGTAAAAAAAAAAAAAAAAAAAAAAATGATTAGAGTTTTTATACTCGTGTCTTGTTTGCTTGTCTTTTTCAGTGTATGTTGAAAGAGTTGAACTGAGAGGAGTTACACCCAAATCAGACAAACCAACAGAATACATCCTGGAGGTGAGTTTTGTGTCAGTTTCTCCAACATTATGTATCTTGATGTGTTGTTCTATATTACACTGCCGTTCAAAAGGTTTTTTTTAAAGAAGATTCTTTTGCTCATCAAGCAATAATTTGTTAAAAAATCCAAATCCCCCCAAAAAACGTAAAATGTAAAATCACTGTTTTCTATGTGAATATATTTTAAAATGTAATTTATTCCTGTGACGCAAAGCTGCATTTTCAGCATCATTACTGCAGTCTTCAGTGTCACATGATCCTTCAGAAATCATTTTAATATGTTAAAAACTGCTTAATATTTTGTTGGAACCTGTGATATTTTCTTTCAGGATCCTTTAATAAATAAAACGTAAAAAATAACAGCATTTATTTCAAATATATATATATATATATATCGTCGCTGTCGGGCGGAATCCTCGTATCTCCAAAACCGTCATTTTTCAGGAAATGAAAAAAACTGCATATTTTTTGAGTTATTAAATATTTTATCGTTAAAGTTGGTATTATACCATATATTGCTATCATACACTGTTGTGTACCAACATTAAGACAACATTTCCCCAAAATCATGTTTTATCGGAGATACAAGGTTTTATGACTTGGGAGCCGGGAGATACGAGATTACGCCGTCATTGATAAGAATGGTACAGACACAGACTTCGCTGCTGCCAGCAGTGTTCATCAAAGTCTGTGGTCGCGTTGAGCGATAAACTGTCTAATAGGCGGAAATTAATCTGCAGGCAAACAAAGTCTGCGGTCGCATTGAGCCTTTTGACAAGAGAAAAGGCTTCAATAGTTAACCAAAGCTAACGACTGTGGTTACATACATCTTCCTAAACTCTATTTTAAAGGTTTAAGAGCTATGATGCAATACAAAAAACTGAGTCCGTCTTTTTTCCCCTTAATTCTTCCAGAACAGCTTATACTACTGTTTCAGCTATTAACATAGTTACGTTTTGTATGTAATGCCAAAGTGGTTATATTTCATTTCGTTTTCTTATTAAGTTAATTTAGAAAAACTTTTGGAGCATTTTTTTGTTCGTTAAATATCAGTTTGTTTGTTTGTTTTTTACTAACAGCGGCCAGCGGAAGACTTTTGCCTTTTAAATCATTACGACTTGCATAAAATAAAATCTATATATCTAAAACAGTTAAAGTAGCTATAGAACAATTTTAGTTTAAACATGAAACCTAGATAAATGTGCGCTATTATGTGAATATTGTTTTTGAAGAGGAGAAGCTGAAATCGCTTTGCAGGACATGAGGAGTCAGCGCAATCACATTTTTCAGCGAATAGGCTACATGCCTCACAAACATGACAAATAAATAAATAAATAAATAGAAAGCTTTAAATGATTACTTAACGAAATAAAACAAATCAGAAAAAAAACGCTTTCATTATGTAATCCGGAAAGATGCTTTCCTTCAAAAGTTGCGTCCAAAGAAGAGATTGCGAGTCAGGGTCTTTGCGACATTATCTCAGAATACACTAGTTTATTAATGGATCATTCAAATAGCTCCTTACTGTTTCCACCGACACATTCAATGCTAATTCTTTTTGCCGGTGCTTTGTGACAAGAAGATGGAAGGGGACATATGCCCCGACGCTCCAGCGGAGTGAAGAAAAGGTGGAGATACGAGCTCTTCTCAGACAGTTGAAGTGTTCAAATGAGTTAAGAGATTTGCTCTCAAGCTATTTTCAACACTTTAGATTGGTTAATAATTTGTAAAAATTACAGATCCACGTGGGCACTGACCAATAGCATCGATTTGTGAAAAAATATGAAATTTACAAAATTTGGACATACGAGGTTTCCGCCCGACAGCGACGATATATATATATATATATATATATAATTTTTTTTTTTAAGAAATTAAAACTTTTGTTCACCAAGGATGTGTTACATTTTTGACTTTGTTTTTATCAACAAATGCTAAAAAAGAATAACAGGTTACATAAATAAAAATTAAGCAGTACAACTGTTTCCAACATTGTTAATAAATCAGCATATTAGAATGATTTCTGAAGGATTGTGTGACACTGAAGCCTGGAGTGGAAGCTTTGATTACAGGAATAAATTCTATTTTAAAATATAAAAACACAGTATTTTTTAATGTAAATAATATTTCATAATATTACAGTTTTTTCTTTATTTTTGATCATGTAAATTCAGCCTTGATGAGCATAATAGAATTCTTTAAAAAACATTATAAATCTTACTGATTCCAGACTTTCAAATGGTCTGTTTTTGTATTTGTGTTCTATTTTTATAGAACAATTGTAGCCAAAATGTACAATATACTTGGCATGTCATATGTTTCCTATACTTTTCTTTTGGTCAAAGGCCTTGTGGTCCGACTCCACTTTGTCGACTGTCAGCAAAACCCCTCAGGAAGTGGTGGAGTTCATCTCCCAGGTGAGTGACAGTCATGTGTGTTGTGTTTCATGAATGTGAGAAATGTTGAACTAGTGTGTAAAGACGAAAAGCCTTAAAAAATAAACCACTAAAGTGGTCTGTAATAAATGTTAACGTTTCCATTCATCTCAATTTCTTGCTGGAACGACTGGAAAGTTGCATAGTCGAAAAACGCTTTATAATCAGTGCTGTGAAGTTGAAAAGTTGTTCAGTGATGAGCGCTGACAAGACTGTGTCTATGTTGTCTCCCTCTTTAGCTGTCTCAGCTCTTTCCTGATGAATGTCTGGAGAAACTTCTACCCCAAATGCCTGGACTTGATTCCACTCATGAACTAGATCCTCGGTATTTCTATTTATGAATCCTAACACGATACTACCAGATTCTCAGATATATCATGTTTTTAGTAGTGCTGGGTAATAAACTGAACATGTAAAATTTACATTTAACTTTCAGATTATATATATGTATATGTGTGTGATTTTAATAAATTCTCCACAGATGCTTGACCTCTCTTCCGCCTCAAGTTCTCAAACACGACAAGGTCCGTTTCTTCTTCAGCTCTTCATCTGCACCTCAGTTCCCTACTAGCACAAGTAAGCCCCTTATTCCTCTCTTCTAATGGTTCGTCCCGAATGCGTCACCATAGAGGTTTGTTTCTGGACCGCACCATCTCTTAGGCAAATGGGGAGTTTTTTTCAGCTCATTGGGGACTTGATTTGACCTGCTTGTGCTAGGAGGCTTCAGAAGTGACCTCATCTTGAGAAACTATTAATAGGACGAAAGGCCACTAGAACCTAGATGTGTGTCTGTGATGTTATTTTTAGTAGTGGGGGAAGGGATGGAAACCCCCTCAGATAGTAATAAGTGCAAAATTCCCATTGCTTGATAATTTGTATTGTAGATATTGTGTTTTTCAGTTCAGATGTAGTTTTTAGCCATCAAATACTATAAAAGAGAGCTCTGCAATAAACAAACGAATTCTTGTAGACAGTATTATTATTAATTTTACAGTTGTTTACAACTCAATAGCCTTTAGCTGGAAAAACATCAGTGCAAATGGTCTATCTAGAGCAGAGCTGGGACTGTACCGCTTTTATAGCTTTGATATGTCAGTTTTATAGCCTTACTCTTGAATTGGGTTCATGAGGGGAAAAATGTAAGGGTAAGTGAGGATGAGATACGTCATGGTAAAAGGGGGAAATAAAAGAGTCTGGTCCTTTTATTTGAAAATATCAGAGGAAGATTTTATTGAAGTTTCCAAAACCTGTCAGAAACATGCCCAGGTCCATACTTTGCCTCCAAATCAAAGGGAGAAATAAAAAATAAGATTGAAGAAAATTAGCCTATTTTAATATATTGTTTTATGATATAACCACCTCTCCAAATTCTAACAGCTGCAATCCCCTAAAAATCCCCATCAATAATGCATAATGAACAAAATATAATAATAAAATAAGTATAGAATAAGAATAAGAGAATTGGAAATATGTATATAAATGAATATATAAATAAATAAATAAATAAATACATATGCTTAATTGTCTGGAAAATATATTCATTTTTAAAATGGTTAATGATTCTGTATAAGGATTATTTTGTTTATACAAGTGATAATTCTATTTAAAACAATTATATTAAATAAAAAACACTTTAAATTTAAAGAACAAAAAAAAAATGTAATGGTTCCAAGCAGGAGTCGTTTTTCTTACATTAAAAATTTACATAATTTGTATATGTATGTATGTATTCAAATTAATTTTATGTTTTTAATTTTTATTATTTTTGTTATATGCTTCTGTAATATTCAACCATTCTTTTCTTGCCAAAGAAATTTAGAAATTTAAATCTGTGTTTTTGATTAAATAAAGTTTAAGTTCAGATTTTGTTTTAAACATTTTCATGGTCCTAAATAGGTAATATTTTGTTTATTCATTCACCTATGAGAATTTTATGTTTTTTTTCATGTCAAATAAAGCTATATTTCTTAATCACACTTTGGAAACGAAAGCAATTGATGCTGAAAATGTAGAAATTTTAATTAGAAAATATATAAAAATTTTGTAATAACATTTTACAATATTGCTGTTTTTACTGTTTTTGATTAAATAAAGTTCAGAATTTTTAAAATGATATTTAAATCATTTTAATGGCCCTGAATAGGTATTGTTTAATCTAATTCACCTATGACATTGATTGTTTTTCATGTCAAATAAAGTTATATTTCTTAATCACATTTTGGAGTAGTGGATGCTAAAATGTTAGAAATATAAATTTGAAAATATATTCAAATTATTTTACATTTTAATAACATTTCACAATATTAGTTTTTATTGTGTTTTTGATGAAATAAAGTTCTTAATTGTTCTGAAAATACTTTTTAAAAACAATTTATTGATCCTAAACGTGTATGATTTTGTTTAATCAAATTCACCTATGAGATTGAATCTGTTCATGTCAACTTAAGCTATTTATATTTTTCACTGATGCTTCAGAATGAAACACGATGCATTAAGAGCGAGGGGTGAAAACTTTTGAACAGAATGAAGATGTGTACCTTTTTTTTTTATTTTGCCTAAATATCTTTTTTTTCATTTAGTACTGCTATTCAGAAGATACAGAAGATACTTATATGTTTCCTAGAAGACTAAATCAATTAAATTTACCCTGATCTTCAAATTCAAAAGGTTTTCACCCTCGGCTCTTAACCCTTTAACTGTCCCATTTTTGAACGTAGACATGAAGATGCAGTATTCAAACTTAATATTTTATAATTCATGAACAAAAACTTTTTATAATATGATTTTAATGTACATTTTCCATTGTAATGCAGTGTCTGAATTTAAAATGCTTTTCAGAGGATGAATTTTGAGATTTTAAGTTATATATAATTTCTTACGATTTCTAAAAAAGGAAAAAGGCAGCGAAGAAAGTCTTTTTGTAACAAAGGTCAGAACTCCTGGTATGAAGTCGATTTTAGAGGTGCATCTTGTCATAAATTAATCTATTACTTTTCCGACATAATTTGTAGCACAAAAATGGGAAAATATCTATTTAGGAATCTAATGAGGCGTTCAGACCAGACATGACTTGCGCAAATAAATCGTGCTATTCGCATGTAGTTGGACACTTGAACATTTTGAGTTTACTTGCTTCATTCGCGCATCATGGGAGGGGCTTCTGCCAGGCAGCTGTTTAAAACTAGGTTTTTTACAACTTACCAGATTGTCCGACCTCCTCACTCACTTTCTTTCAAGCAAGATCCTTTTTATTCCTGTTTCTATAAAAGTACGAAGATGTATCATACAGCTCCGGGTATCCACATACAGCGACAATGATTTTGTCCTCCATTGTTACCCCCAAGTATCTACGTCAGCATGTGGTGACGATTTGCCTAACACCGCCCAAAGGAATACAGTTTGTACATTTGCACCTAAACAAAAATGGTAAGAATACAACAGTATGCTTTTAAAGTACTATATTTCTTCAGTTAATGATAAAATAAATACAGTGTTGAATGTTCTTATAATGTCGTATATACAGTATATTGAAGTGATTACAAATAACCTTAGTGAGCTGTTAAATGTAACAACGTGTCTACACCAGACGCGAGCGGTGTGACACGACACAACAAATGTCGAACATAAAACTGCTGCTGCGTTATACTTATGACGTGTTGACACAAATTTAAAATAATTTTCAGTGGTCGCTTTGTATATGTTCACAGAGTTTTGCTGTTGCGGTGCGACGAATGTCGCGTCAGGTGTAGACACTGTGTAATAGTTAATTGTAAAGTAAAGCCTTACCAATCTGCTATGTTTTGATCAAGTCGCACTGGCCGAGTTGACTGATCAGCTTGGTCTTCTGCATTTTCTGGATCAGATTCGGGCTCGAATTGATAAGATAGTACAGTCAACATTATCACCTGTCAATTGCTCGGGAGGATGGGATTCCACATTTCCACATTCCACGCCTATTGTAAGGGGCGTAACATTTCCGACACACGCTTAGAGTAATCAGCCAATCACAACGCACGATACAGCTGGCCAATCAGAGCACACCTCGATGATTTTCATCGGTGAATTGTGTCAAAATGGACCCGTTTCAGAAAGGCGGGGCTTAGAGGACATAAAATAATATCAAATATGAGCAAAATAGAGTGATTTTTTTTTTTTTTTTTTTTAAACCAGGTAAACACATTGCATTAAACCAAATAAACATAAAAATGATCTTTTCTCTACCCATTCAATGACCCATTTATATAAGGATTTATTTGTAAAATAATGAAGTAAAACTAGGGCGACAGTATGCAATGTGTTTCCTTCTGAAGCATCAGTGAGTTCCTCAGTTGTCCTTAGTGTGAAAAGATGGATCTCATAATCATACAGTCATAGAGTTCAAATACACAAAAATGCTGAAAAACCAAAGAATTTGTGGGTCCTGAAGTATTTTTCTGAAGAACAGTGGGAAATTAACTATTCAGAACAAACAAGGGACTCATGAACAACTATCACTACACAAAAAAACAAAAAAACACAGCTGTGGATCATTCAGGTAACAGCAGTCTTAAGAATCAAGTGTATGTAAACTTTTGAACGGGGTCATTTTTATAAATTCAGCTATTATTTTCTATATGTAAACGTCTTTTGAATTTTTTTAGGCCAGTACTAAATAAAAAATAACATGCATTTTGTACGATCCCTCATATTTTGTTAAAATAATTAACATTTCGCAGATTCTGCAAGATGTATCTAAACTTTTGACTTCAACTGGTTATCTCCAGCAGCTACAGTAAGAAAACTGTAATGCAGACTGCTGCTTCTCACTCAAAGCTGTGTCTATGCTCATAGGGCAGAGATCGTCACAAATGGTGGGATTTCTCCCTATGGTGATGTAGGGAGAAATCTGGAATCGTATGTTCAGAGAGACTGTTATGATTTATTGGGATTATAAACAAATGAGTGGGTGGATTTTTACCATTACAGGCTAATTGTTTTTCACACACTGTGGCAAAACGCCTTTTAAAAGTGATTTTTGTATAATAGGTCTACTTTAATCAAACTTTTCTGTTGTATGTTTTGCAGATCTGGGCTGTCTGCTTCAGTATAGAGGAGCGAGCAGGTAAGTTTAACAACCCCTCACCACAAACACACTCTCATCCCTCTTCTCTCCATCCATAAACCCTCTCTCTCTCTGTCCCAGGCCCATTTGTGGTGTCGCCAGCATCCAGCCTGTCCTAAGCGTCCATGCGCCCCTCCCGCAGAGCTCCCCTGCCCACTTGCCCCCTCTCCCTCCTCAGACAGCGGTGGCCATCCTCCCCGGCACTTCCGTACCCATGGGAGAGGCCAGCCCACCACAGATGCACCTCACAAACCCCATAACCCAGGCCCAGTCCCAGCAGCCCAACCCGGAGCAGAACGGCATCCTGGACTGGCTTCGTAAACTCCGGTTGCATAAATACTACCCTGTCTTCAAACAGCTAACCATGGAGGAGGTACGAGATAAGAGATTAAATTTATTGAAAGAGATGTTTAGGGAACAGGTTTCGGGTATTACAGCCAAGAAATACATACTTCCTTCCTGACATATCTTTCTCACTGCAGCTTATCTAAATTATGATCTCCTGATTCACTTTTTCAGTTCCTCGCTCTCACAGAAGAGGATCTCAACAAGTATGACCTCACTCAGGGGGCCAAGAAGAAACTAAAGACGCAGCTTGAGCTTCAGAAGTGAGTGTGATTTTTGCTTAAATTATGACAACAGTATGTTTGATTTGTGTGCGTCATGCCATAAACAACCTTAGAAACATTCAGGGGTTGTTTAAATGCACTTACTTCTACCATGATAAATGGAAAAGATACTCAAATGTCTCTTTTTAATAAAATTCATGCCAGATATATAGAAATATGACAGGTAAAGTAGGTGCAATCTATAACTAAACTAATTTGCATATACAGGAAATGCCTGTGTGCTATAAAGGATGATGGTGACACTGGTTAGCTCACTTAGCGCCAATCAGTGTAAGACTATTTAGTGAATCACTCTGGATTTTCAATATTTTACTCACAGCCATTCAAAAGTTTGGGATCAGTAAGATTTATAATGTTTTAAAATTTTAAAGCCTTTTTTGCTCATCAAGTCTGTTTATTTGATTAAAATACAGAGAAAACGGCTTTGTATTTTAATATTCTTTAAAATATAATTTATTCCTGTGATGCAAAGCTGAATTTTCAGCATTGTGCTGCTTAATATTTGTTTTTTTTGGAACCTGTGATATTTTTTTCATGATTTGTTGATGAATAAAATATAAAAAAGAACAACATAATTTAAAATAAAAATCTTTGGTAACAATATACACTAAAGTTTGGGGTCAGTAAATCTTTCTTTAAAAGAAATTCTTTCATACTTGTATTCAGCAAGGATGTGTTAAAATTAATAGAAAGTGAAAGTAAAGAATTAATTAGAAAAGATTTCCATTTTGAATAAAGGTTCTGTTTAACTTTTTATTGATCAAAAAATTCTGACAGGTTCCAAAAAAAAATATTAAGCAGCACAACTGTTTCCAACATTGATAATAAATTAGAATAATTCCTGATGGATTGTGACACTGAAGACTAGAGTAATGGCTGATGAGAATTCAGCCTTCATCACAGAAATAAATAATATAAAAAAAAATAATAATATTAAAGTATATTAAAATAGAAAACTGTTGTTTTAAATTGCAATAATATTTCACAATATTACAGTTTTTTCTGTATTTTTAATCAAATAAATTCTGCCTTCGTAAGCCTAAGAGACTTCAAAAATATTTTTTAAATAATGCTGTCCCCCAAACTATTATTTTATGTAGATTAATGTACCATTAAAGAAATAGTTACTTTTTGCCTATTAAGAAAACATAATAGCATACAGGTTTGGAACAACATGTTGGTGAGGAAATATTTTGACACTTCTTGGGCAAACAATTTCTGTAACCCATATTTGTTACATTTTATCAGTTATTTAAATATTGGTAAATGGTCAGTTTCCACAATTCCAGGGCATATCACTTCCTTCAGATAAGAGTTTGGCATTGAGAGTTGAGCAAGTCACTATTCCTCAGTGAAAGCACACCGTTTTAATTCTTTTTCCATTTCTCACATCAGCAAGTTTCCATTGCTCAGGTAGAGCTGTGGGAGCTAAGATATCTTAACAGATAACAGGAAATAATCCTCGGGAGGTTTTCCATGCCTGGAAACAGCAATCAAGGTTGTACTGGTTCACAGGTCTCATTCTCAATTAAATGGTTCTCACTGACACTAGCTAAAACCTAAATAGTGTTTACTCCACATAGTAAAGAACAGTTAGAACCTAAACCAGCCTAATTATACCCATTGACTATATTTTAAAATTGTACATCCCAACTTTTGTTACTAAAATCAAACTCTGCGCATATGTAACCCTGGACAACTTTTTTTCTTCATCATCTGAAAGCTGAATATATAAGCTTTCTATTGATGTATAGGTTTGTTAGGATAGGACAATATTCGAAATACAACTATTTGAAAATCTGGAATCTGAGGGTGCAAAAAATCTAAATCTTGAGAAAATCACCTTTAACGTGGTCCAAATGAAGTTCTTAGCAATGCATATTACTAATCAGAAATTATGTTTTGATATATTTGTGGAAAGAAGTTTACCAAATAGCTTCATGGAAGATGATCTTTATGTAATATCCTAGTGATTTTTGGCATAAAAGAAAAATCAATAATTTTGACCCATACAATGTATTTTTGACTATTGCTACAAATGTACCTGTGCTACTTAAGACTAGTTTTGTGGTCCAGGGTCACATATGATCCCCTTCAAACAGAATTATGCACATGCGTCGAATGCTAGGATGTTTTCGTACACAGCGCCATCTAGGTGTCATTGCTGGGAAATGCTGTTTAATTTAAAAAAAATTGACATTCATGATCCAGTTATCATCAAATGATACATAAAAAAATGTATAATAGTTATATTTTTTTTTTGTTCTTGTCAGAGAGAAGCTGGAGAAGAGATATGTGGTGTCACAGTTTCCTGTTTCCTGTGGTGGGGTTGCCAGAGTGACCCCTTCCAGTCACATTGGACCCCTGGCACACGCACACTCTGGAAGTGGTACTGTACACACACTTATTAAAAATAATAATAATTAATATGTTTACATTATTTGCATTTAAATAAAAAATAATAATAATTTAAATATTCTGAATTGCCATATAGTTGTATTAATTCGAAAGATTGATCTGTTTTTTGTATGTATGTTAAGAGCTACGAGTAGACGTTGAGAACAGCTCGTTGCCCATTCCACGGGACAGCAGTTCCTCCTCTGGCTATTCCAGTGCTCCTTCCAGTCCAATGACCCCTTTATCACGTGACACTTCCTTTGACCGGGTCAAAGACCCTCACAGACGTAAGAACTTCTTAAGAAATTCTTATAATGGATATTAAATTGCCTACTATAATTGTACATGTAGTACGCTATGACACAAAATTGATTCCATATATATATATATATATATATATATATATCATTTATATATAGATATAAATATATTATATATATTATACAAATATTTTATATATTTGAACTGCCGTTCAAAAGTTTGGGATCAGTAAGATTTGTAATGTTTTTTAAAGTCTCTTCTGCACATCACGCTCTCTTTATTTGATAAAAAAAAATACAAAAAACTGTAATATTGTGACATATTATTTTAATGTAATTCAAAATTACTTTTAATATACTTATACAATTTATTTCTGTGATGGAGAGCTGAATTCTCAGCATCATTACTCCAGTCTCTAGTGTCACATGACCCTTCAGAAATCATTCTAATATGCTGATTTATTATCAGTAGTAGAAACAGAACCTGTGATACTTTTTTAGGATTCTTTGATAAGTTAAAAAGAACAGCATTTATTTAAAATGGAAATCTTTTGTAACAATACACACTACCGTTCAAAACTTTGGGGTGATTAAATATGTTTTATGTTTTGTTTTTTTTATTAAGAAATTAACGCTTTTATTCACCAAGGATGTGTTAAATGGATACAAAGTGATAGTAAAGACTTATATTGTTAATAGTTCTATTTTGAATAGATGCTATTTAACTTTTTATTAGGGATGCAAAACAATTAATCATGATTAATCGTGATTAATCACATTCAAAATAAACGTTTATGCTTACTATATGTGTGTGTACTGTGTATATTTATTATGTTTATGTATATATTTTAACAAATATTTGTGTGTGTATATATATATATATATATATATATATATATATATATATATATATGCATACTTCTATATAATATACATTATTTATAAATATAAATATTTATTCATAACATATTTTTCATGAATATATACATGTGTGTGTATTTATATATTCATAATAAATATACACAGTGCACACACATATAGTACGTAAACATAAACTTTTATTTTGAATGCGATTAATCGTTTTGCAGCCCTGCTTTTTATTCATAATAATAAATCAGCATATTAGAAAGATTTCTGAAGGAACATGTGACACTAAAGACTGGAGTCATGAAGCTGAAAATTCAGCTTTGCATCACAGGAATAAATTATAATTGAATGTACATTAAAATAGAAGACCAGTTTTTAAAATAGCAGTAATATTACTGTTTTTTCTTTTTTTAGATCAAATAAATGCAGCCTTGATGAGCATAAGAGACTTCTTTAAAAAAAACATTAAAAGACTTACTATCCCAAACTTTTGAATGGCAGTGTGTATGTAATACATAATAGATCAAGAAAGAGATATTTCACTAGGTACGTTTACATGGACAATTTTTCCTTCCATCGGAATGAATTCATTCTGATTGCTGAATCCGAGCGGAGTGTTTACATGAATGCTAAATAAAGTGATCGGGTTGATATGGCCATTTATATGTCACAAGCTTCTGATCGGATTTAATCATTTGGCATAAAAAGTGCACTTGATATTTATCTTCTTCAAATCCTAATTAGGCGACGTCCAGCACATGAACATTTTGCTGGGCTGCTTTAGAAAGCAGCAAAAGTGCCCCTTCCCGCACCCAAAACCAGTCGTCTGTCGATAAGAGTCTTAAACAAGAACTAACAAGAACTCCACTTCACAGACGCTGAGTAAAAGCACAATTTTAGAATGACTAAAACTCATTTATGACACTTTTATTTACCAGAAAGGACAGCTTGTTCAAGGTGTTACACATCATTACGTTATTTTAACGTCACTGCGTATGCGCAGTACTTTCCAGTTTCGTTTTTTAATCCGATCAAGCGTTTACATGTCCTCTCGCTCGGATTACAAAAGGGATAACCCACCCCTTACAATCTGATCGAAATTTTAATCAGATCTGGCCAATTCAATCCGATTGACGTGGTTACATGTGACTTTTTTATTCTGATTGTGCTTCTAGTCCAATTGCGATCGGATTACTAGGGTCCATGTAAACTCAGCCAATGAAGTGTCTATTAGCAATGGATGATGCTTCGGGTTCATTCATTACTCTGAAAATGGAAGGTCACATAACTATTAAATAATTCAATATCATTTCATTTTAGGTCTATATCTCCTTTCAGGTTTAGAGTCTGGTTTGGATCCTGGTGAGAAAGAGCGGCCATGTTTTCTCCTCAATCCTGCCGTATCCACTGGTCCCAGTCGTCCCACTGCCCAAGTGCTTCCGGTCCAGAACGATCCCTCCCTCTGCCCCTCCCAAATGAATTTGCCCCCTCCATCCTTGCCCCTCCTCTCCCCAGGCCGCATCCTCAACTCTCCTCGCAAACCTCGTCCACCCCCTCTCTGTTCAGAAGAACGTCCCAAACCAATGGGGTCTGGGGTCACCGTGGGTGTCCGGCTTGAGAACATCTTCCCTGGGTTGAACCTCGACGGTTCACCAGGGCACCAGGACGTGTCGGGCCCCCGTGTTCCCCTCACAGTGCTTCGTTCCCCTCCAGGTCTGATGGTGGAGACCAGCACTGCTCTCACCTCCACGTCTAATACCCTCCATCACGTTTCCCACCCTCCCTTACACTTACAAATGTCGTCTTCTGTTCCACGCACAGGATCGTATCCTTTCTCCACCCCGTCCTCCTGCCCATCATCGAGCTCCTCCACCAGACCCTCCTTCTCGCCCGTCAGTGGAGTTCCTTTAGCAACAGCCAGCAATGTTCCCATGGCGGCAGTACCTGGTAACACCTACTGCGTAAACAGTACGCCCACAGTCACGCCCAGTTCCAGCCCAGCATCCACCGAGAACAGTGGCTACGCCTCAGTGCAAGCAAACAGCGCTAACTCCAGTTCCTCATTGTGCGTCTGTAGCTCTTGCGGTTGTAGCGGCAACTGTGGCTCCTACGGAGCACTTCCGGCTAGCTACGCCGGATACTTTCCACATCCGTTTTCTGGAACGTCAGTGTTCACGTTAGGGCCCTTGCTTCATTTTAGCCCCCTCCTTACAGGAAGTGGTACCGCCTCCCCTTTTTCATACCCCCTTGTGGCCCCGCCTATTTACAACAGCAGCCTATCACATGACTCACAACAAAATCTTGTGCTTCCACCAGTGCAGGGTTTTCTAGGGGGAGGGGGCGGCGTGTACCAGCCCCATGGAATGATGGGAAACGGAAGCTCTGGGCATAAGAAAACAGGGAATGTGTCCTGCTATAACTGTGGGCTGAGTGGGCATCGAGCACAAGACTGCAAGCAGCCAGCAATGGACTCTGCACAACAAGGTAACAGCATTGTTTATAAGTAGTCCTTTAACCTTTAACACCTTAGCAACCACATAGCTATACCCTAGCAACACTCCAGAATGTCCTAAGAGCAAATTAGAAGCCACTCAGAATAGTTTTTAGGGCCCTATGATTTCCGCAATGTGGAAAACACGGACGGAATCTGGTGACAAAAACAGACTTTACTGTACGATGTCACAGAATTTGCCAAATTTATGGTGAATAAATCAAAATTAGGTCAGTACACTTAAAGCAAAATGCAATACGGACTGGTGTCTGTGAATATTAAGCTGCAAAAAGACTATTTAAATATGAATCTTGCATGTTCTGCGTGTCTCTGGGTAAATGAATGGCGCAGATGCGCGGTTTCGTTTTCAGCCTCTGCTGCCTCAATATTTGAGTAAATAAACACATGAACATCTCTAGAACTGCTCTGAGTTACTTCATGAGCATTTTTTGAGAAACTTTTCGTCATATCATATACAAACTGAAACTTAAATGTCTTAACAGCAACCCGTCAAAACAAAAGTTTGGTTTAATTTGAAGAAACTGTGAGAAAAAAATATTACTTAATGTAATAACACTACTACTACTACTACTACTACTACTAATAATAATAATAATAATAAGAAAAATATTATTTTTTAAAGTAGAATTTACTAGAACAATGGTTCCGTATCATTTATTTATTATTTATATAATAAATAAAAATAAAACTGAATAAATGTATTTCATAGGGCCTTAAAAATCTAGTTTTTGTTCAACTTTTAATGAATTGTTAAATTGGGTAAATTTTATGATTTCAATTAGGTAGACATGCTTTTGATTCATGTTTTTTTACTTAACCATTAAAAGACTTGAAAACTTGGTAACACATTACAATAAGGTTCATTATTTAACTACATTAGTTAACATGAACTAACAGTGTTTAATAATGTTAATTTCAGCTTTTAGTAATGCATTATTAAAATCACAAGTTGTTTGTTAACATTAGTTAATGCACTGTGAACTAACATGAACAAACAATGAACACCTGTATTTTTAATAACAAAGATGAATAAATACTGTCATAAATGTTTTTTTTTATTGTTCATTCATGTTAGTTAATGTTAGTTAATACATTAACTAATGTTAACAAATTACGCTTTTTTTTAAAGTGTCACTGAAAAATTAAAACAGGACAAAACAGAATGCAGGAAAAAAGGATTTTGAAAAAAAAATGGGAAAGTATAAATTTTATTTACAGACAAATATTATTTGTCTGGATTACGTTTTTTTTTTTTTTTTCAGCAATTTTTGTAGACTTTAATGGCTAAATTACATTTAATTAATGAAAAAATGTTTAACACAAAAGGCCCAATGAAATGTTTTTTTCCCCTCAATTTTTTTTTTTCAAATTCTGTGTTTTTCATAAATTTTCTGGATTCCATTCTTAATGGTTTCATTAAATTTTAATAATTGATTTTATTTTTAAAAATTCTTTTCTTAGAAATACTGTGTTGTGTATTTACATTTTTTTTTCTTCTGGTAAATATTCCATAAAAATAATGTTTTAATAATATTTTTATTATTAGTAGTACCACTATCATTGCATATTTTGATAGTTTGTTGTGAAGACCTTACGTTTCTCTGTTTTTATCGTATGACGATAGTTTTTTTTTTTTTTTTTTCAAAAGAAATAAAACACCGCGAGCATCATGCGCACATCGGTGTGTGTGAAGTAAACGAAAACGTGCATCTGCACCATTTATTCATAAAGAGACAAGCAGAGCATGCAGGGTTCATATATTTAAATTGTATTTTTGCAGTTTAATATTCACAGACACTAGTCCATATTGTGTTTTGATTTAAGTGTACTGACCTACTTTTAGATATACACTACCAGTCAAATGTTTGGACACACCCTCTCATTTAATGTTTTTTAAAGAAGTTTCTTATGCTTATCAAGGCTGTTTTCACATGATCAAAAATACTGAAAAAAGAATTAATATTGTGAAATATTATTACGATGTAAATCAATGTTATTTAAATTAAAGTTGAATTTCCAGAATCATTACTCCAGTCTTTATTGTCACGTCAACCTTCAAAAATCATTTTAATATGCTGATTTATTATCAGTGCTGGAAAGAGTTGTGCTGCTTAATAGTTTTTTTGGAACCTGTGATACTTTTTTTAGGATTTTTTTTTATCAATAAAAGGTTAAAAAAGAACAGCATTTATTTAAAATGGAAAGGTTTTTTAACAATATACACTACTGTTCAAAAGTTTAAGGTTAGTACATTTTTATTCTTTCTTTTTTTGAAAGAAATTAATACTTTTATTCACCAAGGATGTGTTAAATTAATAAAAAGTGATAGCATAGATTTACATTGTTAAAAAATATTTACATTTTGAACAAATGCTGTTCTTTTGAAGTTGTTATTCATCATTGAATTCTGAAAAAAGGTTGCAAAAAATATTTGGCAGCACAACTGTTTACAACATTAATAATTCTAATAATAAATCAGCATATTAGAATGATTTCTGAAGGATCACGTGACACTTAAGACTGGAGTAACAGCTGATGAAAATTCAGCTTTGCATCACAGGAATAAATTATATTGTAAAGTATATTAAAATAAAAAACATTATTTTATATTGTAATAACATTTTGCAATATTACTGCTTTTTTCTGTATTTTTGATCAAATAAATGAAGCCTTGATGAGCATAAGAGACTTCTTTAAAGAACATTAAATGAGAAGGTGTGTCCAAACTTTTGACTGGTAGTGTATATATCCAAAATGTGTCAAATTCCGTGACATTCCATGTTATACAGTAAATTCGCAATGGGAAAGTTACTTTGGAAATTTTTGATTTTGGTTTTAAATTTCCTAAGTAGTGTACCTATTTGAATTACTTTTATTAATGTAACTGATTATTTTTGATTACTTTTTGATTACTTTTCTAATAACAAATGTTTAAAACAGTTAATTTTGAAACATTTAAAGCAGGCGAGTAGTACTTGACGCTGATTAGTTTCAGACTTAATATTATAAACATTTTATTTTAAAGCACAGCCATAACAAAATCAGACTTTAGCAGCGCTTTTTACATTGAGATCATTGTAAGGTGTAAATACAGATTTGAAATCGTAACAAGAAATATTTATGATACTGTTTTAATGTGCAAACATTCCAAAACCAGAGTTATTTTCTGCATTCTTAAATAAACCATTTGTTTTGCAGGGACGTTTCGTCTGAAATACTCTCCGCAGTCAGACAGCCAGGACTCAGGGGACTGAATGCTGTGTATGAACCCGTTTGAACCTGCACCTTCCTCAGTGTGTAAAGACACTCGATGTGAGACTCCACTGAGCAAAGACATTACAGTATCTCTTTACAGGAGGATCCAGCAATGGAGTTTCATCATTAATGGCTTTCAAAGAAAGCCTTGTGCCAAAGAATCACTTCATGGATCTTTGTAAAGGGATGTTCAAAGAAGAACTCAGTCTTTTTGTGTTCTTCAGCTCTCTTCACGCTGTTCGTCTCACTCGAGACTCGTTTGTCACGACAGCGTATCAGTCAACATTTGCTGCACATGTCATTCTTGGAAGCAAAACGCGGAGATTTTGCTCGCCAAATAACGTGCAATTACGGCCAAGTCTTTTTGCTCATGGCATGGCTTTCAAAGTCAACCTTTGGGACTAAGATACTGGCAGTCTTTTTTTCTGGAAGTTCAGAAAGAAAGGAGAAACTAACAATGTCGTTTTTCCATCTCAAGAGGTCACTTTTTGACTACAGGAAGTTTCTTAAACATCATGTGTTATTCTTGTTTGTTGTAATCATGGTGTATTTGTTCATATCTGGGTTTTTGAGAACGTTTGCTACCTTTTTGAATTATATTTTTTTATTACATTCTCTTCGTCGTCAAGCCAATGCACTCAAGACCGCTGACGTTGAGCTTTTTGAATTCATTAGCGCTGAAACTACTTTTAAGAGGGAACTGTTCAGTATGTACACTACAGAGGTCAAAACAGTAGGTTTTCCATGTTGTTTCACAATTACATCAGCATCAAATTTTCCAAAGTGTTGAAAAAGGTTAGACTTGTACTACAAGGCCTGTTTAGCCAATAGATGCCATTCCAGTGTCAAAAATGTCGCCGTTTCAAAGCACATGGTGAGATTTCTGTTTATAAATTACAAAAGATCTTGCATGTTGCCTGATTTACCATGTGCCGTATGTATCATGTCTAGTATTATCGCTGGAAAGCTTTTGACCTAAAACGACAACGCAGACGCAGCCATTTTGTATTCTGAGGTGAATGTTTAATGAAGTTTGATTGTTAAAATTTTTGTATAATGTATCACTTTGACACTTTTTAAAATTAAAATGTTTTTGAGAATTTAACAGCGATGTTTAACAGAAGTCTCAAAGAAAAAGCCAGACAGGATGCATATTTCTCATTTATTTTTAAAATATCAACAGAAATAGAAGTGTGATATTGCTGTAAATCTGAGCAGGAGAAATACATAAATGAGCTTAGTTCCATAACAGGTTGATAATTCTTTAAAGTTAAACTCTCATTCAAACAAACAGTCATTTTTGTAAATTGCACAATAGTAACACATATGAACTGTTTTTTGTTTTTTTACATGAATAAAACAACGAAAAAAAATAACATCTCTTAAATAAGAGCAAGACAAACAGCTCAGGAGAAAAGGCATCTAAGTTTATCTGTACAGATAAGACATACAGATGGAAAGAGTACAACAGCTTACGGTTATGTATTTATAAAGGCGTAAATAACCCTCTAATAAAATTGAAAAGTCTAAAAGCGTGCACCTAAAAGAGCAAGGATGTTCGGGTGGCGCTCGTGTCCGTGAACCGAGCCGCCTCGACTACCTTGGGCAACAAACGCTAAAGCCACATTCATTCGCTCAATGTACCATTGAATATAATTACATTTTCCTTCCTAAACTTGCACTTTTAAAGCTTTACACTACAATCAAAGCAGAATTTCTTGTATTATAAATTGCTTGCTATTTATTTCCTCAGGTACGGCCCACTGGATCATACTTCAGATGTCAACAAGGCAAGTAGGACGTCGTTTCGCACCTTGACTTGTGAAATCCAAGAACCTCAACGCTCATGACCCAATTAGCAAAAAGCTCGAGGGGGAGGTGAAAAGACTGAATTGCTTCTAACAGGAAAATGGAACACAGTTTGACATCTACAGGTAAGGAAAGGCTGTCGAACTCAACAAATAGATTCGACGAACTAAAACGGACCTGACGGATAACCTCTATTTGGCCGCCTAACGTTACACTAGATGCCATTTCGGGAATTCAATCGCTAAGAAAAAGAGATGATTCCATCTCTACACCTAGAGGTCTTTCGTTCAAGCTTTGTGTTGGGTAAATCCGGATTGTTAATCCAACAAACCATAACCTGTCCTACAACCTAAGCACAATCGACTCCTCTCCCATTATTAAAACTTAAAATTGTTTGGAGGGAGTTGAGGTTAAATGGCTGAGATGTGGGAAAGTTCAGTTGGTTCCTGTTTGGATGGGGACGGGAAAGGGGATATTTGCACGGGAGAGGTCAGAAGAGTTCAGGGTAGTATCATTGTCCAAGAGTGAAAGCCAATCGTTTTGCCATTTTTTTTTACTGGGGACACGCAGTTCCAAATGTCTCCTGAGAGGCGTAGACCATGTAGAGAAAGCCGTCCTCATCTCTCTCGCGCTCGTAGACCTCGGAAATGGCGGTGGACACAGATACCATGCTGTGTCCGTTGACGAGTAGGAAGAAAGCCTGGTTGGAGTTGAGCTGGAGGCGTCTCCTATTGCAAATTAACATAAAATAAATGCGTTAAGAGTTTTTTTTTTTTTCAGAAATAATAATGAAAGGCAAGCGGTAAATGATATTTGTTACCTGATTATCTTAATGAGTTCGCTCATGTTTACGTGGTCAGGAACTAAAAACTTAGTTTTGTCAAGAATCGGCAGTTGCTTTTCTCCCTTGTATCTCTCAATGATGACCTGAAACAAAATCAACAAGCAAAACATTAGCATATATACCTTTTTTTATTATTATTTTTGCCCTTATTATGATAGGACAGTTTAGTGTTGTTAGGAAGTGAAGTGGGAGAGAGAGATGGGGCGGGATTCGAACTCGGGACGCTGTAACACAACGCAATTTTAAAATTTTATCATAAAAGTTTACATACTTATTTTACCAAAATATACGGGGTCATACAAAATGCATGTTATTTTTTTTTGTACTGACCTGAATAAGATATTTCACATAAAAGACGTTTACATATAGTCCACAAGAGAAAATAATAATTACATTTATATAGAAATAACCTCGTTCAAAAGTTTACATACACTTGATTCTTAACACTGTGTTCTTCCCTGAATGATCCACAGCTGTGTGTTTTGTTTTTTGTTTAGTGATAGTTGTTCATGAGCCCCTTGTTTGTTCTGAACAGTTAAACTGCCTGCTGTTCATCAGAAAAATCCTTCAGGTCCCACAAATTCTTTGGTTTTCAGCATTTTTGTGTATTTTAAACCTTTCCAACAATAACGGTATGATTTTGAGACCCATATTTTTACACAGAGGTAAATGAGGGACTCATATGCAACTATTACAGAAGGTTCAAACGCTCACTGATGCTTCAGAAAGGAACATGATGCATTAAGAGCTGGGGGTGTAAATTTTGCTAATTTTACATATTTTTTTCATGTAATAGTGCCCTTCAGAAGCAACAGAAGATACATGTTTCCCAGGCGTTATTTAAATTTACCCTGATCTTAAAATTCAAAAAGTTTTCAAGTCCACATCTCTTAATGCATCGTTTTTTCCTTCTGAAAAATCACACAGTCGTTGAAAAGGCTTCAAATACACAAAAATGCTGAAAAACCAAAGAATTTGTGTGACCTGAAGGATTTTTCTGAAGAACAGCGGGCAGTTTAACTGTTCAGGATGAACAAGGAACAGCTGTTGATCATTCAGGTAACAACACAGTGTTAAGAATCAAGTGTATATTAACTTTTGAACAAGGTCATTTTTATAAATTACTATTATTATACTATTAACTATTATTTTCTTTTGTGTACTACATGTAAATGTCCTATGTGAAATATCTTATTCAGGTCAGTACTAAATAAAAAACAACATGCATTTTGTATAATGGTATGATCCCTCATATTTTGGTCAAAGAATTAACAATTTGGCAGATTCTGCAAGGTGTATGAAAACTTTTGACTTTAATTATACGCATTTTTAATTAGTGTTTTTTTTTATGATTATACTTACAATATTTTTCTTCCACCGCTTTCTGGTCCAACTCGTCATTTTAAAAACATTTTATTTTAATCCAAAATAAAATTGATTTAAAATGTATTTTGGGTCCAAATGTTTACATTTAAAGGAGTTGCCCTGGGTGGTGGTTAGTTTCTATTCAGCATATGGGAAGTTGACCAGTTTATCCTGGTCAGCTCGAATAACAATTGAGGCCGGTAACCCTGAGGCATTATCAATAGAAGCGACACCTGGCTACAATACCAATGAATGGTCTTTAAGAGGCTGATAAAGACCCTATACATACATGCAAATGCAGACATTCACATGCTAGCTGTTTTACTAGATCTATTGATAAGCTATCTTTAGAGGTTATCCAGAAGATTAACCTATTGTACTCAATACACATAGCTGAGCATGTTTTAAACATTGACATCATGCCTTGATCCAAAGGCCATCTGATTTTGAACCAATTCTTTAAAGGATAGTTTACTAAAAATGAAAATTCAAGGCAGTATGACTTTTGTTTGTTCCATAGAAGTCATATAAGTCACAGGTCTGGAACAACATGAGGGTGAGTAAATGATGACAGTTTCTTTTTAGAGTGAGTGAACTATCCCTTAATTTAGTGTTTTGTGATGGTGAATAGATAGGAAAAGGCACATCCAGAACAAACAGAGCAAATATGATCATATTCCAATGACAATATTCCATTATAAAGTCTACTGGTGGAACACTAGAACACTTGCATACTAATTTTAATTGGTTATCAATTTTAATCATCGTCTCCAGCTCCACAGACACAAATATAATCTGCTTACCGGGATCTTGCTTGGATGCTGTTCCCGGATCAGCCGTACATCCTCCACCCGCTGCTCTGTAGAGAGGAAGTAGGAGCGGATATTAGATACAGCAGATCACAATACAGGACGCATTAAATCACAGACATTTTACTGAGCTGGATATGGGTTTGAGTCTCAAGTATCAATCAATTTTCTGAAGGACCAAGTTTAATTGTGTTTAACAGGTCCATGTTAAACTTGTTAGTCCTATCCTGTGGTTCTGCTTCAACCGAGCAAGGAATAGCATTGAGATTAAGAAGGTTTTGTTGGAGAGAATTAGTGCTGGGTATATATAAATACACACACATGCTTGTATATATTTACAAAAAATGTTGTTTATATATTAAATATATAAATTAATATAAATATATTTCAAATATATATGTATACTGTATGTGTCTTTAAATATATACAGTAAATATTTACATATATTATGTGCACAAAAACCTATTTTGGATGCAATTAATTGTTGCCCAGCACTAAAACTAATACATTTAGATACATTTGAGGGGTATAAATAATGACTAAATATTTATTTTCAGGCAACTTTCCCTTTAAGAAAACACTCAACAATGCCTCCAGTGTTTATGTCTGTTCTTCCCAGTTAAATTGCTTGAAATATTAGTTTATGTCTTTATTGTATAGGCATTTGTTCCACATCATTTTCTCTTATCGATTTAATGCACAAAAATGAAGAAGAAACAAGGCAGGCCTTTGTGTACCAAGCTAGCTAGACTTTGAACAAAAGACATGACTCAGCATGACATGACAGGACAGTATCTACAGAACCATAAAACAATAAAACGACAAGTCTAATAAACACTACATCACTACATTGAGATTGTAGGTCAAACTACGTATTCAAAGAATTAGAAACAAGATCAAACTTAAGTATAGTGACCATGAGGTATTGTGAGTGATGGTACATGAACTTGACTGAGAACATGCTGCTGATGTACTACAGGACACGTGCAATTATTAAGCAACTGTGGTAACTTCTGGTGGCTGTCTACTAAACCTCACCCATTTCCGCGAATTTAGTTCTTTAGTTTCGTTTTAAAAACCTGATTCATGGTGTCTTAATGAAGTTTTATTAATAAAGGTCTTCACTTTAAGTTAATATGGCTACATATAATTAGCATTTACACTTTCGAAACGCCACCAGTATGGTTCGGTTCGATTCGTGAACGAATTATTTCGGTTTTGTGAATCGGTTCAATAAAAACATTCTACTTGAGAGGGACGTCGCTAGTAACGTGCTTGTTTGGGTTTATTGTCACAACATTGGTTGAAGATAAATTAGGCAATGTCTGATAAATTGTTCGTTTTATAGCTATTTACATGAAGACACGCAGGCCTTTGTAAAAACTCTAACATAATCTCGTGAAGTATCGATAAATACATATGTTATGAATACAAACAAAGATCAAAATGCTGTCTGGGTCTGGACAAGTCCCTCACTATGTTATCAGTCCCAAAATGGGATGGAAAACAAGAGTGGTAAGGCTTATGAAAAAAGATAACTCAACAGGCCTATACTGAGCGCAATTATGACTGTAACAGCAATACTATTTTTCAGCAAGTGTCGATGTTATCTGAACAGTCGCTTTGGAAACACTACGAATATTCATTCGCCATCGTTGTTTGTTTACTCGAGTCCTTCCAAATAACCTTAAACGCGAGTCCCATCCCCCAATCCTGCAGCGCCGTGTATCGCTAACATCTGCCCACAAACAAAGACACTGCAACATAGATTTTGGTTTTGCTACTTTGTAAATAAGGTAAGGGAAACTCGTTGCGTTGTTTATGTTATGGTCATGTGTCTGTAGTCGGTATGTTTGTACAGTCTAAACATACACGGCCGACACCCCATAACCCAGTTTGACTGGATTGTTTGTAGAGCAGCAACACGACCTATTTTTTTTTATATCGAATTAATTTCGTGTTGTAATATTAAATAGGATGCGTGTATTACATTTATACACCGTTTACTACAATATTTAGGTGTTTTTGGTACTAGGTTTTGCTGTAAATACTATTGTAGATTTAAAGAACAATTGTAAACTTTACCAGAATATAGGCTACGTAAAACTGTAATGCTGTAAAACGAATAGAACTACATATATTAGAAATACAACAGAATGGCGATTCTCTGGTGATGTGAACTCGATGCACTTACCAAATGTCCTCCTTTGTTTAAATGTCTTTTCCGAAGGCATGTTTAAAAATGAGATTAGACACCGTTTTCTTTAGGCAGGCCTGCCTAATTTCTTTTCGTTTAGTCTCTGAACAGATCTCGATCTGTTGTGTTTTATATAATGCGAAATCGTATATTTCAGTTGCGCGTCGTTGCTTCGTCCTGTGAAGTCCGTCTTACCCAGCAAAACAAACCAGTCAGCTGATCTCTGACGTCATGGCGCATATGCTGTGTACATGAAGGAAAGGGGGAAGAGCTTGAGGTTGGTTAGTCACTCTTTGACCTCTCAGTGAGGCGTATTTTTAGGGTAGGTTATTTCTGTGGCAGGTCTTATGTATGCTGTATGCTTCCTGAATTCGTAATTGTTTCAGTTCAACTGAATTATCAGATTCTGACAGATTTAAAAAGCTGTTTTGTTACCATATTAAGGGCAGTTTACAGTCAGTCAACACGTTTAAGCATGTTGTCACACGATTTACATCACGATTTGGTCTCTTACCCAGATGTGCGGCCATTTTGGTGATACTCGGATGTAAACAACAGCATGGATTGCAAAGTAAATGTAGGCCTACTACTGAATCATTCCGCTAATTTATACTGTCTAAACCACAGGAAAAAAACCGACTACAGTAGTGAAAACACTTTGTAAGAGTTTGATGCAGTGGCCATTTAACAGGCTTTTCAGACAGAATTTAAACAATAACAGTTAGCAGACTATGCATAGATTTTGCAGTTTGCACAAGGTATTGGACGTTAATGGTTGCCAGATGACTCAGCCTTAATTCTTTAAATAAAACTACTGTTTTAGTAGTGCTGAGATGAGTCAGAATGGTCAGAGGTTGAGAATGAGTCATAAATAATTTGAAGAAACCAGATTTAAAGAAAAAGATTTGTGACAGCTACATTACTAACTCATGTATATAGAAATGTTTCAGAATAGAAAGATTATGAGATAAATGCTGTGTTTTGTTGGTACTGTAAACATTTGCATATCAACAGTACAGAAGAAATATTTTATTGTATATAACAACATTGACTTGTAGTTAAACCAAGCCACTATCATTGTTAAGAGGATAGTTTACCCAAAAATGAAAAGCCTGCCATTAATTACTCACCCTCATGTTGCTCCAAACCCATAAGACCTTCGTTCACCTTCGGAAAACAAATTAACCCTTTAACTGCCATTAACAGCCTTCTTCAATAGCTAATGGCAGTTAAAGGGTTAAGATATTTTTGATGATATCCGAGAGCTTTCTGACCCTCCATAGACAGCAAGGGTCGTACCACATTCAAGGCCCAGGAAGGTACCAGGAACATCAACAAAATAGTAGAATTGAAGAATTGTTAAATAAAGTTGATATTTTAAGTTTTTTGCTTGCAAAAAGTATTCTTACAGCTTCAAAACATTACGGTTGAACCACTGATGTCACATGGACTATTTTGTAGATGTTCTAGGTACCTGTCTGCATTGCTGTCTATGCAGGGTCAGAAACAGAGGTGTAAAATACTTGAAAATATTTTACTTGATTATTGTATTTAAGTATTATTTTGGGTGATTTGTACTCAAGTACAATTTAAACTGACTACTTGATTACATTTCTGAGAAAAAAAACAGTACTTTACAATTTAACTTAACAGTACTCCTTACAATTTCATTTAATCTTGAGAAGTTTTTTGTATTTTTATCTTATGCACGTTAAATATGGTAAACAGAAGCTTAAACTTGTGTGCCTGACGTGAAAAGCAATGATCCTTATTTTCATGCATCAAGCACACACATTTCTACTTCAGCTATGACTTTCATCCGGTAAATGTCTGGCTTCAAAAGTTCACCATCAAATCTGAGAAAGCATACTGAGGTAGTACAGTTGCTTTTCCCCAGCTATCAGCTGTGTAATATATTAGTTGAATGCACAAAATTGAGTGCAAATAAAATAAGTAATGAGAATTTAATTACAACTATTTATATACATACATATATATATATATATATATATATATATATATACATACATATATCAAATGTTAAAAACTTCCAAAAAATGTTAAATTGATTGTAATTCATGTTTAGTGGTGTTCTTGCCAGGTAGTGCATAAGTTGTATTAAATATATATATATATATAGACCAGTGGTTCTCAAACTTTTTATACCAAGTACCACCTCAGAAAATATTTGGCTCTCCAAGTATCACCATAATGACCAACATTAAAATACAGTATCGTAGGAGGCCTAATTATTCAGCTATAGCTATGCACAGTTCAAAAATGAGAATATTTACTATTGACAGCCACTTTAAACATTGTACATCCAGTTTGAACATTAACACTGCACTAAGCTTACAGGGAAGTAAAACAGGGAAGTAAAAAAAAAACTTACTGATGAAATTAAAAATGTAGCCTACTGTACCATAAAAGTTTAATAAAAAACTGTACTGTACTTAAATGTAAAGTAAAAAATGTACAGTATGCCTACTTTATCAAAAAAATCATTTAGATACCTTGCAAACTTACTTAGGGTTACTAAACCCCAAAATAAACATTTTGTCTTTAATCACTTACTCCCATTTCGCCCCAAACCCGTAAAAGCTTCGTTCGTCTTTGGAACACATATTAAAATATTTTTGATGCATTCTGACAGCAATGTAATTAACACAATCAGCTTCCAGAAACATAGTAAGGAGATTGGTAAAATAGGCTAATCCATGTAACATCAGGGGTTCAACCGTAATTTTACAAAGCTAAGAGAATACTTCTTGAATGCACAGAAAACAAAGATAACGACTTTATTCCACAATTCATCTCCTCCATGTCACCCTAGCACCATTTTGGAGCACTGGACGCAAACAGACTACGCTGTTCTCTGTCAGCTGCGTCACGCCGTTTTCAGTCAAACCAAGTGTAAACAGCGTATCCGCATGACGCAGCTGATAGAGAACATCGTACGCTGTTTGCGTTCAAAGGATACGCTCCAAAATGCATCAAAAATATCTTAATTTGTGTTCCGAATATGAACGAAGCTTTTTACGGGTTTGGAACCACATGGGGGTAAGTAATTAATGACAAAATTTTCATTTACATTTAATTCAGTAATTTCTCTGCGTACCACCAGAGGGAGCCTCGCGTACCGCACTTTGAGAACCAGTGCTGTAGACAACACATAAAAACAGTGGCCTTTTAAAACATTGAATGTTTTATGTTTTAATTCTGTGATTGTCCTCATTAATTCAACACATTCTTGTATTCTGTCTAGAGTATGTTTCTAGCCTCTGCATCACATCTTGGTCTCCAAAGGGATAGTTCACCCAAAAATTTAAATTCTCTTCTCATTTACTGAACCTCTGTCATCCCAGATGTTTATGACTTTCTTTCTTCAGATGAACACAAGCAAAGGTTTTTAGTTCATATAATGCAAGGGGACATGACCACTTTAGAAACCACACAAAGTGAACATGATGGTCAAGATTAAATTAATCATGTTACTTAAGAACATTAATTAACAGGGGTTGCATGAGTTACTGTCATATTGACTTCGTGTAGTTTTTGGACGTCCCATACACTTGCGTTATATGAAGAGAGATTATATTTTGTTCTAAAGCTCTTTGTTTGTGTTCATCTGATAAATGTCTAAAAAGTGATGGGATGGCATGAGAGTGGAAAGAATGGAGTTTCCTTTTAATCCCTGTCCCTGTATTTGTTTTTTCTGTGTTCCGCTGTGCTGCATTTGAATCGTTGTTGTTGCACTAGAGACGTGTTTGACCTGTGCTATTGCATTTTGTTTCGTTTTCTCCTTTTAACCATCTGTATGGTTAAAACATCTAAAAACTTCTGAAATGTCTGTCAGAAAAAAAGGTATTTCTTCTTTTTTTAATACTTGAGTGCAATTTAAATTTGTACTTTTTTTTAATTTTACTGAGGTATGTTTTTGGCCAGATACTTGTACTTTTAATTGAGTAAAATTTTCACAGAGTATCTCTACTTTCACTTGAGTAAAATTTTTGAGCACTTTTTACACCTCTGGTCAGAAAGCTCTCGGATTTCGTCTTAATTTGTGCTCTGAAGATAAACGAAAGTCTTACAGGTTTGGAAAGACATGAGTGAGTAATGAATGACAGAATTTAGATTTTTGGGTGAACTTTAAATAATGATAGAGCTCTGTCATTTTGAAAGTAGTTTTGAAAACAGTAATTATTTTTATTTTTGTTGAATTTTGTCATTATTTTTGTAGTATAGACGTAAATGGCACCCATGTGATAAATATTAACCACAGATAGGTGATAAAGGTACTCAGTTGTTTATTCCCTTCCAGCATATTACTAGGCTTGACGAGGTCTGTTTTGCCAAGCCCTGGTGTATTCAGTGACTCACGGACTATCACAGAGCCTGTAAGTGAAAGTGAAAACAATATTGACAATTCAGCATTGTTAGCCGCTAGGCGTCCATGAGCTGTGATGTAAAATGATTCATTTTGATAAAGTTAACCTCTTGAGTACTGAGTGGATTGTTAGATGTTTATGAATTGCAGTGGAATATTAATAACAGGAGAGCATTATTCTATAATAGGTGGAAAATATGAAGTTCGGTTAGGGGGCAATTTGGCTGACTCAACACAATTGTTTATTTTTTTGTAGATACCTTATGAGTACCTTACGAACTTACATTATGAGTCACATAATAGGCTACATTGTAATTCTACAGTTAGGCTTTTTAAAATTATTTGCATTTTATTGTATAAATGACACATTTGTGTAGTAGATATGATAATTAATCAAAAGGCTATTAATAGGTAAACATAGGCTACGTATTATTTTTATTTCCGCCTCACACAGATTTTCCCATCAACCTTCTGGCTTGTTGGATGTGGTTCATTTGCACTAGTTGGAACATCTGTGCTGTAATTGCACATTTTTACATTTTTTTTCTTTCTTTCTTCCTTTTGCAGTGTCATGAAAGCAGAGAATCTTAACAATATATGTTTTTACTTGCTATTAGTTTGAACAAAGCAAAAGAATACACCTGTAGTATACACATTTGGATACTCAAATGGCTTTAACATTTTTATTTTAATTTTAAAATTCATATTCCACTACAAAGTACTGGCTATTTGGAGATTCAGGACTATAAGATACAGAAATAGACAAAAACATTAATAGTGTTATTATAACTATTATATCATTATTTGAACAGCAGATGCATCTTTCAGATACGTCTGGAAAAAATCCCATCAAACACATTGTCATGCATATTCTATGAGTATTTCCTGGTAAAAGCCTGTTTTCTTGGAGGTTTGAACTCAAATTAAAACCATCCAGATGTTCAGTATACATTCTTCCGGAAAATTATATCTTACAACCTCTGTGCAAAAAGCAGATGTAAGACATCCCCCATGTCTGTTCAGATGTAGCGCTTTAAGTACTTCAAGATTAAATAAAGTTTTCCATCATATCAAGTTTAGGATTATGTTAAATCTTAGATTTTCTGTATGGCTCACAAAATAACACATTTATGAAATACTTTGTCGTCGAAATATGTCGAGGCTTGTCCTTGCCCAATGCAGATTTACATTTGG
Source organism: Cirrhinus molitorella (assembly GCA_033026305.1). Lineage (NCBI taxonomy): Eukaryota > Metazoa > Chordata > Actinopteri > Cypriniformes > Cyprinidae > Cirrhinus > Cirrhinus molitorella. The sequence goes on along the minus strand of CM065141.1, from coordinate 8,930,262 downwards.
TTGCACAGTTAGTGAAACGCCAACTATGTAAAAGATGTTTGAAATAAAATACCACAGTTTAATTAGCAATATTTAAATCTATCCACCTTATTCTTCAACGTGAAAGTAAGCCTATGAGCAAGACTTTCGGTTCATTAGCCACTATAGGGAGATTTATATAGCAATGTGCAGTAAATGGTAAAACTGTTTGCACACAAACCACTGTGTTCATAATTAAGATAATACATTAAAATAACATAATAAGACACACCAGTTTGCAGTATAAAGCAGTAAAACATTTTCCATTTTTGAGTATTTGAACCTTTTCCAACAGTGACTGTATGATTTTGAGATTTATCTTTTCACACTGAGGACTACTGAGGGACTCATATGCAGCTATTACAGAGGGTTCAAAGGCTCACTGATGCTTCAGAAGGAAACAATGCATTAAGAGCCGGGGGTGAAAACTTCTGAACACAGTGAAGATGTGTACATTTTTTGTTGTTGTTGTTGTTGTTATTTAGTTCTGCCCTTCGAAGCTACACAATGTGTCCCAGAAGACAAAGTACGTTAAATTTACCCTGATCTTCAAACTCGAAGTTTTCACCCCCTGGTTCTTATGCTGCCTTCACCTGCTATCAGAATTATCGTAAGTACCAGTTTTCCAAAAACTGGACATGAACGGCACCTCAAGTTGTATCTACTACTGGGAAATTCTGAAATAATTTTAAAACCAGAGTTTCCTAGTTGGCGGGTCATAAACTTTTAAAAATTGTGGATTGGACAATTGCTGCTGTTAATGCTGTTCTCACAACAACTACATCCCTTTGTCTTCTCGCTATAGTGTATTTACAGGCTAGATATGAACGATAATTTAAAGCATATTGTATATTTTATAAGCAGTGAAATAAGCTTTTGTTTGACCAAATTTCCAGAATCGTCAGCAAACTGCACGTACAGCGCGGTGAATGTTTATATGATTGTGAACCAATGAGATGCTACTTTTTTTATTCTTTCCAACATTAAAGCACTTGAATAGGACAAGCTCGTAATCACGACTTCATAAGTGGGAAATTTCCGATAGCACGTGAAGGTAACATAAATCATGTTTCCCTTTGAAGCATCAGTGAGCGTTTGAATCTTCTGTACTAGTTGTATATGAGTCCCTCAGTGTGAAAAGATGGATCTCAAAATTACATTCATTGTTGGGAAGTGTTCAAATACACAAAAATGCTAAAAACCAAAGAATTTGTGGGACCTGAAGGAAACTGAAGAAACTGTTCAGGACAAACAAGGGACTCATGAACAACTATCGCTAAGCAAAAAATAAAAATTAAAAAAAAACGCACAGCTCGGGATCATTCAGGTAACAACAAAGTATTAAGAATCAAGTGCATGTAAAATTTTGAACGGAGTAATTTTATAAATTCAACTATTATTATCTCTTGTGGACTATCTGTAAACGTCTTATGTGAAACATCTTATAGGCCTACAAGTCAGTACAAAATAAAAAAAATAACATATGATCCATATATTTTGCCAGTATAATTAACATTTTGCGGATTCTGTGAACGTAATGCACTCTTAGGTAGGCGGCATTTACCTACAAGCGACTAATGAATTCACAGAAATAAACTGAAGTCGGTGTTGCAAAATAAGTTGGATATCGCGCACTTGTACTCGTCCAATGCGTCTTCATATGAAACCCCATGAAGACAGAGAGGAACTAGGTGCGCATTAACTCTGTGTGTGTGTGTGTGTGTGTGTTATGGATCACTCCCAGTCACACTCTGTGTTCCTGTCATCGTCCCAGCCATCAGATGGTGGGCAGCTCACTCACGGCTGGGCACTCAACTGATGGCAGCTGTCCTGTAGGAAGTGCAGTTGGCACGGGTTTATCTGCGATATCGCTCCCTTACATCGCCTTGGCATTGTGTCATGGTATAAATATTCAATACTTCTGAGCGGAGTTTTTAACTTCTCAACTTCACGTTGATCCAAAAAATGTGTAGAGTCTTGTTAAGTCGCAGCATAATAAGGTGTTTCGTAATTGTATTAATTATTAAATCGCAATTAGCCTCACAGAGGAAGTCCATATTGTCCAAAAGAGCCTTGGGCGTCTGCACGGAATGAATGACATCATCTGGGCGCTGCAGGGCTGCTGAGTGTACAGCAGGGGGCGCTCTTGCACAATCACTGCCCATAGTGATTACAAGGGACTCGGGGGACTGCGAGAGGCAGTCTGCTATTTCTGACACATCCTCTCAAACAAGCCTGCTTACGGCTTTCAGAGACATTAAAGCTGCCACGCAACTCAAAAGATTTAATCGTGTAATTCTGACATTTATGATTCTGAACACATTACGTAGAACGGTTCGTGAAAATATTTTGCATAATAGCCTACATTGTGCACAATGTCTTAATTATTTACATTGTGCATCCTTTTCCCATTACAGTCTGATTTACTAGCATTTATTCGTTTGATTTGATAAGAAAAACACTGCACTACAGGTTTTCTTAATGTGCAGGGTTACACATGAACCATAAAAACACAACCCATTCCATAGATGGTGCTTACAACAGTGTGATGTTACTTCCAAAAGCATCATGGGCAACCTTTGACCTTTACCTGTAATTGTAAGCAATTATGTATAACTGAAATTAATTTATAAATGTGATTTTTAAATGCATTTATTGTATTCAAATTTTAAGAAGTATCACTCTTTCTCTCACTCTAATAATATGTGTATTTTAGAAAAAAAAAGATCCTTTATATATAATAAGCATAGTATAACTATAATAACTAAAAAGGAAAATAAAGCGCACTGTAAAAAATGTCAAATTAGAAACTGAAACCATGATTATTTGTTTTAAATAAAAAAATGAATGGGTAATCCAATGTTTACTTGCTTAATTGTGAAATTCATTACCAATTTCCATAAAAAAAAATTGTTTAATGGAAAATGGAAGCTTTATTATTATTATAATTCTCAGACAAATAATGATTCCATTATTGTTTATTGTTAACAAGTAAAGTAAAAAGTAAGATAAAAAAAAGTAACAAATGAAAGATAATTTATGTTTTCCAAAGTTTTAAAAAAAAAGAATTAATTTATTAATTCATTATTATTATTTTTTTTTTTATTTATACTTAAAATAATAATTAATTCTTGGTAATAAGTAAAGTAAAAACCAAAATGAAACCTTGCTTATTTATGTTTTACAGCAACAACAACAACAACAAAAAAGGAAATTTGTATTTTTGGAAAATTTAAAATTCCGTAATTGTTATATTGTTCATAAGTAAAGTAAAAATGTATTTTATCATTTGTATTTTTGGAAAATTAATGATTCCATTATTGTTTATTGTTAGGAAGATTAAAAAAAATCTAAGTAGCAAATGAAACCTTATGTTTTACAAAAAAAATCAGTATTTTTGGAAAATTAATAATTCCATTATTGTTAATAAGTAAAAAAGAAGATATAAAATAATAAAAAAAAAATAGCAGATGAAACCCTGATTATTTATGTTTTACAACTAATTAAATAAAAAAGGGAAGCTTAGTATTTTAGGAAAACAGTATTTTTTTGGAAAATTATTGATTCCATTACTGTTAGTAAAAAGGAAAGATTAAGATTTGTTTCCCTTTGCGATTTCATCATTTCTGTTAAACCTTCAGCGTCATCATATGCTCAATGCAGTATGTTTTCAAATAAAAATGCAGTCGAAAACAATCATTAGAAAAATCAATGATCCCATTATTGTAAGTAAAAAGACCCTTTGCAATTTAATGATGTCTATTAAACCTTTAAGGGTCATCTTATATCCAGAGCAGTATGTTTCAAAATGAAACCGCTATTTACCTTCTAAAATATTTAACCAAGGTCTTCTAGGTGCATTGGGAAATTATAAACTGATGAACCTGTTGAACCTTCACTCGGCAGACCAGGATGTTGAGAGCTCGTGCGGCGGTAATTGAAATCCTTTGACCCGTCACCAGGGCCGGAGGACCGAGGGGAAGATTTGATCATAATATGGAGCATCATTGCAAATGAAAATGCTGCTCTCTCTCATTTTTTTTCCCCTTCAACGAGTTCATTCGGATCAATCCCCGGATCGTCCTGACCCTGAATGGGCTTTTTTGGGAGGACCCGATATCTTATTAAATGAATTACTCTTAAAGTAATGAAGTCGTAATAACCTAGAGCACTCTATAGTTTTAGCATGATAAAAGCAGGCGGTGAGTATTGTCGACAACAGCCCCTCTCAAGGCCGAGGCTAGTAATTCAGCGCCGCGTTGCCATGGTGGTCGCCATGGAAACATCCTACACCGTTCGCTGAGAGTTGAAGGTAACACCCACTCTCATTGTTCATCGTTCGCTGGGCTAATGCATATTCATAGTCACAGCGAAGCCATTACCGAAGGCTTTTATTGGTCTGTGTATCCATCAGCTGCACAATACCATTACAAATGCTGCAATTCACCTATCTATGGCCTCTTAATTAAGAGGGACTAGATTAATAACCTCGGCCGATTTGATTAATAAAGCAACAGGAGTGTATCTGATTTGCGTGCAAGCGCGATTACGTTTTCGACGCGGTTGTTGCGGTCTGCAAACTTGTGTAGGGAAAGAATAAAGACGCGACTCAAAACAGGTATCAGGGTGACGTTTTTAATCAGTTTGAAAGAGAAATATTGATGCGACTGCATCGCGTTTTAACAGACAACACAAAAGCGATTTGCTTGTGAGATAATTGCTTCATCAGAAGTGTACAAGGTTTGCATGAATAAAAGATCAACTCACAGCTCGAGGCCTTGAAACATATCACCCTCCTACACAAAAACATTCACCTTAAGTTGTTCGGCGCAGTCGCGTCCTACAGGGCTACGTTTGCAACAACAGAAATAAATTCAACTCTCAGCTGAATAGGGTTTGCGCAGTTCGGGGTGCACAAACAAACACGTACAAAAAAAAAATATGACTAACAGCGTTTTCTGAATATTCAAAATGACAGGGGTTTTAAGCAAAGCCAGTTAATCAGCCGCATTGTTCACGGGTCCAAAACACGGTTAATTATGAGCGTTAGCTACAAGTAACAATCAGATGCTACTTACCTGTTTAATGAAGGGGAAAACGAACGCTGCGTATCCATATTATTAGCCAACGGACCTGGTCGCTGAGGTAGACTGTGACTTGTTGTCAGAAAGCAGAAGGAACAACAACAAAATCACTAGTCTTCCACAGCGGCCCAGACCAACATCTTTGCAGACAGGGATTTTTTTTCAATATACTTGGATGTACGTTCTGGGATATAGCCATCAGCATGCCCTACACGTTTTCTAAGAAAAGGAATTGATTTACTGTCTATGAATATGAATATGAATATTTATTAAAAGCTCTTCTATATGTGTGCTTTCAGCCTAAGAAGTAACCCGAGCTAAAGCCCGCCAGAGACCCAGCGTGAATCCGAAGAAATCCAAGACCGATGGGAGCTCATAATGTGGTATTACCTGAAGCATACCTGCCCTTTCCATTGAGAAGACTTCACACACCCTGCAAAATGTCGCCCATATCTGAAGGCTACTGTGGCAACCTCGTGTCCTCGTGTTCGGTCCGATGAGGCTCAAAATGAAAGCTGATTCAGCCAACAAGCCCCTAGTTCGAATAACAGGGTCTGCTTGAAAAGGCCCGAAAAGAGCTTTAGGTGTGAATCACACATTGAATGGTTAACAAGTGGAAACCTTTGAAAGATAGAGAAGAAATGCAAGAGTTTGTGAGAAAGGCAGGTGATATGAAGAATTTACTTATAATATTAAAAAAATATATGAATATAAATATTTATCTAGATGTAAATAAACCGAAAATGTTTTATAACATTTACATTTAAATAATAAAAAAAAAATGTGTACAGTAAAATATTATTATAAAGATACATCTGAATATTTTACTCGCCATCAAACTGTAATTTGCAACATTATATGTATTATATTATAATTTAGTAATATATTTTATTATATATGTGACCCTGGACCAATAGCCAACAATACATAGTGTGGGTCAAAATGATCTATTTTTCTTTAATGCCAAAAATCATTAGGATATAAAGTAAAGATAAATTTCCTACCCGTAAATATGTTAAAACGTAATTTTTTATTAGTAATATGCATTGCTAAGAACTTCATTTGGACAACTTTATAGGGGATTTTCCAAATATTTCTATTTTTTTGCACCCTCAGATTCCAGATATTCAAATAGTTGTATCTCGGACAAATTATTGTCCTATCCTAACAAACCATAAATCAGTGAAAAGCTTATCTATCATCTTTCAGATGATGTATAAATCTCAATTTTAAAAAATTGACCCTTATGACTGGTTTTGTGGTCCAGTGTCACATATATAATGCTACAAATATAGCATTTTATAGTAATATATACTAAAATATATATTAAAAAAAATAAATAAGGGATAAATCAAATAATTCACTGTCATACCGTTTTTTATTTGTAATTTTTTTATTATATATGTATATATATATATATATATATATATATATTTCCCCTTATTTTTAATAAGATAAAATAGTTTTTTTCTTATGACAGTGAATTATTTGATTTATCCCTTGCTTCTTGTTTAATGCTCGGCTTAATGGAAGAAATGTTCCACCAAGTCAAAGTTGTTTACTGCAAAAAATGCTTCTCTTACTTAGAATTTTAGTCTTGTTTCCAGCCAAAATATCTAAAAATTCTTAAATCAAGAAGGATTTTCTAGACAAGTAAAAATTATTGTCTTGTTTTCAGAAAAAAAAAAAATCATAATTAAGTGAGTTTTTTGCTTAAAACAAGCAAAATAATCTGCCAATGGGGTAAGCAAAATAATATTATTTCAAGATGAAATGTTTCAAGCAAAAACTCTCTTAATTTTAACAATTTTTTTCTGAAAACAAGACAAGAAAATCCTTGACTAGAAAATCCTCCTTGATTTAAGAATGTTTTAGATATTTTGGCTGGAAACGAGACTAAAAATCTAAGTAAGAAAAGCATTTTTTCGGTGTTCAATGACCGAGTCAAAAAAATTAGGTAAAGCCATTTTTTTGGATTTGCTGTACATTTTTGACCCTGCACATAACAATTTTTCCAATGTTATTTTTAGTTTTATTTAGCGCGGCCATGTAAATCTGAGCTGCGCCGCAACATAACCCCCCCACCAAATCTCATTGGTCCGAAATCCGTTAAAACCAAACGTTCTCTTCAACAGTTAGGACACTTAGTGTTTCCAAGCATTAAACTCCGTTCCCATCAATCCTGCGTTCCCTGAATTCCCATTAGCCACGAGGCAGTTACCCCTGGGTATAAAAGCTGGTCATAAACGAGAAAGCCCTCGGTTAGGCATGCTCACGACTCCCACGTAACGCCCGCCGTTCGGGAGATAATGAAGTGATCAGTTTTAAATGACAGATCAATGCACGGAAGAGAGCGCGACAGCAAAGGCGAGGCAGAAAAGGTGCAGCGAGCTGGCCTTTTCTTATAGCCTGCACATCATTTCGCTAAAAACCTCTCCACGCAGACACACACACATACACATCCTAGACCTTTGATAGTGACATTTGAAGAAGGACAGCTGAGTGCATTTAGTTCTACCTTGCTCGGAAGACACGAGCGACGGGATTGTGCCCCCTTCCCTCTGAAAGAAACACTCTATTTCCTTTCAGTCCAGAGGGCGGAGGGCTCGACAACAAAAACAACAACAAAATCCAGGCGAAAAGCCTCCGCGGTAAGGGAGCGCCCGACGCGACGTAACACGAGCCGCGAGATTCAGAAATATGTACGGCGCGCGACGTCAAACTCACCTGCGCCGGCAACAAAAGCATGACTGACAGGTGTTTTGGGATGGCAGGGGACCGTCAAAGCTAAGGTTACATCGGCCCATTCATTTTGTATAAGGCCCTGCTTGGGTTAGCACATACAAAGAGAAAGCAACAATCGGGAGGCCATTGTGCCGGAGATGGCATTGAGCGGAGACTGACAGCGCGATTCTTTAGCCCTCTGAAGGAGAGCTTCATTAGAGACGTGGCTACTCGCTGCCACCGCCTCATACTGAGGTGATGGATTACTTTCAGAGCCCAAGCCGCACAAGGGAAATTAGCTCGGATCAACTATGGTTTTTCCCATTAAAAAAACATATTAGCCATAATAGGCTCCTCAGTTCGCATGAATAAAGTCGAGGCGTCCTTTTTTGCTTCGGTCCCCTCTCATTTTCTTTAAGTAGCCGAATCCGTTTCCGCGCGTGCACTTATACGTTTACTTAAGATTCCAGAGAAGTGGGAGCAAGTGAGAGAAAGAAAAAAAGGTGAGAGTACCGTTCCTATTTATCTCCGGTCGGGAGTCTAGCTGGAAAATAATGGGCTCTACGTTGAATAGTAATCCTTTATTAAGGCCAGTTAAATTATGCTCTTCAGTTTAGGATGGCCGCCTTTCACCAGGCACAATTAGAAAAACCAAACGCGCCGCGTCGAGAAAAAGAGCTCGGTGTCCAGCCAAGAGGAGCGAGCATTCAATTCAGCTCCTGTAACATGCGAATTAAGACTAATGTCCAATTATACTGTCGCCGCCATTTGTCTAAAGATAATTCGATGGAGAGAGAGAAATCTTTTTCTCCTTTGAGAATGTGCATAGATCATAACCTCGGGGATTCGTCATGCTTGTAAAACTTTATTACGATCATTCTTGGCGGGCGAAAATCAATTGTCTCCATTTTTTGGATTGTTGAGCATGTTATAGGGATCTTTATAGGCTCGCGGATATGACAGTTTGGACGTCAGATGGATTCGTCGTGTCTCGCTAATGGAGAGACCTGAAATAGCTGGTCAGGCAGATGACGAGATGTTCGTTTAATAGGTAGTACTTTTTTTTCCTTCTCTACTCAGGTGTGGAACACGTATTGGGGAAAGAAAACAATTAAAAAATGCATTAGGGCAGCCGATTATGGAGCTGAGACGGCAGATAATGATGTCAGTTAGCTTAGAAATCTTGTCAGAGACGTGTTCGACTCACATTCAGATGTTTAAATGAAAATGTTCCACAGCAGATGTGGAACGCTGATAATGACTAATTGCAAGAAAAAAAAATGCAATTATTCAACCAGTAACTACCAAAGCACCTCACCTTTTCCCATCCAAAGCGGTAAATAAATCCCCAGGAATTGAGGTATGATTTTAGGAAAACAAAAACTGTTTTTTAAAGCAAGAACATTTAATAAGCAATCTGTTTTTGTTCCTCAGCGACTCCAGAAGTTCCAAAAAAGAATTTTAGAAAAATAGATTTGCGGCCCGTTTTGTTCTTTTTGATCAGAGAATGCCACCATAATGCAAATAATGTGACCCTGGACCACAAAACCAGTCATAAGGGTCATTTCTTTGAAATTGAGATGTATACATAATCTTAAATCTGAATAAATAAACGTTCCATTGATGTATGGTTTGTTAAGCTGGAATCTGAAGATGAAAAAAAAAAAAAAATCTAAATATTGAGAAAATCGCCTTTAAAGTTCTTAGCAATGCATATTACTAATTAACAATTAAGTTTTGATACATTTACGGTAGGGAATTTACTAAATATCTTCATGGAACATGATCTTAATATCCAAATTATTTTTGGCATAAAAGAAAAATCGATCATTTTTACCTATACAATGTACTGTTGGCTACTGCTATAAATATACCCCTGCTACTTATGACTGGTTTTGTGGTCCAGCGTCACATAAAGTTGCTTGTTAGCCTGTTAACCCTAACTATGTATCAAAAAATCTTCCTGATATATTTCTTTAATGCAATAACACCACAGTAACCACCGTCACATCGGCCCTCCAACCCGGCTGCCCACCTCTCCTAATTTGATTCCCTTCACATCCAGTGAACCCGTCCTTTTGAGGGAACATAGCAGGAACACCTTATGTGGCTGTTCACTCACCCCTTAAAATTGTTACCTCTCTCACTCTTTTCCTCTCTCTCCCTTTTTTTCTTTTTCTCTCTCTCTCTGTCTCTCTCTCCCCACAGGCACTGAGCTGAGCTGATTAGGTGGGTGACTTACAGTGACGGAGGTGACTTCCCACTTCCTACTCGCTCTCTCTCTCTCAGTCTCTCTATCTATCTGTCTTTGAGGAAGAAACACTGCAGAGATGCTTGAATCCATCTCTTACTGATTTGCTGAGTACTGCTGGGTGGGGTTGAGAGAGCTGCTGAGCAGATGGGCAAACTGTGTCGTGGTTCCTTAGCACCAATCTTGTAGTTACAAATCTACAATAAAAAAGTTCAAGAGAAATTTACAGTAAGGAATCCGTGATAATAGTCAGGAGTAAATACAATTTCTTACGTTAATTGTAAAGATATGGTAAAATAATGCAAAATGTTTTATATACTGTGGAGTTCTCTAGTGAAAATGGCATTTTGCAGAATTTTTTTGAATGTCTTTTTTGCAACTACAAAGGTTAACTGTTATCAGAATAACAGTTTGAGTGAAAATGTAATAATTAAAAAAATAAATAAATAAATACTGCAAATACTACCAAATAATAATACTAGTATGTGTTCATTTTGTTTGTACAAAAAATAAATTCATTACTTTATTAAAAAATAATTAAAATACATTCAAAATTAAAAACATGTAAATTTATTTAAAGTATATATATATATATATATTTTTTTTTTGGAATACAGTTTTTTGCCATTACAAAGTATATTATCAAAATAAAATAAAATAATATTTTTAAATACATAAATACTTCAATTACTAATATATTTAGTATGAGTTCATAGTGTACAAAAAGTTTCAGTTTTTTTTTTTGTTTTTTTTAAATGTTCTTTTCAGAATAACACAGTGAAAATTACAAAAACAAAATGCATAATTTGTATGTGTTAATTTTGTTTGGACAAAAATTCAAATGTGTTTATTTAAAGAATTTTAATACATTCAAAAAAAGGTTAAACATTTCAATTCTTTAAAAAAAAATATATATAATAAATTATAATATTTTTTTTCTAGAATTTTTGCAACTGCAAAGTATATTATCAGAATAAGTTAAAATTAATAAAAAAATAAATAAATATTGGTAAAAAAAATAATCTGTTAATTTTGTTTGTACAAAAATTATAATACTACATTTATTAAAATAATTAATACATTACAAGTAAAAAAAAAAAAAATGTATATAATTTTTTTTTTTTTTTTTTTTTTTAGTTTTTCCAAAAACTAAAACTTTATTCTCAAGTAACCATCATATTCAATATTCTGTAACCATTTTAGTTTTAATATTGATTTCAGTAAAATAAGCCAACTTATTTCTTTTGAAATACAAAAGCAGCTCTGATCTGAATTTAAAACCATCATAAACTGTGGTTAAATTATTAACATATTAATAACATTGCCCTAATTTAAATAGCTTTGGTTACATTTCACAAGCAACATCTGTTTTGACCACAGCTGTTACAGATGTAACGGTACAGCGGATAATTGTTATTGTTGTAAATATGTGCAGGCCAGAGTGTGGTTGTCAGTCAGTGGTGTACGGACCGATTTCTCAGTAATTAACGCGGGTAAGAGCATATGATTTACGGTAATTGCCTTGACAAGGGGGCTGAGTGAAGCTACACTTAATTACCTGAACATGCTCTCTCCCAGGAGCCCAGTCAAAACGACCTTTTACCGTTTTTTCCTTTTATTTTACAGTGCCGAAATTGGAGAGACGTGGAGGTGGTGAATTTGCTCCGCACCCCCCAATCTGCCTGTCAGAGGGATGCTGAAAAATTTCGGTTTGAGGTAACTGGCAGACACAAGAGTACGCATATCTGCTGTTTTCATGCTTTGCCTGTGATAACTCCCATTTTCAGATAAAAACACATTCAAACTTTCTACATGGAAAGCGTCTGGTCTATTTAAAGAGACGGAACGTGTTGCAAACCCTCTGATTCGGTTAAGATTTCCTCTGCTGCAATCAGATTACCTCCATTGTACATCCACGGCAAACCATCCGAGCTTGTTTTTATAGCAGCAAAAATCAATTCTGCCATTTTCTAAACTGCAGAACGTCGCAATGAAGTCAGATGACCTCATGGCCGTTGTGCTCAAATCGAATCTGATTGTCTCTTATAGTCATCGTCGTCAATTCAATACGCCGCGCGTTTCAGAACAGCCACGTCTCTTGTTAATCAATAGGTAGAAATTTAATTTAACACATTTGGGCTGCGTTCAAGTAAAGCACCGTTTGCTGGTCGCGTCATACCACCTGCCGAACGCTCGGATGGCGAAAAAGAGATTCTAGTGCTGTTGGGGAAGACAGCTGTTGCAAATTGAGTGACGAGTGTTTAAAACAGCAACACGACAATATGCGCCACGTGATCATGTGGGGGAAGTGCGGCGGACTCCTGCTAGCGGGGAGTTTCCTGGGGTGGATGGCAAAGAGTGCTAGTGATCAGTGGGAGAGCAGTAGATACGTCTATGCGAACTCAAGCTTTCGCCGTCAGTCAAGGCCCCTCGCTGGGCCCACCTCTGATGTCGAATTTCAGTCTGACTTTACCTTTCCTCTCCGCCCCCACCCCCATTCCCATTCCCCTTTCTGCAGCACAGATAGGTCGCTGGGCAGTTTATGGCACCGCAGCGGTGAGGCGAAATGCTTTTTTGTCCCTCCATCATGTTTTTGTGTACACTCGCCGTGCTCCGCGGCACCGGCGTGCACCTGTGCTTGGCGCCGAACAAAGGTCCATAGCAACGGGAGGATCGCAGCAACTGGATACCACACCTGTTTGATCTTTAAGACCTCTCCTTGATAAGTGGCCGTAACCAGGGCAACCGGGACGAAGGGGTTCAATGCATTGTTTCAATAGGTAGGGCTTAGGTATGAAGGAAAGGTCAGGATTTATGCTGGAGTACAAATAAAATGGGTAAGAATAACATTATTGGCCGGTACTGATAAGCTTAACCCGTTAAGTGGTCAATATTAAAATGTATATTTATAAAGTATGTATATATAAAAATGGTTTTAAAAAAAATGGTTAACTAAGTCAGTGTTAAGTGAAAAAATAAGCAATTTAGTGAGTGTTAAATGACTGCAAAAGTCATTTAAATGTAAAAACAGGGAAAATGAGCATCCACAATGATGTAATATTCAATATCAGCCTATACCAATAAAGAATAAATAACAAATAAATACAAAATTGTATTTTTTAGGATTTTGTTTTACTATTTTAGTAAATTATATATTTTTTTTACTTTTTATTAGTTCAATATCAGCTGATACCAATAATTTTTATTATTTTTTTTTTGTATTTTAGTAAATTATATATATTTTTAGTATTTTTTTATACTTTTTATATTTAGGATTTTTTTAAATAGTTTTTTTATAACTAAATTCATTCATTATAAATGCTACAAGTGAATTACGGTTACGGTATCCCAACATTATAATGTACAGTATAAAATTTTTTTTTTTTGAGATTTTACGTAAGTTTACTGCAAAACTAATTTAAATGTTCAAATTGGGACAATGAGCATCCACAATGATGTAATATTTAATATTAGCCGGACCAATAAGGAATAATAAATTCGAAAATTAATAAAATTATATATATATATATATATTTTTTTTTTGTATTTTAGTAAATAATATATTTTTTATATTTTTATATTTTATTTGAATTTTTATATTTATGATTTATTATTTTAATATTTTTATAGAACTAAATTCATTCATTATAAAGGCAACAAGTAAATTTAGGTATTCCGCCATTTAAATGTACAGTATAAAATTAGGATATTAATCTCATTTTGAGATTATTATTATTATTATTTTACTGTTTCTTTTTTTTTTCTTTTTTCTTTTTTTTTTTTTTAAATCTTACTAGTGTTTCAAAAACAAAATTTAACTAAGTTAGTGTTAAGGGGAAAATAATTATATTGTAAGTGTTTTAAAAAATCTAAGTGAGTGTTAAATAACTGCAAAGCTAATTTAAATGTAAAAACAGGGAAAAAGAGCACCCACAATGATATAATATTTAATAACAGCTGATACCAATAAGAAATAATAAATAAAAAAAATAACATTTGATTTTTTAGTATATTTAGTATGTTTTTTATATTTTTTAGTAAATTATATTTTTCAGTATTTATTTTAATTTATTTGATTTTTTTTTATATTTATAATTCATTATTTTAATTTTTTTTTTTTTAAATAAATTAATTCTATATTCATTAATTTTAAATGCTACAAGTGAATTTAGATATCCCAACATTATAATGTATAATATAAAGTTGGGATATTAATCTCATTTTAAGAATTTACTAATGTCTAAAAAAAAGTCAGTGTTAGGGGAAAAATAAGCACGTCTGTCTGTCTGTCTGTCTATCTATCTAGTATTTAAAATGTTAAGGATGCATTAGCAAATGCATACTCACACACCACCAACAGATGATGTCAACGCTTCTCCTCAACGTTGTTTAGTGAAAACCTGCAAAAACAAGCCACAGAAATGGTCATGGTTACATAATGGATAAATGGACATACCGACTCACATTCGACATTCATTTTAAGTCTCCACGGCCGATGTTTATCTGTAATTAAAACTCGGAACGGAAAAGATACATTGCAATCTCTCTCCCGAGACCTGCTCTGATTTGCACAGCGTACATGCACGATCCCCTCCGCTGCGGCCGAACCCTGCTGTGCACAATCTTAGTCCTGCTCACTTCCTGCTTTGTAATTCAATTGCACGGCCTAACAGACACTCTCTCACCGAGAGGAAAGCCGAGCTTCTTAGACTACATACCCTTGGGAGCCGTGTGCTTAGCTCTCCGTGGAGGCGCATGACACATTGGACCATGAATAAGTGTCCGTTCTGAGACAGGAAAACATTTGCATTCGGAAGTAGGCAACTTGAAAACGAGATTTGACTTCAGTGAAGGTTTTGCTGGATTACTGGTATTTAATTTGGAAGTGTGTGTAGTATAATAGCATAACAGCAAGCAAAAAACTGTTAATCACTACTGTTGTTTCATTCTGTAGCAGATGATGTACCAAGGATGTGGTTTAAGGCCTTACGCTTCTTGTCGGCCTCTCACCAACCCCTCCCATCGCCTCCGGTCCCCCAGCGGACAGCTGCTCCACAGCTCCACGTCCCCCACTGCTAGACTGTCACTGGCATTGGCTGATTCGCACTTCAAACGCAGCCACAAATGGCCATCGCTCGTACGCAGATTCTCTCACGTTTTGATGTCCGACCTACTCTGGAAAATGCGTATGTGGAAAAAGCGGCTTGCCATCTTCGAGGTTAGGGGCCAACGTGAAAACGGCTGTGTTAAAAGGCCCTTGAGGTCTTGATGATGCTTCAGTAGATTCCACAATATTACACAGGGCTACCCTGCAGTCTAATATCACTCTGAAATATCAACACCAACAAGAGGAGCCAGAAAGGTCCCCGAAGCTCAAATCCAATTCAGAGCAACAGTTCAAATGCGCAGCGCTGTGAACTCAAACACTATCTAGGAGGAACCTGTTACCGCTGGGGAGCTAAGTAAGCAGTGGCTCTCTTAGGATTTATATATGTTTACACAGCTGTTATTTGATATTGGATTGGGGAGTGCTGTAACACATGGCGAGTTGTAACACTGTCAGTTTAACCGATTAGAAATCGCTATCGTACACTACCACCATCCTCCTGATAGAACAAAGTCAAACCGAATGCCTTGTTTACAATTTGCGATCAAGTAAAAGGATTTTGAATCGCCTGATTCAGGTTCTCATTTAGTTTGATATGTGACCCAGGACCACAAAACCAGTCATAAGTCATTCATTTTTTGAAATTGAGATTTATAAATCATGTGGAAGCTGCATAAATCAGCGTTCGATTGATGTATGGTTTGTTAGGATAGGACAATATTCGAATATTTTACAAAAATAAAATAAAAATCTAAATATTGAGAAAACGCCTTTAAAGTTGTCCAAATGTTCTTAGCAATGCATATTATTAATCAAAAATTAAGTTTTGACATATTTACAGTATGAAATTTACTAAATATGTTCATGGAACATGATCTTTACTTAATATCCTCATGATTTTTGGCATTAAAGAAAAACTGATATTTTTGACCCATACAATGTATTGTTGGTATTGCTACAAATTTACTACACATTTTGTGGTCCAGGGTCACATACAGCAGTTAAGTATGCCATTTACATGCTGTTTAACTAAAAGTTTGCCATATGGTCACCATTTTGAATTAAAATTAAATTATTAGAATGCTAATGCTACAGTTCATCTTAGCTGTAACATCAGCACTCGTAATACAGGACATAAATGACAGAGTTTAGAGATAAATTGTTTCTGAACTACTTGAATTTGTGGCTAACAGATATGTGGATATTATATCCAAATATTAAATATTCAATGCAAAAACACCGAGTTACATTCGTTTAAACGTCTGTCATCTTTTGTCTCTCACTTTAAATGGCTCCTCAGACTAAAAACATCTGTTAAAACCCATAAACAGCGCGTTTAACGTTTAGTTTCATGTCTCTGGTGACAAAGTGAGTTTATCTCCATGTGAAAAGTCAACACATTGTATTTTACTCAGACCTGCTCCAGTATTTTGGTAACCAAGCTGCATCTAATTGCATTAATTGCGCATATCCTCTTGTTTGAACACCTGCTCTGAACGATTTTTTCCCCCGTGCTTGCGAAGTACAGACCGCGACATGCACCGAACCATTTGGGCTGCCATTTCTGGAAGTGTTTTTCCATGTAAATGTGTCATCACGACGCTCACAGACAACCTGTCACCTCCGCCTGCTCGTGCGCGTCCACAGCGACCGCACGTGATCGATGAGTTCTGAGGCGCAGCTACACGCCAATAAAACTGCGAGATATTATCGATGATTTCGGTGTTTGCCATCCACCATTAAACTTGTTCGGCGTTTTTCTTTAGTTTACAGACTGGGAGACTTGTACAAGTCGATTTAATCAAGGTTTATTGGAGTTGTAAAGATTTTTAGTGTATGTTTTTGTGTACGTGAGACTGGATAGTGTAACACGTTTGTTGACAGGTCAGTGTTTTTTTTTTTTTTTTTTTTTGGCGCTGGTCTGTCACTGATAGAATATTCCTATATGTATATTCTAGAAATTAAACTTGTACAGAAATACACAATTTATCCAAACGTGTAAAATATCATCAAAGGTGCTGTTATTACAACTTTCCTTGCTGTCCCACTGTAACGCTAACAGAAAACATTAACGTGCACGATTTAATTATGGATAGTCACATATATACGTGTTCAAAAAATGTTTTTTTGAAACAAATATGTCAAATATAGGCAAACAGCTGATAGAGTGTGTGTCCATGTGGCATTTCTTATTTGTGACCCTAGACCACAAAACTAGTCATGAGGGTCATCTGAAAGCTGAATAAATAAGCTTTTCATTGATGTATGGTTTGTTAGGACAGGATAATATTTGGCAGAGAGACCACTATTTGAAAATCTGTAATCTTAGGGTGCAAAAAATCGAAATATTGATCAAATCACCCCTAAAGTTGTCCAAATGAAGTTCTTAGCAATGTATATTACTAAGTTTTGATATATTTACGATATGAAATTTACTAAATCTTCATGGATTTATATTTTAATATCCCAATGATTTGTGGCATAATAGAAAAATTGATCATTTTGACCCATACAATGTATTTTTGGCTATTGCTACACATTTTGTGAATCCAGTTGAAGCACACTGCAAGTGTTACAACCCTTCATGCCTGCTCACCCATGATACTTCAGATACTTCAATATGCAGATGAAAATCTTATCTATGAAACCAGTGTTTCTTACCTCTTTTTTTGTCCTCAGTAGCTCATTTCTAATTGGCTAAACTAATGGTGTTACAACTCCCTGGTCTCTCCTACACACATAATGTATGTCTGTAAATCAGATTGGACCTCAAGGTTGACCAACCATAATTATGCACAGCACACCTAATTTAATTTCCTGACAGATAACACAGTTTATTTATTACATTTGTAATGAAAAGTGCTTATCAATATTGCACAGAACATCTCCGAGTGCGATTTATCTTTGCATGATCGAGAGACAACAGTAGAATATTTTTTAAGGATCTCACAATATGCACTTTGAACGCGTCAACATCTAACAGGTGGTTCAGAACATCTGTTCAGTGCTTCAGAGGTTTGTCACTAAGCCCCACGCAAGAAAATAATTCATTCTGCCTAGATTAACCAGCCTACAGCTCTGTCTAACTTATGTTCGTCTAAGAAAAAAAGCTTTATTTTTATATATTTTTTTCCATTGTGTGCACAACAACATCTTTGTTTCCCACCCATTTGTCATTTTAATTCTATTTCGAGTGCATCTTTAACTGAATAGTGCACTAAATGGTCCCTTGCTCTATATACACCCACAATAACATACATTCAGGAATCAAAAGAGCTATTAAGGGGAATTCTTAGGGGTCAAAACTGCATTTGCTCAGGGAGGCTTTAACACAAGTGCATCTACTTCCAAATAAAGCATTCATTTGCTAAATTGTCCCAGGGGCTGATCCCGTGCTGTTGGAAATGATTGCCATTGACTCCTTCGTTCTGTGTGGTGACACTGGGAGCTGTCCAGCACTGTGGTGCTGAAATTGATTGAAGCGCAGACGCCTAGCGCATATCCGGCGGAAGCTAATTATATGCGCCCTTTTCCTCACATATTTTTTGTGAGTGGGCATTGAGCATGTTGTTTTCGATGTTTTCAAGAGTTCATCCACCTCCTTGATGTTTTTTCCTACCTTTTTTACATTCCGCTCACGGAAAACGAGCACTTTTGCAAAGCACAGAGCATTTGAACAATTCTTTTCTAAACTCATACCTCTAACCTAGGTGCAGATGTTTTTTTGGTTTAATTGCATGATTACAGAAATTAAAATTCTGGTTTCATTTGTTCACCCTCATGCTGGTCAAAATCTATTTATTTATTTTTTTTTAATGAAGATGTTAGGCAGATTAACATCATCTTTTGTCTTCCACATTCAGTTCGAAAAGACATGAGGGTGAGTAAATGGCTGAATTTTATTTTTTTGCCTGAACTATCCTTTCAAGCCAACCTTTTTTTTTTTCTTCTTCTTCTTCATACTGAACGACTCCACACACAAGCCCACCTGAAGATGTGTGAATTCACATATTCCCCCCGAGGGCTGGAGTTCAGCCTTCACTTCATTGCATTAAATTGCCATCGGAATACATTGGAGCTAAACACTGAGGGAAGGCCACCAGGACCACCTCTATATGATTAGCACGGGCAGAAAGATGAGGATGTAGAGGACTGCTCTGATATTGGATTTGCCAAGGATAACTATAATAAACAGCTCTTCAAATCTAATTGTAGTCATTCGCTCAACACACCAGCTGGGGAATTACGGATCTTGAAGGAGCTCCTCTCCTATAATCAATAGAAGTTTTGCAAAAGCATATTGACTTGGGGGGAGAGCGATTATTTTGATTGAATAGGAGATAGAACAGAATTAACAGTAATGAATAATGTCGCCGTTTCTGACCCTGAGGCTTTCAATACACACGAAATAAGCTGAAAAAGTCATTTATAATGGGGTGCATTCATAGGCTGCTTTCACAATAGACGTTCATCATGTTTTACACAGAGATTCGACACGCAAATCCCACCGCAAATTACATCTAAGTGACTTCAAGAAGACATGCTGATGCCCTCGTCACCTGTTGATCAGGATCATCAACACTTGATGAAACTTTCCCCACAACACACACATTTTATTTTTGGGTCAAAAATGCGGCTGACACCAAACGCCTTCGGATTCGACATCACAATCTTTGTATAGTTTATATTCTAAACGCATTTAGTTACAAATCGAATCATTCGTTTCCTAATACTTATTTATTTATTTATTTTTTACAAAAAGAAAAAACACAAGATTTCTTAATGTAACAAACGCATTATTCAGGTCGCTACAGGGCGTTGGATGTATAAAGAAAAATAATTTTCAAATCCTACACGAACTCTATCCTCACCACTTTGTTTTTGCTTGACATCGTCAGTGCGAAATCTCACGAAAACGTCTTTTTCTATTACAGGAAGATATGAAATTAAGGATATCTTACGTGCCTTTGCTGGTGCGCTTCGGAGGACGCTTCGCTGGAGATGACAGCCCGTCTTCTTCTCGCCATGTGCTGTAACAAAAGCATCCCATGCATCCGATGCCTGTCCCTTTAAAGCCTTGCTGCATCCCTGCAGGTGGCCTGTCAATTTAGCGGATCCGAATGACGTCACCGCATGGCTGGAAAAGCTGTAAGTCCACTTTCAAAATAAAAGTCACTCGCGATTTATTTTAGTGTTTCTTTACATACAAAATATACTATGCTGTTAAAAAATTATAATTAGACAAAAATTAAAAAGCCAATAAACCTAAGATGGATTGCTTGTTTTAGCTGGTTTAGAATTAACAAGCTGGACTAGATGGTCTTTAGATGGTCTAGGAGGTCTCTAAAGAGCTGACCAGATAAAAGTGCCCCAAATCATTATAAAACAAACTACAGACCAGCCTGACTACCAATGTACTATTGAGGTAAACTTAAACAAAAAAGTAAATCGGAATTGTTCAGTGACTGGATTAAAACTAAAATATCTGGGAGATTTGTAAACAAAACTAAACCTAGCTAAACTAGTTTTCACTCCTGCTGGAAAAATATTTTTTAGGATATTTTCGTTTATTTTAGTTTTTAGCCTATAGTGTTTTCACGACATCAGTCGGCCATATAGGTGGCACTGAATGTAAACAATGCCAATGAACCAAACAAAACTGATGTTTTGATTATTACTGCTGAAAATGATCAATTATTGTCATGTTTTGGGCTGTACTAATCTCTCGGACCACATAAAACATTTGGAGTGCTATAGACTGCCAAAAGTTAGAACAAATCCAGGAGAAGAGTGCAAAAAAACTAAAGGCGTTTGTGGCTAAACTGAACCAGGATTTCTAGGGCATGTTTGTTCTTATCATTTCCAGTCAGGTAGGTGAAATATTAGGCTAATATCTTAATTAATACTGCTTGTACGTATCTTTACCACCTATTAACTTTAGTTTGTCAAAATATTGTGCCCTTGCCTGCTTACTACGTTCTTCTCTATATGATTTAGCAGCTTCCACATGATTTCTCCATGGTTTAGACAGCATACATTAGCAGAACAATGTATTCAGTAATACATTAACCATGCAATCCATGCTGTTGTTTACCACAGAGTATGGGAGTATTGTATCCGGGTAAATGACCAAATCATGACGTAAGTGCAAACCTTTTTTTTTTAGGAGGGATGACAACAAAACATATTAAAATACAATAAATTATCACCACAAAGTCATTTTTAGATTCTGTTATCACTTTCTTTACAACTCATCATTAAACATAAATGCACAACAGTGTGTTTTAATAAGCTTTATATCTTTCTCATACTCAATTAATCTTTTAATAATAGATGGTAATAGGCTGAACCGTAAAAAATAGGTAAATGTCTGTGTCAAATGCAATGACATTAAATAATCTGTTTAGATAAACTATAATTAATTGTGTTAAGTAAACTGTAAAAATAAATATTAAAACTAAAATAAAAATGAAAAATCATAAATTTAAGAATAAATGCAAAACGTCATTGAAAAAAAAAACTGTTGTATTAAAAGAGTTTTCACAAAAAAATCACAAACGGTTAGAAACAACGCAAATAACACATAATGAGGTCAAAAATTTAAATAGTATTTTCTTTTAAAGCCTACTCCAGGAATCAGATTTATTTTAATAAAACCTTACAAAGATAAATATTTCTTTGATAAACTGCATTTTATTTATTTTATTTTAATAAAATCTTTCAAAGAGAAACATTTATTTGATAATGCATTTTATTTTATTTTATTATTTATTTTATTTTAATAAAACCCCACAAAGAGAAACATTTCTTTGATAAACTGCATTTTTTTAACCTTGTATAATAACATTGCTGACCAGGATGGAAGACCTTTTTAATTCAACAGCCTAAATCTTATTGATTATCCAGAACTGATTTCCTTATTTGTTTGTTTGCATGCTGATTAGCTCACCACCATAAATAGATGGCACAACATCAGCAGCCAGGAAGGCTGTGAAGGTTAAAAACATGCAATTAATGTTTGTAATGTAAAGCGCCCTCCTACACACATCATGATTTAGATGCACACAGCGTGTCACTTGGCATTGTGCTTTTCCTTGGCATCTCTAAATTTGTCTAGTCATAATCACAATATATAAGGCTATTCAGCTTGTGCATGTTGAATAAAACACAGCAGGCTATTCATGTGCAGTTACTGTCATACCAATCCTGGTCCTGCTCATTTTAAACATCTCTCTTATAGACACACCCAGGTTTTGAAGCCTGTACTAATGATCAGATGCGTCATGTGCAAACCACTGTATGTTGTAACCCTATATATGAATTACATGTGCATTTATATGGATGCAAATGAGTTGGACAACTTTATCAAATATAATATAAAACCTCAAGTCTTAAAATAGCACAGTGCACAATAAAGCGTTCTGTCCTATTGAAGGGGTTTGATTAACTTTGGTCAGGGTGCACCGCAGCCCTGCGTGAAGCAAATGGGTAGCAGCTTTTTTCTTTTTTTTGGCTTGCACTGTTCGTTCAAGTGTCAGGGGAGGCAAAATTGGCTTCAGCAGAGGAAAAATCCACAAAATAGCACAAAATAATGTCTATTTGGCTGACTAATTACAGTTCATATGCAAAGAGGTGAATAACTGAGACATTTTTATCACTGTCACATTTTATCGACAGGATTCAGCCCAAATTAATGATCTGCTTCCGATTAGTACACAGTGATTTCGTATACTGTCTTTTTTTTGCTTGTTAGGATAAGTAGATACAGCACACACTGTCAAAACATAAAAAAAGCAACGAGGAGCCATTCTCAAGGGTTTTTTACAGAACTAGTTGTTTGTGTATAATTAGGCAAATATAATATGCATCACTTAGTGTAATGTTTATTTATTCATTAATATTTAAATTCGTTTCGCTGCAAACCCAGAGCATATTTTGCTCCCAGTCACATTTACACAGTTAGGGCTGATTTTAAAAGGAATGACGTACCAAACTTATCCCACGAGATGAGACATGAGATTGGGTTCACGAGAACAAGACGAGGTTTTTAAACTTTTGTAAAAAAAATCCTTAATGATGAAATATATAGGGGGAAATAGAATATTATTCAACTGCAAAACCCCATTTTGCAAAAAAAAAATGTAGGTGCATTTTGTTATCAACTTGTGCTATATGAAATTTTATTTCTATTTTAATGAATTACATTCAGTAATAAACATGTAAACTAAAGTTGCATGATTCTGGATAGATTAAGAATCACATTTTTTTTTATAAATTGGAGATCATGAAGAAAGAAAAAATAAGATTTTGAAGAAAAAAATAAGATAACAAAATAATGTAATTTACTAGTGGTTCGGACAAACAGACTAAAAAGGAAGGAGTCAGTATCTCATAGAGATTCATAACGACTGTTGGAATCTCCTTAATGAATGACAAACACTTTTTTTAAACGGACAGTTGTCGCCCCCTCCTGGCGGAAGAGGATATGCGGTGACGTCACTTGCAGCTGTGCGCTTAGTGGTTGCAGAGAAAGCTGGTAACAAGTGGAGGTAAATGGGTAAAGTCCATGGAATAAGAGAAAAAAAATATTTTTGTGCCTTTTGATTTCAGAATCGGAATGCAATTATTTTAATAGAATTCTGTAGTCAAAGACGCCATTTGAAGCTAAACGCAGACGTTTAAACAGACATACTATGGATGAAAAATGCTGTGACTTTTAAAGTATAAATTTGATTTAAACAATAGGTCTTCATAATATTCACATATGCTGTTCATAAGGGACGTATTGTATTAGCCTTACAGTTACAGCATGAAATATTATTTAAACCTATTACTATTAACATCTTTACATACCATTTATTTATTTTATCTCACAATTCTGACTTTTTTTCTCGCAAATGCAAGTTTATATCTCCAAATTGGACTTTATAACTCGATTTAACAAAACTAGTAAATTTGTTAATTCTGAGGAAATAAAAGCCAGAAAGTGTGAGATATAAACTCTGAACCGAGAGGAAACGAGAGAATGACGAGTTGTTTTTTCTTTATTAGTGTTGTAAAATATAATCTCGGAATTGTGAGAATAAAGTCAGAATTTTGAAATATAAAATCAAATTTACCTTTTAATCCATGGCACCATAGACTGCCATTGAACCGCCCACAAAAAAACAAAAAACAATTTTGTCAAAACTTCAATTTAGTTGAATGACAGTGCTTATCACTGCATGACACGTTCTTGTAATATGCGAGAACGTTTTAAAAATAACATCTAATCAATTTAATCTCTAATCTTTCAAAATCTAAGTATTTTGTGCCTTATCTGTGCAATCCTCTAGCCGTAAAGGCTATCTCTCCCATGCTGCACGCGCATTTTGAATGTTACAAACTGATAATTGGTCTATACATACAAGTGTTAAGATACTTTCGTTTTGATCGCTACTGTAGACAATAAGTGTTTATACCCAAACTATAAACTTTTATCTCAGTACTTCTGTTCTTTTAAACGTCTCTAACACAGAAATAATGCTCATTTTGTGACTGAAAAGCCAAGAATGCAGATTTGAATGTCTTTAACACCTGTTTCACATCGTAAGCGTCAGTGGAACGTGAATCGTTGTCATTCAGGAATAAGATGGCGTTTTTGTTTGAATCAAGATCGCAGTCTTTTAAAAAATGAATCCTGAAGCTGTAATGTAAACAGTGAAAAATGTTTTGCGAGGATATCGTCACGTTCTCTCACATCCCCAGCGTTTACCCTCAAAATAAGGCTAATTAGATTTTTGACAAATCAATATTTGCATTTAAATCAGCTTAGCCGTTTTTCCACCTGCTGAATACTATCAATGTTCAGTTGAACCTGATTAGAATCTCCAAAAATCATAATTTTTTTCAAATGAAATATCAAATATTTGTTTATTTGAATCATGCAATCAATTCATGCTGTCTTTTAGGATTGACAAATCCAGGATGCTGATTTCCGAGCTCATTAAATGGGCACCTAATGACCGTTTGTCCTCAGTAAGTGAGATCGATGTGAGTCCTGAGTGTGTGCCGAGGAAGTGAAGATGTTACGCAATTGGAGAAGACACTGATGAGTCCGCAGAGGAGGTGCCCAGTTCTCGCTTCGACTTATTTAAATGCTAGTCTATACTTGTTTACAAAACCTACACGGGTTTATGCTGTGGTAAAGCCGTAATGGCTTTGATTCATTCCACAAGACAGTAGAGCAGTGTGTCCATCACCTTATAACTGATCTAACGCCTTATGGCTTTACTTTATCTTGGCTAATGTCCAAAAGGGCCCCTCTGGAAATTTAAGTACATTTACTTTGTCGTTTTCCCCCCTGCTGAATCGAACCTTTTTCCCTGTTAAATTTAACACATTCTTGTTTCAGCCCAGAACCTTTGTTTGCTTCATAAGATGGACCAATTTTAAATGCCAGAATCTCCTTCACAATAATAAATGGGATTAAAGTGCTGTCTATGCTCAACAAAGAAATTGGGAAATTATGTTTTTACCTTAGCATGAATTTTATCCACTTAGGAGACGGCAGCTGCAAGGAAGCGCAGACAGCCATTTTACATTTCCATAATTTGGTTGAAAAAAGCCACAAGAGGTGTATTTTCAGGCACAAATGTGCTATTTGTCCCCCCCATTGTGTTCCCAGCACTATTCTGGTGTACTCCGGGACTGAAATGTTTGGTTCATCATGTTGTTTTGTCAGGCCTTTGTGCGTTTCTATGCCATTCTACTGTACATTATCAGGCATTTGCATGATTGTTTTTGTATTTCAGCACTGTTTCTTCGACCTTTTTACCACAAGGCTACTTGTATGACAGAGGTCGTCGTGTTGGCACCGTCATTTTGTTTATTTGATTTAGCAGCGTATCACGAATCCCCCGTGCTTTTTTGCACAAGCTGATCACAGATTTGAAGTGTGCGGTTGTTGAGAGGGTTTGTAAACAATACTGTAGCTGTAGTCGTTCGATCTTAAGCATAAATATGAGCGAGAACACTTAACAAAGAGCATGTCCAAAGGGCACAAGTGTTTGGAGATTTGTGTCCTCCGTAATCACTATTAATTTGTATTTTTGCTGTCACACCACACAAATGACATGTGGGTAATTAGGACCAAATTAAGAGGGTATTTATCATGGAGATTGCAATCAATTAATTAAAACCAATAATCTCAATATGTGCAAATTGGCATTTGGTATACAATGTAATTGTCAAACTGCATGCAAGGAAAACCAGAGACAATTTGAGATCCAATTTGTTCCAGGGATGAAAGTGCCCTCTTAAAAATAAAAAAAAAGTGTCAGATCGCACAGCTGCTTCACATGCTCAATATTGTAGACAACATTATTATATATTTAAAATAAATTAAAATAATGAAATGTATACTGATAACAAGACAAAAAGAAGTTTTAAAGTGAGAATGTATGTAAAAAAATAGATATTGGTTATTCATTTCTAATATATTTATATATGAATATTACATTTTTATATTTAGGTACATTGTATTTATTATTTATACATTTTATATTAATTACATTATTCAATTACATAAAATATTTTAATGTAAAAATACAAAAATAATTTTGTTATATATAAAAGATTTATTAGAAACTTAGAAATACAATACATATTATTCTAATTATGGATTTTTGTTCATTTTATTTTATAAACAAAAATTTAGTTTTTTACCTTGCTGGTAAGATCATTTCTACCTAGGTAAGGTAATTTATTTAGTATATTTATATATAAATATATAACATTTTATAAATAAGTACATTATATGTATTATTTCTAAAATTATATATTAATAATATTAGCCTAATGACACAAAAAATATTATAATATTATTAGAATGTAAAACTACTAAATATAATATTAGCCTAATATGTATTATTTGTAAAATGTTTATATATATATATATATATATATAATGGAAAGAAATAATATTGTTATAATATAACATGTTCTATATATACGCAAGGTAATTTCTAATATCTTTTTTAATATATTATATATAGATATATATATTATTAAGTAGGTACATTATATGTATTATTTAGAAAATTGTATATGTTATATTAATTACATTAGTCTAAATTACATTAAATATGATGTAAAAAAATATATGATGTTATAATATGGGTTATATATATTTAATTGTCAATTTTAAACTGGACTGGAAAAAATGTTTGTCTTTATTGTTTTACCTTGTTGTTTGATGTGCTGCTAAGCAAAACAAAGCAAAGCTAATGGGATAAAATGAATCTATTCATCGACTTTATATACACACACACACACACACACACACACACACGCACACACGCATATACATAATTCAATTGCCAATTGCGGAGGAAATCTCCCGATTTTAAGGGTCAGCTTGGTCTAGGGGTGTTTACATTATTCATTAAAGAGATCTATGGTTGCCGGTGGCCCTAATCTACCCCGCGGCCCAACGACGCAGTGATAAGCGTCAGGTTACCTGCCAGGCCGAGGCAGAGGCGGTTCAAAAGTCACATTGACAGATGTCCGTATCGGTGTTATGCAAACCTGTACAGAGCGATTCCTTGTTTAGCTAAGCGGCCCATAAGTAATTCATTGTATTTAGCGAGAAGCAGCATCTGTTCGGCAGCCCCTGCGAGGAAACCCCGATTACCTGGCAGAAGGTGTAGCCTTTCCAGGTAACCGTGCTAATCAGCTAATGATCTCAGCGCTGAAGATTATTTTCCCAGCATTCATGTTTGGGGGAGGGATTTGGCAAAATCTGGCGCCCGCGCGTCAAGTCTGGCAAGAAAAGTATAAAGTCCTCTGGGGAACATGGGTGGAGAGAACCACAAGCAGCTCGACAAGTTCTTCTGACACTAATGTTTCCTTCACTGGCACTAATAATAGAAAAGTGCCCATCAATTTCCTTTCACCTGTGATCCCCAAGTGGCAGAAATTGCCGCTGCACACTGATGGCCGGCTTTCTCGGCGCAGGCGTGGTGCGGCACCCAGGCTTCCCTGCTGAGAACCCCCTTAGCTTTCTTAAGGGGTGAGAGGGTAATTCTGCCTGAGTGTGGTTTCTGCACTTGACCTCTCTTTGCCTCCCTTTAAAGAGCGTGTTTTGATGAAATGGTGAAATCATTTCTTTCCAAACTTCTGGTCCATCTCTGCTGACCTAAACTGAGCGGTGTCCTCCCTGAAAAGCTGCAGATATTGTCTTACTTGCTCTTTCACTCTGGCCCCCGTAGCCCCATAAAAGCTCAAGATTTGCGATCCATACAAGCAAAAAAACAAGAAAACAGGGCTCTGAAGCAATCAGCGAGTGCTAAGGAGAGTGGCCGCAATTACTGAAATGCAAGACAAAAGCCATTTCAAGGCACTCGCCTAAAACATTTTCACCCTCATCTAGTGCCATTCTTTTCTTTACGGTGGGCGACCAAATTCAAGGTCTTGCAGGATGTGACGTTGCGGCATTGTTGCGATGTATCAACCTACACAGTTAAAAATAAAGGTTCCAAAAAGGGTCTTTTCACGGCAATGCCATACTTATAAAATATAGGTTTTTTATTGACATCTGTGGTTTCATCAAGAACCTTCAACATCTATGGAACCTTTTCACTGCCCAAAAGGTACTTTATAGTGGAAAAAGGTTCTTTAGATTAATAAAGACTTGGAAAAAAGCTTTTCACTAACAAAGTTGTTGTAGCGCTGTTGCGCTTTCGGTGTGCAGAGTTTGTGTCCTGGCTTGCGGACCTTTCCCGATCCCATCCCCCTCTCTGTCTCCCACTTTGATTCCTGTCCACTTAATTCCTGAATAAAAAAAGAAATATTAAAAAAAAATATTAAAAGTTCCGAAAGGTGGTTTTACAGCAATGCCATAGAAGAACCATTTTTGGGGCCCCAAAGAACCTTAACCTATTTGTGCCCAAATTTTTCTGAATGGTTTTTTGCATATAGTCATGTTAATAGTGTCCTGTGTGAACATGTTCTGCATGTATTTTCCCCAAATTTGAGTTTTTTTTCCCCTTGTATTTGTATTTGAATGGGCGGCAACTATATTTGTATACACCCATTGAATATCAAATTTGAATAGGAGGAAAACATTTGGCATCTAACTCAAAATAACTGCTTTCAACACCCTGCTGAAAAAAACAGCTATAACCAGCCTAAGCTGGTTGGCTGGTCTCAGCTGGTTTAAGCTGGAAGTAGTTGGTTTTAGCTGGTCTCTCAGCCTGCTTAGGCTGGTCAGATTGGTTTTAGCTGGTTGACCAGCTAAGGAGGTGGCCAAAAGCCCTCAGACCAGCCTGCTGACCAGCTACGACCAGCTAAGACCAGGCTGGATGACCAGCTAAAACCAGCCTAAGTTGGCTGGTTTTAGCTGGTTTAAGCTGGAAGTAGCCGGTTTTAGCTGGTCTACCAGGCTGGTCAGGCTGGTTTTAGCTGGTTGTTCCAGCTGGTCTTCCAGCCAGACCAGCTACGGAGGTGGCCAAAAGCCCTCTAAGACCAGGCTGGATGACCAGCTAAAACCAGCCTAAAATAGTAGTCTGGTCTAAGCTGGTTTAAGCTGGAAGTAGCTGGTTTTAGATGGAAGTTGGCTAGGCTGGTCAGGCTGGTTTTAGCTGGTTGTTCCAGCTGGTCTTCCAGCCAAAGCAGCTAAGACCACCCTGACCAGCTCAGAAAGTGGCCAAAACCCCTCTAAAACCAGCCTGCTGACCAGCTAAGACCAGGCTTCCAGGCTTCCAGACCAGGTTCCCCAAAGAATCTTTTAGTGAGTAGCTCTTTTGTGGAATGGAAATAATTTTTTTAAGATTTTAACCCATTTTGGGTTCCCCGAAGAGTTAAACACACAGTTAATTTTTTTACTATAAACAAACTTTTGTGGAATAGAAAGGTTCAGTGGATGATAAAGGATGTGCATGGAATCATAGGTGCATTGCTGTGAAAACCCTTTTAGAAATTTTATGTTTTAGGATTGTAAAAGAACCATTTGGGCTTCTCCAAAGAACCTTTCAGTGAGCAGTTCTTAAGCAAATAACATTTTAATGATCTAAAGAACATTTTTCCACTATAAAGAACCTTTAGGTTTCCTGGACATTAAAGGTTATTCATGGAACCATCGATGCCAATAAATAACTTTTATTTTAAAAAGTGTACCATAAAAAAATAATCACTAGTGGGTCTTGTCAGCTACAATCATAGTCTTTTAAAAAAGACTGAATGCATTAGAAAGGTGCACATGGGTATATTTGCTTAAAGGGAAATATGACAAGGAGTAAACAAACTTAAAATCCAGTGAAATACGTGGTCGAGATGAAGCAGAGGGTGTTGAAATCACTCCTGATTTGCATGCCCCGCAGTCTCCGGCTCTCACCGAGGACTGATGTACAAGGAGATGCGAGCACTCTTTACACGTAGTCCCATGACACGCTGTACGCGCTCATTATGAACCCAACTATGTCTGTCCAGAATGTTTCCCTCCCCCATAACACACACACGCACACACAAACGCGTGCATATCGCACACAAGCCTTCTTACATGCACGCTCACACACGCATCCACAAAAGAAAGATCGGCATCCTGCACTTGTCCTTTACCCTTCATCCATTGTTTGGCTCTGAGAGGTTTCCACGGAAACCAGAATTAGAATTTGCCTGATACTTAAAGACGAGGCTGAAATGTGTTGTATTGCATTGCTTGTCCGTAATGCATACAAACAGCTCCATTTCTGATAACAACTGACAATCAGTCACTGACAAAATGTATGTTTTTATTGTAGTGTGTATTGATAACCTCATCAGTTATTGGTTTAACATCACCAGTCACATTTCAATGAACAGCTTGAATTAATTACAAAAAAATATGAATTTCTAAAAAGCAACACGTTATTTGAAATACAGCATGAGATATAAGCTGCCAGTCTGTGGCCACATTGATTGGACTGGCAAGGCTGCAGAGAAGGGCTGGCTTTGGTAGGAAACAATGTTTCTAAGCAACAGCATCCTGTCAGCTGATCAGGACAGCCAATAAAACGCAGCCATGTATCCCAGTCAGCCAATGGGGGAGCACACAGCTTTATTTCTATCTGTGAGGGTTTAGTGTTAGGAGAACATATTTACACACTGTGACCAAGCAGCCAACAGGCAGATCTACATAGTTCTGTTTGGTCCATGAAGGCCTTTTTCTTTGAATATGAACATTTTAGAGCTTTATGATGTGAAGTTTGATAATATGAAACCAGAAAATGCACCCTGTTGATCTCAGATTGCACGTGTGTTAAACAATTAGAAGTACAGCCGTTTTTTTTATTTTTTTTAAACATGTCATTGTTAGCTCCCTGATGGGCTTTTTGATCTGCGCTATTTGATTTTTCTGCAAAATAATTGCTGTCGTTTTATTTTTTCTATTTCTTTTCAGCGAACGAGCAACATTTGAAGCTTGCAGAATCTGAGGAACAGAATATGCATGAATATAACTCACAATATGTGATCAATTGGACATAAATGCATCAGGAACTGATGATTTGTGACATGAAAAAACCAATTGTGGAAAAAAGTTTGAAGGAAGCTACAATTACAGCAGCATTCTATTATGTTGCTGAGTACCAACTATATTGAGAAGGTAAAAGCTTCTTTTTAAATGTCAAACACAGCCTCTATGCAACATAGATTTCCAGAAATGTAAAAAAACAGCATCTTTGCTTCTTCTGCGCAAAAAGCAACCTTTTAAATCTACTTTTTCCAATTACAGCTAGCAGGCAATAGGTTCGTAATTAAGGCTATAAGCCAGCGGTTTGAGTGTACTTGGAGTTTCCACTGGCCTGGCCATTTTTGAGACTGGAATCGGCAGTGAAAGTTTCATTACTGGAGAATTTGCGATATCCCGGCGCTCTTTGTTTTGCTTCTTCGGCATTAGGCCCTCATATCAGTCTAAAAACCAGCTTTAAGGACCCTCCATCTCCCACTTGGGCTCTGGATGCAGAGGAAATGAATCTTCCTGGGTCCTCATGCATTTTGCCGGAGATTGAGGAGGGGGGACGCAAAACCAAAAACAAAATCTAAAAGGGAAGACGATGACCCTTGACAAAGAGAAAAGAACTGAGTGAAAGACCATTATTTGGAAAAATCTCATATGTAAAGCCTATACCATAATGTTATAGCTGCCATGTTTTTGGTCCCTAAGCGAGCCGCTTTGGCCGATGGGTAGAGAGTGCACTCAAAACGCCGGCACGTAGCATTTGGAGAGCTCTAATGTTCTTTTTCCATGTTTTTCCACTGGAATACCTTTCATGCTCACAACCTGCCATTACTGAAGATTACAACTTATATAATCTACCAACTGGGTCTCTACATACTTGGGTCGAGGATAATTGGGTACAAATCCATTATCATACTCTCAAGGCCAAGCACACAGGTTTCCTTCTGTGCTCGGTTCTTATTCATTTTTCTTTTTCAATTTTTCAGCCCTCGTAAATCCATTTTGGAGAAAGAACACTAAATGAATTTGGGCAAATTAGACTTTATCTCATGGTCCCTTTTTGGAGCTCTGCTGCATATAAGATTAAGCTTAAAATCTTATTCAGACAGACGCATGTATGTATGCCAAGGATTTTAATTAATTATAGCAATGAAAGAAACTTGTTAATAAAATTCCATACGAAGACTTAAATACCCTTACAAATTAATTTGTATTTGACAGGTTAGTTATAGCTAGCTAAAACTAAAACTGTAATAAAATAAAATAAAAAACCATAAGCTAATGATTGCTTCAAAAAAAGAAATGCAAAAAAAAAAACCCTCACCATAATAATTTCAAACTGTTCCAGAAAGGCACCTCCATTAGTGGTGTTCTGTAAAGATTTATTGACCTCTGTCCTAATCATCATGGAACTACCCTGTCAATTGACATTTAAAAATGGTTTGTTAATATCATAATTTTAAACATTTTCTGGAAGACAGGCATGCTGCCTATTGAATATGGAATGAAAAGTGTATTTACAAAGTCCAAATGCTCCATAAAACGTGGAAGTGAAAAGGCATTTTGAGCATTCGTCCTTTTTTTCTATGGCAGAAAGGCAAGACAAAAGAGTGAGATGACCTCATCTGTCACTGCTTTGCCTTTTCGGTGTACTCTGCTAATGGGTGCGTAAATGGGAAGTGCTTTGTCCCTAATTATCAGTTCTAAATTTCCCTTTTGTTAGACCTCTCGCCAACCAAACCCTGACCAAGAAATTTCTTCTACCTGAAAGGTAAATTTAGATTATTTTTTGTGGTATATTCAAATAACCCTGTTGGAAGGGAAAAAAGGTCTCTAATCATAGCCAAACTAATGTTTGCCTTAAAACTAGGTAAGTATAACAAAAAAGATGATTTTCTTTATTCAGTTTGCAATAGGGAAATAAAAGGTCACAGATGTTTCAGTGCGTCAATTCATTGCTCATAAGGTAAGTTTACACAATCTGTGAGTATTATAAGGTTTTGCTGCTTAAACAAGCTTCGCTCATTATAAACCAACTAAAACCATAGGATCAGTAACACATCAGACATGTTGCATTGAGATGCCTTTTCTGAATATTGTACCTATCTTTGCCTTTCAATTATTTTTGGTCAACATCCTCATCACAACAGGACTTTACAACCTTTTCAATCCTAATGCATTTCAGATGTCCAGAGCTGTGATTATGGCCAATGTTTTGTCTACCAATGACTGATTTGTTTACTCGCTCTTAATGTTCTCAATGTAAAGAACATGGACAAAACCAGGTGAGACCAAATGGACAGTGCCTAAAACCTCTTTAAATCTAGCCCTGGACCACTTTAGATCAGCAAACTAGCTTAGAGTGTTTTTCAGCAGTCTTGTAGTGCTTTCACCAACCCTAACAAGTAGCCTACATTCTGATTATTTTCTATGCCATGTTCATTCTGAAAACCATCTTAAAGGTCCACTGAAGCGCTTTGAAACAGCATTATTGTATGTGTTGTCATAATTTTAACTGAAACAGGAAAACAGGGTGGGACATATCAAGCAGCCCCGCCCCCTTTTTTAAATAGCCAATAAGGTCAATAGAGTTTTAATAGAGTTAATAGCCAATAGAGTTTTGTTTATATCACAGCTTGAGCTGTTGAGCTTGGTACACTCTTACATCTAAAGGTTCCAAAAGGGTGTTTTTGCAGTGATGTCATAGAAGAACAATTTTGGGTTCCTTAAAGAACCTTTAATTGAACAGTTCTTAGAAGAACAAATAACTGTTTTTCACTATAAGGAACATTTTGTGCAGTGGAAAGGTTCCATTGATGGTAAAGTTTCTTCTTGGAATCATTCCACAAAATTTCTTTATAGTAGAAAAAGGTTCTTTAGATATTAAAAATGTTCTTCACAATACACTCTTAAATCTAATGGTTCTAAAAGAGTGTTTTTGCAGTGATGTCATAGAAAAAACATTTAAGTTCCTCAGAGAACCTTTTAGTGAACACTTCTTTGAAGAATAAAGAATCTTTTTTTTTTTTTATATGAAGAACCTTTTGTGTGTGGAGAGCTTCCATTGATGTTGAAGGTTCTTCTTGGAACCATCAATGCCAATAAAGAACCTTTTGCATTCCACAAAAGATACTTAGTGGAAAATGTTCTTTAGATATTAAATATCACACTACACTCTTAGATCTAAAGGTTCCAAAAGGGTTTTTGCAGTGATGTCATAGAAGAACATTTTTGGGTTTGTAAGGTTCCTTAATTGAACAGTTCTTATAATAAATAACCATTTTTCACTATAAAGAACCTTTTGTGCAGTGGAAAGGTTTCATGGTTGTAAAGGTTCTTCTTGAAACCATCAATGCCAATAAAGAACCTTTTCCATTACACAAAAGATTCTTTATAGTGGAAAAAAAGTTCTTTAGATATTAAAAATGTTCTTCACACTACACTCTTAGATCTAAAGGTTCCAAAAAGGTGTTTTTGCAGTGATGTCATAGAAGAACAATTTTGGGTTCCTTAAAGAACCTTTAATTGAACAGTTCTTTGAAAAATAAAGAATCTTTTTTCAATATGAAGAACAGTGTGCAGTGGAAAGCTTCCATTGATGTTAAAGGTTCTTCTTGGAACCATCAATGCCAATAAAGAACCTTCACCATTCCACAAGATTCTTTATAGTGGGAAAAAAAGATTACATTAAAAATGTTCTTCACACTACACACTTAGATCTAAAGGTTTTTGACCAACCATTTGAGCAGTGGAAAACGTCCATGACTGTCCGAGCTGCGGCGGTTTGCAAAACTTCTTTCGCCCCAATGGAAAGCATATTTACTCTGTCTGAATCATTCTCTATCCCCGATATAGTGCTCTGCGTGCCATTTAGCGTACAGAAAATACTAATTTTGTGAACAAGAGACTGATTTCAGCTTCAGCGTGGGGGGTGGGACGTTACGAATTCTAGAGAGCATTTGATTGGACATTAAGATTAATAAGAAGCTGAAGTGCAGGGTGATTTCATCAAAATCAATGAACCATACTGGCGGAAGTTAGAGACTGTAAGTTTTAAATGCTTATTTCTTGTAAATGCAATTTTTGTCATTGTTTTGGAGTACACTAGATTATAGATAACCCTAAGGCTAACATATTCATACTAAAAGCCAAAAAAGTTATATTTTGATTTTATGGGGACTGTAAAGCAGCCTGGAGTGCCAGCTGGTTAAGCTAGTCAGCATGTTAGTTTTCCTGCCTGACTAACTGAAAAGAGCCCAAAACCATTCTAAAACAGCTCAGAGCTTTGTTTTTAAGCAGAATTTTTACTAAACCATTTATCTCATGCCACTGCCAATAATAATATACTCAGAAACCCGCAGTGTGGATCCACAGGGCTTATTCACTCAGAACTACTGGTTAACTTGACAGAACAATCATCAATCCAAATCGCTCATTCGTATCACCACAGAAGTGTAGTTGCGCTATTTCGCCGCTGCTGAAGGGGGCGCTCTGACACTCTCTGCGCCTCACGTCCACTGTTTATACGCAGAGCTCACAAAACGCTAGTTACTTCCGGCGTTCAGACAGGGAACAGAGCTCTAAACTTATTTACACTGCCAAATAAACTTTTATACCGCATTGTAGCTCCTTTTCAAGGGTTGTAGCTTGTATGTTTTATTTTATGCGGCTGTAGGTTGTCTCTTGGCTATGCTTGTGCTCTCAGAGATTTAAAGCTCTGTAAATATATTAATATGAGAAGTATTTAATGGAAATGCAGGTAAGTTATGCATAACTTATTCAACTGCGTGTGTTTTTATTGACGTTTTAAATTGATTGACTTTTAAACGAGCTTATTATTAAGCTTTAAATATAAAATAAAGCTGAAAGAGCAACAAAAGAAGCAGAAATATCTGTCTGTTTTTGCATTATCTATCTATCTATCTATCTGTCTATCTGTCTGTCTGTCTGTCTAGCTATCTATTTAAAGTGGTATATAAATCATTGTTGTAGGGAGAACTGCTAAACCTGATTTGCATTTAACTTGATCGTTATAATCACTTTCACTCGTTTTTTTTCAGTCATTTTTTTTTTTTTTACAATTCCTAATCTGCCTGCCTATTTGTGTTATATAAAGTATTATATAAAATCATTTTTAGAAAGATCTGCTCTATATGCATTACATGTATTGACCTGATTATTATGATTTCTTCTAAATGCTATTATAAAAGTATTATATAACTTGTTTTAAGGCAGATTTGACCTGTTTTTCTTTATATTTGTTAACGTTATTTAATTTCTCATTTGCAGTGATAGCTCTATTATCATGGCTGTCTGCCTATATTATATTATGTTTTATTTAAAGTTAATTTTAAATAATTTTGTGGGAAGATCTGCCGTATTTGCTTTTTATTTGTAACTTCATTATTTAATTTCTCCTTTGCAGTGGTAAAGCTGTTATTATGGCTGCTCACCACAACACCACATCAGAGGACGATTTCCCCACTCTGAAGCCAAGGCGCATCCAAAACCAGAACGTTGTTCACCGGCTAGAAAGGCGTCGGATTTGCTCCGGTCCAGTCGGGGCTCATTGGTACCGTGTGCGCTGCTTCCACCAGAACCTGTTCCCTAACTTCACAGTGGTGAATGTAGAGAAGCCACCCTGCTTCCTGCGTAAGTTCTCCCCTGATGGACGATGCTTTATTGCTTTCTCCTCTGATCAAACTTCTTTGGAAATCTATGAGTACCAAGGATGCCAAGCTGCTGAAGATCTTCTCCAGGGCCAGGAGGGAGAAACGCTGGCCAATGGGAATGACCAGCGCTCTCTCAACATCAGAGGCAGACTCTTTGAACGGTTCTTTTCCCTTCTCCATGTTACCAATGTGGCCTCCAACGGTGAGCACTTGAATAGGGAGTGCAGTCTTTTCACTGACGACTGCCGTTATGTGATCGTGGGCTCGGCTGCTTACTTACCTGAAGAACCTCATCCACACTTTTTCGAGGTGTATAGAAACAACGAATCTGTGACACCGAATCCACGCTCTCCTCTTGAGGACTACTCACTACACATCATAGACCTGCACACAGGCCGACTGTGTGATACACGCACCTTTAAGTGTGACAAAATCATTCTATCGCACAATCAGGGACTGTACTTGTACAGAAATATATTGGCAGTGCTTTCTGTGCAGCAACAGACCATACATGTCTTTCAGGTAAATGTATAAGACTTCACTATACAACACAAACCAACCAGAACTGTGTCTTATATGTTGTTTCTGTTTCTATTTATTCCTACCATTCGTGTCAGTTCTCTACAGTTCATAGAGATACAAATTGCAAAAATGTAAATAGGAAAAATGCCCTAAAAATCTTTTTGTTTTAATTAAAATACTAAGTATTAAAAATATGTTCTTAAGTTGAAAATATATTCTTAAAATTCTTCTTTTATTTAGTAATGTTTGCAAAAAATTAAAGAAAGAGAAGAAAGAAATATACTTTCTTTTAAAAATTTTAAATATATAAATATATCTATCCTAAATATACAAAATATAAAATATATTTTTAAAAAGTTTTTGTAAAACACATTGCTTTTGTTCCCATAATTTATTCAAATTTCTCTACTTTTTGGACATATATTATTATTATTATTATTATTATTATTTTTTTTATTTTTATTTTTTTGGAATATTAAATATATCAAGTATGTTCTTAAATATTAGACTTTTCTTACAATTATTATTACATTATTGACATAATTGTTTTGAATTTTAATTTCTGTACTTTTTTGGGGCAAAAAACGCCAATAAATCTTTCATATATAAAATGTATAATCTTAAATATAAGATTATTCTTAAAATATTATAAACATATTTTTCATAAAATGCAGGCACATTTTAATTTAAATTTTTCTATTTCGTGAGTGAAAATAAATAGCAAAATGCCAATAAGTCTGTTATATATAAAATGTATATTCTTAAATATAAGCTATTCTTAAAATATGAACATAATTGTTTATCAAATGCAGGCATCACAGGTTTGAATTTGAATTTCTCTACTTTTTTGGGGAGACAAATAAATAGCAAAAATACCAATAAATCTTTCATATATAAAATGTATATTCTTAAATATAAGATGTATTCCTAAAATATTATCATAATTGTTTATAAAATGCAGGCATCACAGGTTTAAATTAGATTTTTGGGGCAAAAATAAATGGCAAAATGTCAAATCTTTCTTATATAAAATGTTTATTCTTAAATGTAAGATAAATTCTTTAAATATTATTAACATAATTGTTTATAAAATGCAGGCGTTACAGGTTTGAATTAGACTTTCTCTACTTTTTTGGGAAAAAATTAATAGCAAAAATGTCAATAAATCCTTTTTTTTATATATAAAATGGTTATTCTTAAATATAAGATATATTCCTAAAATATTATCATAATTGTTTATAAAATGCAGGCATCACAGGTTTGAATTATAATTCTTCTACTTTTTTGGGCAAAAATGACAATAAATCTTTTATCTATAAAATGTTTATTCTTAAATGTAAGACATATTCTTCAAATATTATTAACACAATTGTGTATAAAATGCAGGCATTACAGGTTTGAATTTGAATTTCTCTAATTTTTGGGCAAAAATAAATAGCAAAAATGTCAATAAATCTTTTTTTATATATATATGAAATGTATGTTCTTAAATATAAGATGTATTCCTGAAATATTATCATAATTGTTTAACAAATGCAGGCATCAGAGGTTTGAATTAGAATTTTTCTATTTTTTGTGCAAAAATAAATGGAAAAAATGACAATAAATATTTTATATATAAAATGTTTATTCTTAAATGTAAGATATATTTTTTTTTTAAATATTATTAACATAACTAATGAATAAAATGCAGGCGTCACAGGTTTGAATTTGAATTTCTCTACTTTTTTTTTTAAAATATATGGCAAAAATTAAGTTCTTCATATATAAAATGTTTATTCTTAAATGTAAAATATTATGAGCATAATTGTTTATAAAATGCAGGTATCACAGGGTTGAATTTCTATACTTTTTGGGGCAAAAATAAATAGCAGAAATGCCAATAATTGTTTTATATATAAAATGTATGTAAATATATGTTCTTAAAAAAAACATTAAACTTACCAAAATATTGAACAAAATTTATTTTCGATTGTCCTTCCTGACCAGGTGACACCAGAAGGAACCTTCCTTGACGTGCGCACCATTGGTCGTTTTTGTTATGAGGATGACCTGCTGACACTGTCTGCCGTTTACTCTGAGGCCCAGGCTGAAGGCCAGCCCGGTTTCTCCCGCCTGTATAAGGAGAAAACCATCAACTCCTTAAAGCACCGTCTGCTGGTGTACCTGTGGAGGAGGGCAGAGCAGGACGGCAGCGCCACGGCCAAACGCCGGTTCTTTCAATTCTTTGATCAGCTCAGGCAGCTACGCATGTGGAAGATGCAGCTCCTGGATGAACATCACCTGTTCATAAAGTACACCAGTGAAGACGTGGTCACGCTGAGGGTCACCGACCCCTCACAGGTACAAACCACCAGCTCACCTCACGTAACCAGAGATTGAATCAGATAGGCCCTTGCTAGCGTCATCCCCTAATCTCTGGTAGTGTAAGATATAATACTTGTTATTGTTTTGTTGTGAATCTTTATACAGGTGGGATTTGTTGCGTCATGGTTGGTGGATTGTGTAAACTACCTTCTCAATTCTTATCTTCATTTCTAGCCCTCTTTCTTCGTGGTTTACAATATGCTAACCACCGAGGTTATTGCGGTTTTTGAGAATACTTCAGACAAACTTCTGGAGCTTTTTGAAAACTTCTGCGATCTCTTCCGGAACGCCACGCTCCACAGCGAGGCTGTGCAGTTCCCTTGCTCTGCTTCCAGCAACAACTTTGCCCGTCAGGTGCAGCGCAGGTGAGATATAAATATCAAGAAAGGCCAATTCGTAAGCCACAAATTGATGGTCGAGCCAGAGGAGGCCTGTCTCACTATGTCTCACAAAAGGCTATAACAATGACTCGGTGTAAGTGTGCCGCTCTACATATTGGGTGGGAACTCGCTCATGCCGACACCTTTTGATATTAAAAACACTAATTATGTAGACCTCACAAATGCAGGTTCTGGAAAAAAAGGAGTAAAACTTAAAGCTTCTGAAACTTTTTGAAAAACATTCTCCAGTCAAAATGATGCAGACAGGCTTTTTTCCTTTATTATTAGTTTTAAGAAAGTCTCTTATGCTTACCAAGGCTGCATTCATTTTTATTTAAAAAAACAGGAATAATTTAAAATAACTGCTTTCTGTTTTTATATACATTTAACAATGTAATTTATTCCTTTGATGGTACAGCTGAAGTTTAATTGTTATAATTATTATAATATGCTGATTTACTTCTCAAAAAACATTGCATATTATAATCAAAACAGTTGTGCTGATTAATGTGTGGAGAAACCAAGATATAGGAAGTTCACAAGAAAAACATTTGTTTGAAATATTACTAAAAACCTTTTTACTGTTCATCCATTTAAAGGGATAGTACACCCAAAAATAAAAAAAATCTCTCATTAGGTACTCCATTAATTGCATTCCAAACTCTTAAGACTTTCATTCTTCGTTTATCTTTGGAACACAAATTAGGATGTTTTTTGATGAAATCCAAGGTTTTTGTGACCCTGCATAGATGGCAGCGCAACTGAGACGTTCAAGGCCCAGAAAGACAGTAAGAACATTGTTAAAATAGTCCATGTGACATTGGGGTACTCTTGTGAACATGCATTGAAGACTGACATGGATGAAAATAAATTGTTGAGTAAAGTCATTAGGGATTTGACTATTGTAATTGTTAGAATGGCCAAGGATCAGCAATCTTCACGTACAAACGGACCAAACTGTAAGTCTTAGAGACTTGAAACTTGGAGGGATGGTAGTACTTACACCTCCAACAACATCACCAAGGCTTGCCCCAATCAGCCTGACGGGGGCGCTTTTCGGCTATTTTGGATTTCTTGAAAAACCTACTTTTGCAAACTAGTCCTAGGTACCAAAATCTGAACCAAACCAGTGCAGAAAGATTTTCTGCAGAGTGAATATCAATAATTATCAATAAAAAGTTAAAACTTCCGACTCACCCTTGCAAACAGACGCCAAAACTTTTGAAAGAGGCAGGGCCACTTTTAGAACAATGCATATAACTCTTGAACGGAATGAAATACCTTCGCCAAACTCAGAACACTTATGTCAGAGCTCAATCTGAGGTCACAGAGCTTGGCCACTTGGTGGCGCTATAAGAGGGGAGAACCATAAAAATGGCTATACCTATGCAATCATTTGTTCGAATCGTTGTGTATGGTTGTGGGCCAAAATGCCACAAGTGCCTTTAAGGACATTTGCGTATCTAAAAAAAAACATGGCCACCACTGGCCAATGAAATTTGAGCACCTGTTAGACAAGGTTAACGGAGGCAGATCAGAATTAAACTCGGTGGGCCTGTTTGACTCACGGCACAAGCATGCAAAGTTTCATGGAAATCGGACAATATAACAGTTAAAAAAATGCATCAAAAACACAATATTTCAATCGTAAATGTCCTCAAATTGTTCACATATTCACACAAACACTAGATCTTCATATCATACCATAGATCTCCTCTTTCTGAACAACTTTGCCTCTAGGACCATTGCTGTCAGTCAAATTTTGCATTAAATATTCAACGTTATTTAAAAAGACTATTTTGGTGAACTAGTCCTAGGTACCAAAATCGGAACCAAACCAATATGAAGTATGAAGAGTGAATATCAATAATTATCAGTAAAAAGTTCGACCCACCATTGCAAAAAGACACAAAAACATTCGAAAGGGGCAGGGGCAGGGCAGTCATGGGCCAAAATGCCACAAGTGCCTGTAAAGACATTTGCGTATCTCAAAAAAACATGGCCACCATTGGCCAATGAAATTTGAGCGCCTATCAGACAAGGTTACCGGAGGCAGATCAGAATTAAACTTGGTGGGCCTGTTTGACAAACATGCAAAGTTTCATGGAGATCGGACAGTAGGTGGCGCTATAACAGTTAAAAACAATATTGGTGAATGACCTCAAATTGTTCATATATTCACACAAACACTCATAGATCATAGATCTCCTCTTTCTAAACAACTTTGCCTCTAGGACCACTGCTGTCAATCAAGTTGTTCAGTAAATATTCAATGTTATTTAAAAAACTACAAACTAGTTCTAGGTATTTCACTCAATATCAACAAAACCACTGCAGTACAATTATCTGGACCATCTAGATCAGTGGTTCTCCATCCTGGTCCTGGGGGACCCCTGCTCACGCACACTCCATGCACACTTTGCATGTTTCCCTTATTTAACATACCATAACATGAGATCATCAGCTTATTAGGAAGCGTTAAATAAGGGAGACATGCAACATGTGTAGAGCAGGGGTCCCCCAGGATTGAAAACCAATGATCTAGATCCATAATTATAACAAAAATATTAAACTTTACACTTTAGTAAGATACCCAAGGTGCATAGCCAATTATACCCAAAATCCTAAAGGAAAACTCAAAACTTCATGAAACTAGGTGAGCATATGCAACAGATGATTCTAAACAAGCGTGCAACATTTTATGAAAATTCGTCTATAGGTGGCGCTATAACAGTCATAAATGTTAAAAATCATAATTTTTCTATGGTAAATTACCTGCCATGGTAACACAATTTCTTTTTCTTTATATGCTTAAATGCCTTTGAACAGCGGTAATCGCTGCTTACAGCTATATTTATTTTTGCTTTCTCTGCGCACCAAAAGTGTTCTTGTAGCTTCATAAAATGACAGTTCATGTCACATGGACTATTTTAATAATGTCCTTATTACCTTTCTGGGCCTTGAATGTGTCAGTTGCGTTGCTGTTTATGCAGGGTCTCCCTTGCATTTGAATCCAAGGTTTTGTTCTAACCAGTCATTACTTCTTTTTTGGTTTGTTTGTTTGTTATTTTGCAATTGTGTTGAGTAAACACCGCACCAAAAAGACTCATAGGTGTTATTTTGTTAGTCACTTGGCCTGCACATTATTTATGGGCCGGTTTGTTTGCGCCTAGG
The DNA here is from genome assembly GCA_033026305.1 of Cirrhinus molitorella. Classification (NCBI taxonomy): domain Eukaryota; kingdom Metazoa; phylum Chordata; class Actinopteri; order Cypriniformes; family Cyprinidae; genus Cirrhinus; species Cirrhinus molitorella. The sequence continues at coordinate 8,886,486 of CM065141.1, read as the reverse complement.
TTTAAAGACACCATTGTGAATGCCAAATACGGAGGGCACACAGAGGCGGTCAGAAGGCTTCTCGGGCAGCTGCCCATCAGTGCTCAGTCCTACAGCAGCAGCCCATATCTGGACCTCTCCCTCTTCAGCTATGACGACAAGTGGGTGTCCGTCATGGAACGGCCAAAGACCTGTGGCGATCATCCAATACGGTACCTCAGAGTTTAAAAGTCCCCCTTTATTAACCATTTTAGATATAGTAAGATTTTAAGGGCAATTAATGACTTTTCTTTTAATATTTAGACACATTTTTTACTTTTAAAACACTCCTGAATATTATCGAGGCTTGTTCTCTTGCAGGCTTAAATATAGACATATGCACAGTCTAAAGATTGTTGACAAAGACAGTGATTTGCAGAAGAGGCCAGAATGTACGCCCACTTTTTCAGTATAGTGAAAAATGAGGCCCAGCGTGAGGTCTGCATCAACTTCCTTGTTAAATCTTGAACACTACTGAAGTGTAATTTCATGCCGTGACAGGCGATCTTTAAAACACTTCCTGAGAGCGCTCAAAAATTTATCTGACAAATGTTACCATAATTCTCTGATGTACCAAATAACCGTTTGCTTATGCTGTAAAACACATGGTGATTTGGCATCGTAATAAACTGCCACTGCTTTTTTCTCTTCTTCCTGCAGGTTCTACGCAAGGGACTCGGGGTTGCTGAAATTTAAGATCCAGGCAGGCCTGCTGGGCAGACCCATTAACCACGCGGTCAGGAGACTGGTCGCGTTCACCTTCCATCCCTTTGAGCCGTTCGCCATCTCTGTGCAGCGCACAAACGCCGAATACGTCGTCAACTTTCACATGCGGCATGGATGCGTATGATAATGCATGTGTGAGTAGAGACGTGCGATTTGAGAGACTCGCAAAGCAGTGTTTGTTTTCTTTTTATACATCCTTTTTATATTAAAGTTTTATTTATTTCAGATGTGATGTCTTTTATGTATTTACACACTAAATGTTTTAGCTTTTCTTTTAGTCCGTTGCAATGTGCAAAATAAAAAGGTTTATTTATATTACAGTATTGTTTGACCCATCGTCCTGACTTTTCTCGCTGAAGGCGAAAGGTTATTGTCAAAACAGATGTTTTGTTTTTCAGCAGACAGAACATTAAGATATTCTCCGTTCACGTTCGTCATCTGCCGTTTTAAATAGCAGAGAAAGTATAGAACGTGCTAATGCCCCCTTTTAGCAGTTTTTCCCCTCAAAAGCCTAATGAAATAGTTCAGCTTCCATTACCAAGGCAGCTCCCACATAGTCGACCAGCATTAACCAAAAAAACGGAGGTGGGTTCGAAGCACGCAACACCGCAGCAACACTAATGCCACAATAATAACAACAAAAACTAATTCTGCAATTGATTCATTATAGCCAGTTTACTAAGTGAGAGGCTTCCCTGTGGGAATACGATTGTTCAGTTGATAGAGCAGAGGTTGAAGAAAATGCATCTGTTTTAACAAGCACTTCAGCGCTGATTGAAGGACAATTTTCAATACGGGAGATTGCGACAGCTTTGAAACGCCAGCGTTTTTTGTGAACTTCCACACGGAGGGGAAAGATTTTTCCCTCTTCATAATGAAGCCGAAATACAATTAGAACTAATAAATCGAAGGCATAAATCCCAGACGACTCGTATTTGGAGTCGCCCGTCTCGGTGGGAAAGGAGCATGTCAAATCTCCCCCCACCAGTCTAAAAGCTTTCTTTTCTTGAAGTTCCGCAGAGTGCCATTTTTTTTTGAGTGGACCCCTAAGTGCAACTACTGTAAGTGTAATCATTCTCTCAAGGCTTTATGAATACGAATCCCTGATATCCCGCTAGTTACTGACAGAAATTTCCCCTGTCCAGCAAGATGACCGCGTTCTTGTAGGTGCTCCAGGCACGGTTGTGCGCGGGGCCCCTGAACGCAGGAATGAATGCTTTTAGCCGCGGACTGGATTGAAAAGTGTGATCCTAGGGTTCGGCGTGGGCGGGAGTGGGAGGGTGTCGACTGTGCTTCGTAGGGCTTCTCTCTCATTTAATTCATCTGTAATGGTGCTGCCGCGGTATGGAACAAAAAAAATCTTACCGGGGTTATAATTTCCCCGCGCAATCAGTTCAGTTTTGCGCTGCATGGGAAAAAAAAGAGAGGGAGGAAAGAGAGAGAGAGAGAGAGAGAGAGAGAGAGAGAGAAAAGGTGAAACGTACCGAACACTTGATTGAGGAGAAAATTAAGTGAAACGTTGTGAATTGTGATTGCATTATTCAACGTTTTCCATCGCATTCTTCCTCCTTTTGTGTTTCTATTATGCCTCGCGGTGACCTGTCCCCATCACAAATGATCCGCACTGCTCTGGGGATGAGAGAATTAATTAGATAAAGAGAGAGAAGAACTAAAACATTTACCACAACAAAATTGGTGCCGACAGAGATGTTATGCCACGCTCTTTCAGTCCGACCTCGTCACAGGCTTTAATAGCTGTCATTGTTGTGGCTGCCTGCGCCGTTAGAAAGAGACAGTGCGTCTTTCATTGCGGTCTTTATCGCTCTGGTTTAAAAGGTGTTACTGAACCCGAACCATCCATCATGGGCGCGCTTTGTAAAACATGGGATATCTGTGTGTTGTCAATTGAAAATCTCTGCTTCTCAACAACCTTGTGACTTATTAGAAGGAACATTTTTAAAGTAGCTTGACATTTCAGCTTGCTTCATGGGTTTTTATAGCGGCATCGGTCGGATCTGCCGCATGTAAAGTTGCAGAGCTCATTGCATAGGTCAGTTGTCTACCTCCCTAGGTGTTATTCTCCTCTAACTTGTCACAAAGGCTTTTATGATATGCAATTACGATCCCTTCTGGTCTAATTTGGAGCTGGCTGGAGATTTTTAAAGTATTTTGCAGTTTAAAACTTAAAATGACCGTGAATGGCTGACTTTTGAATGACTTTAATTTTTATAAGAACTAGTTTATTTTCTGTTTAGGATTTCTTTTTATCAGAATGTACTGATAGTCTAGGTAATGCAAAAAATATATAAAATAATGGCAAATTCAGTTCAGAACATTTCTTAAAATTTTAGCATGCCAGCAATTTGAAACAATATAAATTTTGACTCCGAATGGTAGTGCCCACAAAATAAAAATTTATATATTTTTTTGTATAAATGTTTTTATATATATATATATATATATATATTTTTTTTTTTTGACCAAGTCATGCATTAAAACTTTTTTTTTTTAAATAAATTAATTTTATAGATTAATCATATAAATTAAAATAGCGGTTTGGTAAACAAGTGAACAAAATACTGGCATACATTCAGGCAAGACTCAACTAAATAAAAAAGGTGCATTTCTTAAATATGCATTTCTAAAATAACTAAAATTATATACTTAAAAAATCTCAAGGAGTCGAGGTCTCTTCTTCTCACCAAGCCTGCTTTTATTTGATCTATAGTACAGCAAAAACAGTAATTTTGAAATATTTTTGCTATTTAATATAGGTGTTTTCTAGCTGAATATATTTTAAAATGTAGTTTATTCCTGTAATTTCAAAGCTGAATTTTTAGTATCATTACTCCAGTCACATGATCCTTCAGAAATCATTCTAATATTCTGATTTGCTGCTCAAAAAACATTATATTATTATTATTATAATGTTGAAAACTGATTTTTTTCCAAGGGTTTTTAGTAGAAAGTTCAGAAGAACAGCATTTATCTGAAATGGAAATCTTCTGTAACATTATAAATGTCTTTACCACCACTTTTGACCAGTTTAAAGCATCCTAGCTAAATAAAAGTTCTAATTTCTATAATTTCTAAAGAAAAAATGTCTACAGAATTACTGAGTCCAAGCTTTTGAATGGTATAGTGTATGTTTAAAAAAAACCTTTTATTTCAGATAAATGCTGATCTTTGGATCTTTCTGGAAAAAGAAAACTACTCGGCTGTTTTAAATATTTATTATAAAAATAAAATGTTTCTTTTTTCAACATAAAAGGAGGATCCTATTAATGAAGGATCATGTGACACCTGAAGACTGGAGTAATGATGCTGAAAATTTAGATCTGATCACAGGAATAAATTACATTTTAAAATAAATTAAAATAGAAAGCAGTTATTTTAAATAGTGCGGTGTTATTACACCTTTTGCTGTATTTTGTATCAAATAAATGCAGGCTTGGTGAGCAGAAGAGTCTTATTTAAAACTATTAAAAAACATCTAAAAAAAAATCTTACTTTCCAAAAATGTTTGACCCTTAATGTATACTAAAATTGTACTAAAAAACAGTTTCTTCATAAATTGTGAGGTCTGGGCTAGTTGTCACATGTTTTGTATATCATCATGTTGGATTTTGGATTTTATTAAAGGGATAGTTCACCCAAAAATGAAAATCTGATGTTTATCTGCTTACCTCCAGGGCATCCAAGATGTAGGTGACTTTCAGTTTCTTCAGTTAAACATAAACATTTTTAACTCAAACTGTTGCAGTCTTTCAGTCATATAATGGCAGGCAATGGGCACCAAAACTTTGAGATTAAAAAAAAATGCACAGACAAATCCAAATTAACCCCTGCAGCTTGTGACGATACAGTGATGTCCTAAGACATGAAGATGTTTCTTAAGACAGATCGCTTACTCTACTTGCACGATGAGTCGCCACGCACCCTGTTGTGAACACGCTCAGGACTGTAGGACATTGCTGTGAATCAGAGGTAAAAAATTATAGAAATACTGTTCAGGTTCTCACACAAACCAATCTTTTCATGTCTTTGGACATTAATGTATCGTCATAAGCTGCAGGGTTTAATCTGGATTTTCTATGCATGTTTATTTTACTCTCAAAGTAAACTCTTTGGACTGACAGACTGCAATGGTTTGAGTTTAAATGTTTGTGTTTTACTGAAGAAACAAAGTCACCTACATCTTGGATGCCTTGGGGGTAACCAGATAAAGATCAAATTTTCATTTTTTGGCTGAACTATCCCTTTAATTACAATGTTTTATATTTAATTTTTTGCTGTTGCATGAATTTAGGCTTTTAATCAGTATTTTAATGTATACATTTTGCTCAGAAGCCTTTTAATAAGCTGTTTAAGTGGCAGTTTCTATTGTGACAACTTGCCCCATACTTTGTGGTAACATGTCTTACTATTGGGGCATGTTGTCATACAAAGATGAACTTCTGTTTCTTTTTCTTGGCCAATAATAGCGTTTTTGGTAGGTGCCTATTCAAAAATCCACCTAAAATCTTTATCTTTTATGTACACATGTAATTGTATAAAATAACATAATGCATCTTTGTTCAATTTTACATTCGTTTTATGATTGTCTTTTTGTCTCAAATCTGCCTGTGCCCTTGGCCCTCGAAAACGACACAGGTGGCAAGCGTTTGATGGCCCTGTAACACTTTTCCACTTTTTGTAAGTATAGACTCTTCAAACTTGTAATCAGGCACTTATTTTGTGTTAATTAAGTCTGCACAAATGGCAGCAACCTAGCATGCAGAGAGGGCACGCGTCACCTGAAAAACTTCATCTGGGTTTATTCGGCCGCCTAATTAGGTGTCCAGCTGCTAGCCGGTCGGCCAGCTTGGAGATCACGTCCAATCAGACGGCCAAGTAAATCCAGGGCCACTGAGCTGGGCTAACGTGTGATATCCTGCCTCGGTCGGTGACATGGCTGACTGGGGTTAACCTGTGAAGAGGCAGCAGGTGCTGTGGGATTAAGTGTCCGCCCTGCCTCTGGTTACACAAGCTAATTGAACACATTCTGACGCCCTCTGGACACCTGGGGAAAGCCTCTGGACTTGAGAGTGGGAGGGATCTGGTTTGAACTGTGTGTGTGTGTGGTTTGAGAGAAAAAAATACACTGACCCCTATTGTATAAAACAAAGGATAAAATGCAATTTGCTTAATAAGATAACAAACATACAAAAAACATGAATTCTACACTCGTATAGATTTTTTTTTTTACTCAGAAACTGCTAGTAAATTTCACAGTTAAAGGATTAGTTCACTCCAGTCAACCAAGATGTTCATGTCTTTCTTTCATCGGTCGAAAAGAAATTAAGTTTTTTGAGGAAAACATTCCAGGATTTTTCTCCATATAGTGGACTTCTATCGGTATCAACTGGTTGAAGGTCCAAATAGCAGAGGTGGGGACAAGTCACACATGTTCAAGTTTCAAGCAAGTCTCAAGTCCCTACCATCAAGTCTCAAGCAAGTCTCAAGTCACAGACAAAAAAAATCAAGCAAGTCAAGTCGAGTCACGGTATATTTTACTTCTGCCACAACCTTATTCATTTTTCATCGAAAATGAACTTTCTTATTTATACACTTGAAATAATATGAGTTTAACTATAAAATTTTGCATATAGATAAATAAAGATGCTACTTTTAATTCTGAAATTAAAATCAGCATCGGGTGGTGGCAAATCACTGTTGTAATGAGCAACTAATGCATTTCTAATACATCACTGAATCACTGAACTGATTCAAAACCTCAAATTTGTTCAGTAAACGTGTTCAGAGGCACATCACATTGGTGGTGGAGATCCTGGAAATATTACTTAAAAATCATTTTAGGTTGATGGCTGCATGAGGAAAAAAAATGTGCAGGCCGAATTACATTTTTTAAACATCGCTGTGCTGACAATTATGTTAAAATTAACCTTACAAACTACAAATGAATTAGCAAAAAAAAAAAGAGAGAAAACTAGAAAAACACACTGCTCTTTGAAAACTGCATTTGTTGTTCCAAGTAAAATCATTTGACCATACTTTTTTAATATAATACTTTTTTATAATGTTTTATTTACTATTTTTTATTAGGGATGCATTTCAACCTGAAGTACAAAGCAAATTCATTCTCTGCCGTTAGGTGGCGCTTGGGTTTCCTTGGTTACTGCGGTAAACAAAACTAAAAAGCACTCAGATTTATGTCCGGTGGACCAGTACTGTTTTTATCACTGTTCAAATCATCCATCGGGCCGGATTAAACACCTGGCCGTAATCACTTTAATTTAATGACATACTTCAACTGCGTACATACCTTTCATTTTGAAGTGGTACATCATGGCTTCATAAATGCATAGCGCAAATCTCATTTTATGAATATGCTCCGTTTCGAACGGTTTATATCCAAAAAAAAAAAAACATCTGGGATATTCTCTGTATTTGGCGCGCTGTAACTGTTTGAGAAGAGTCATGAACTGCGCAGACCCATATCACTGGTGTTGCTGATTCTGGGGCTTGCGTTTTGTTTATCAACATACGTTGCAAACTCGCAATTATTTATTAATAAAAAATAATTATTATAGTTGTTATAAAGTCAAGTCTCAAGTCAATGGATCCCAAGTCAAAGTCAAGTCAAGTCATTTTCAGTATTTGGTCAAGCAAGTCACAAGTCCTTAAATTTGCGACTCGAGTCAAGTCATGTGACTCGAGTCCCCCACCTCTGCCAAATAGCAGTTTCAGTGCAGCTTCAAAGGACTCTACATGATCACAGCCGAGGAATAAGGGTCTTATCTAGCGAAACGATCTTTCATTTTCTAACAAAAATAAAAATGTATATACTTTTTAATCACAAATGCTTGTCTTGCACTAGCTCTGTGCTGCACTGAAACTGCAATTTTGAACTTCAACCCATTGATCTCCATTGAAGTCCGCTATTCATAGAAAAATCCTGGAATGTTTTCCTCAAAAACCCTAATTTCTTTTCGACTGGAGAAAGCAAGATATGAACATCTTGGATGACAAATTATCAGGAAATATTCATTCTTCAGTGAACTAATCTTTTAATTTCAAAGAAGCTGCAAGTAACATTAAATCAAACATTGAATTTTCAATGAGGGAAGACTGAATTAATATTTTATTGTAAAATCTGCTCCAATAATCTTTACTTACAAAAAAAAAAACTTCATTACAGTGCATTAACTGGGCAGATTATTATTATTTTGTCTAAATTTCAGTCCCTTTTTCAAATTTACTCTTAGGATAAAAAAAATGGTAATAACCTCAATGAGATGGCTCTTTTAAATCAATCTGTTGAAAGAGTAAAGTTGCTGGTTTGAAAAAGTCAGGCAGCAAAATCTTCATGGAACAAATCTGTAAGTTTTTCTAATGATTTCTGTCTTGAAGGTTTTGTACTATGTTTATTGTGTAATTGTGTATGTGTGTTTTCAGTGCAAACTGAACAAAATTAGGTTAAATAAAAATGTATCGTGAAATACTGTCAAAAACATCTTTATATTGTGATGTGCATGGGGGCAGCCCATGAAAACGGTAATTAAAATTGATGAAAATATTGTAAATTGATTCATGAACGAATGATCCTTAACAGCTAGTATATCAGAATTGTACAGTGTTACATGATTCAAAAACAACTGGTTCTTTTTGTAAATCATTCAAAACTCACTTAACAAACTCATGAGTTTCATATTAGAGGGATGGTTCAACCAAAAATAAAATTCTGTCATTAATTACCCTCATGTTGTTTCCACACCCATAAGAACTTTGTTCATCTTCGGAACACATATTAAGATATTTTTAATTATTTGATTTATTTTTGTTCTCTTTGTGCACAAAAAGTATTCTTATAGCTTCATAAAATTACGGTAGAACCACCGATGTCACTTGGACTATTTTAGCAATTCCTTTACTACCTTTTTGGACCTTGAACGTGGTAGTTGTGTTGTTGTCTTTTAGGGGTAGGAATCTTTTGGTACCTCATGATTTCTTTCCAGTTGATTCTTGGGGTCACTATTTGATAAATCGATTCACATCAATTTTTCAATTTGCTTTCACGATTCACATTTGTCACAGTATGTGATGGAAAGGCGCAACACGAACAGAGAATCCAATACAAAGTCCTTAATGTAATTCACAACAGGCAAAACGTACATAACCTTGATACCGGACAACTAAACACTGAACTGAATACTACAAAGGGTATCTAATGATATACAGACAGGTGCAGGTGATTAATGGCATAACAAGGGCAGGGAACAGGAAAAAAAAAACAGTTATGGGCACAAGAGGGAAAAACCAACACAAAAGGTCCATGGGGTGTGATATTTCTCCCCCCTGGCAGGCATGTCCTCATGCTGTAAACAGAAAAAGGAGGAGGCATGAGTGGAAACTATGGTGTGGAGGCTCAGGAAGAGGACGGACATTTGGGAGGAGGACGACGAAAGAAGTCCAGGGTGGAGATGATTAAGGAGGGAGCCAAGGAGGGAACCGGAGGAGCCAGGGTGGATCAGACAGAGGGAGGAACCAGGGAGACGACAGGAGGGATTTGGAGCAGAAGGAGCCAGGCGAGACCTAGGCTGCAGCCATGATGGTGGCCCACGTTGGAGCTGACACCAGGAGGACCCGTGGTTTAGGAAGGGCTGACGAGTCCAGGGTGGCAACCGATGGTGGCGGAACAAGTGGATGTGGAGCCCGAGGCAGAGGCTGAGAGCCGATGATCCAGGGTGATGCCGAGGTGGAGATTCAGAGGTCTGTGGTGGAGCCGGAGCGACAGAGGACTGAGGTGGAGCTGGAGGGAGCCCAACGGAGCCGGTGGGGCGATGGAGGGTCGACGGCTGACCAAGGTGGAGCCGGAGGGAAGAGGGAGCCCGGTGGAGTTGGTGTGCTGACAGGCGACAGTGGAGACAAAGGAGCTAGGTGCTATTGGATCGGAAGGCCGAGTCCAGGACTCAGAGGCTGGAGGTGAAGATGAGGGGGCCTCCAGGCATGACGCCGATGGAAATTGGCAGACAAATTACAAGCAGACTGGCAGACATCTAGACGGATAGTGGGCAGAGGTGGCGAGGCTGGGGTAGGGATGAATGGATGAGGCAAGAGAGGAAGGGCGGGTGGGAAAACTTGGTTCATGTCTATGATGACTTCTGAAAATATGTTTTTTAAATCCCCAGAGTCCTGCACTTGCTCACCCTCAGCAGAGGTGCAGTGGGCGTGGGGCCTTCCTCAGCACCCTCACGCTCCACTGTGAATTCCTCCACTGCGTGCAATTGTTACTGGCTCTTGCACCTGGTTGGACATGACGGGCTCTGGTCTTTCTGTCCACGGTGGGCTCGGGCTGATGCTCTGCTCTGCGCGGTGCTGTTTAGCTGGGCTCTGGGTCCTGAGTGGGGCTGCTGTTGTCGTCCGCGAAGTCCGCGGTCAGCGAAGAACTGCAGGACACCAGCACCCACACAATGAAGGCGGTGAGGCTCATGTGGTGTTCAGTCCAGCTTGATAAAATGAGCAAAGGCAGCTGTCCTGGTGGTGTGTCAAGTTTGGCGAGGAACACAAAGTCATTGGTGTGGTCCTCGAGAGAGCAATCCCCCTGCTCCAGCAGGCAGACAAGGACGGTCTGGTCATTCATAACAGGAAAAAATAAAATGGAAAATAAAACGAGGGGAAGATGCCGCTTAATTTCTGTTTTGGTCCAGTATTTTGTCACAGTATGTGATGGAAAGGTGCAACACGAAGAGGAAATACAAAGCAAAGCTGAATAACTGAACTGAATAATGACATAACAAGGGCTGAAACAGAAAAAACGAAGATGGGCAAAAGAGGGGAAAAACCAACACAAAAAGTCCACAGGATTTTCATCCAAAATGTTGTGCACAATAGACATCAAATGCACAAGTATTTTAATACAAAAACACACCAGACTATAGCATGGGTAGCAAATTGCTAGTAGACTGAATCACGATTCATATATAAATCATCCCTCCCCCCCACCCCTATTGTCTATGCAGGGTCAGAAAGCTCTTGGATTTCATAAAAAATATCATAATTTGTGTTCTGAAGATAAAGAATGACAAGAGAATGATCAAAAGATTATGTACCGTGAATTAATAATAAACGTTTTTTTTAATTCAGCTATCCTTGCAGGCTGCATGCAAAAATGTACAGCACAAGCAGTATAGTGCAATTTACGAATGAATGACTCTGGTTCTGGTCCCTTTTAGTAAATCAAACAGGTGCAGTGCAACCAGCGTAATCCAATTCAGAAACAAATGACTATTAAGAGCCAGTTGCTTTATTAAATTGTTCAGCAGACTCACAAGTTCATGAGTTGCAAATCAGGCTGACAAATACTTCACCGAATGAACCCACTTAATGAATTACAACACTTTCAGACTGGTTTACTGCTAACGAAATGCGTAGATAAACATTTTTACAGAAGCCTTTTTTCCCACCACTAATTAAAAAAGGTAATTATGACTTTTCTCAGTCAAAATTGTGAGATAAAAAGTCATACTTACATGTTATTTGTTTATTCTTTGGCAGAATCAAGTTTGGCCTTTTTTTTATCACAGTTGAGTTTGTTTATATATTAAAAATCTTAGAGGTTCTTCTTAGAGGTTTGTATGTCACAATTCAGACTTTTCTTCTCAGAATTGTGAGTTTATATCTCAGAATTGTACATTTATATTGACTTCCCTTCTCAAAATTGTTTATATCTCACAATTCAGACTTTTCTGTATTTTCTGAGTTTTTATTTCATATTCAAACTTTTCTTCTCACAATTGTTTGTATCTCAGTTTAGACGACTTCTCAGAATTGTGAGTTTGTATCTCACAATTCAGTTTTCTTCTCAAAACTGAGTTTGTATCACAATTCAGAATTTTTTTTTCTCAAAAATTGTGCGAATCTCACAATTTAGACTTTTCTTAGAATTGTGCATTTGTATTTCAGTTTAGACTTTTCTTTACAGAATTGTGAGTTTTGTATCTCACAACACAGACTTTTATTCTCAAAATTGTATTTGTCTAACAATTTAGACTTTTTTCTTCTCAAAATTGTACATTTGTATCTTAATTTAGACTTTTCTTCACAGAATTGAGTTTGTATCTCACAATTCAGACTTCTGAGAATTGTTTGTCTCACAGTTTAGACTTTTCTTCTGAGAATTTAATATCACAATTCAGAATTTTTTTCTCAAAATTGTACGAATCTCACAGTTTACTTTTCTTCTGAGAATTGTGCATTTGTATCTCAGTTTAGACTTTTATTTACAGAATTGTGAGTTCTGTATCTCACAACACAGAATTTTATTCTCAGAATTGTTTGTCTAACAATTTAGACTTTTTTTCTTCACAAAATTGTACATTTCTATCTCAATTTAGACTTTTCTTCACAAAATTAAGTTTGTATCTCAATTCATACTTCTCAGAATTGAGTTTATCACAATTCAGATTTTTTTTTTCTCCAAATTGTGCAAATCTCAGTTTACTTTTCTTCTGAGAATTGTGCTTTTGTATCTTAGTTTAGATATTTCTTGACAGAATTGAGTTTGTATCTCACAATTCAGATTTCTCAGAATTGTTTGTCTCAGTTTAGACTTCTTCTCTTCTCAATTTAGACTTTTCATCACAGAATTAAGTTTGTATCTCAATTCATACTTCTCAGAATTGAGTTTGTATCACAGACTTTTTTAGACTTTTCTTCTGAGAATTTAATATCACAATTCAGATTTTTTTCTCAAAATTGTACGAATGTCAATTTACTTTTCTTCTGAGAATTGTGCTTTTGTATCTCAGTTTAGACTTCACAGAATTAAGTTTGTATCTCACAATTCAGAATTCTCAGAATTGTTTGTCTCACAGTTTAGACTTTTCTTCTCAGAATTGAGTTTGTATCACAATTCAGAATTTTTTTCTCAAAAGTGTGCAAATCTCACAATTTACTTTTCTTCTGAGAATTGTACTTTTGTATCTCAAAATAGATATTTCTTTACAGAATTGTGAGTTCTGTATCTCACAACACGGACTTTTCTTCTCAAAATTGTACATTTCTATCCCAATTTAGACTTTTATTCACATAATTGTGTATCTCACAATTCAGACTTCTCAGAATTGTTTGTCTCACAGTTTCGACTTTTCTTCTGAGAATTTAATATCACAATTCAGAATTTTTCTCAAAATTGTACAAATCTCACAATTTACTTTTCTTCTGAGAATTGTGCTTTTGTATCTCAGTTTAGACTTTTCTTTACAGAATTGTGAGTTCTGTATCTCACAACACAGACTTTTATTCTCAGAATTGTGTTTGTCTAACAATTTAGACTTTTTTACATCTCAAAATTGTACATTTCTATCTCAATTTAGACTTTTCATCACAGAATTAAGTTTGTATCTCAATTCATACTTCTCAGAATTGAGTTTGTATCACAATTCAGATTTTTTTTTCTCCAAATTGTGCAAATCTCAATTTACTTTTCTTCTGAGAATTGTGCTTTTGTATCTCAATTTAGACTTTTCTTCACAGAATTGTGAATTTGTATCTCACAATTCAGGCTTCTCAGAATTGTTTGACTCTCTCACTATTTAATTATGGATGTATGACTTAATAAAAACAGATATGTCACATTATCCTTGATATATCAGTTATAGTAAAAGATGCCTGCATGTTTAGTAATGGCCATCTGTATCTGTAAATAATGTTGCTTATCTGTTAGCTGCAAACTAGGTTAAAGGTTTCAAATAAGGTCAATGTTTGCATTAACGGTGAGTGGGCAGTACAAATAGCAACAGAAATCCACGTGTCAGTCAGTTGTTTTGGTAAAACATTAACCTGAGGTTAATTACGAGGGGAGGTCGTGGACCATATGTTGATGTTTGCAGCATATATGTTGTGTTATCAATCTTTATAAGGCCAAAACGCATACATTTCCTACCACATGCGATGCGAAGACAAGCCCGCGCTGCTGGCCTGACCCTGGTTACTATGGTTACGATGTGTACTTTGTTGTAGCCACTGTCTGCCTGGTAACCCAGTTCTTGCTAATTGCTGTTGTCTTGGCAACAAGGTGCCCAATGTAATCTGGAAAAAATGGGTAACAATCTGCAACAAATGTATGTATTCATTAGAAGAATTCAGCCTCTCCCTTCTGGCGTTCTTTCGGCAGACTAGACTACATTTCAATCTTTGTGTTTTTGGGTTTGAATAAAGTGAGTCGACACACACCTGACCTTACAAGATCACACTTATTTCAGCGCAACCTCGACTATGGGCTGCCGGCCACCTGTTAGACAGCAGTGTAATATGAAACGGAAAGGGCCTGCTCTGGTGTAGCATCGTGTGTTATCGTGTAATTCAATAGAAAGGACCTACACTGATTTTCACCCGAGTGAGATGTGCACATCATCATTCAGAGGAGACAATGAGTCTAACGAGCGTGTTTAGTTCAATAATTCACCTAATTTAATTCTGCTGTTACTCTTTGCATAATGGACCAAATTAAACGTGTAGCTCTCACTGTACCTTATGAAACACTGCTATTGCTGCATAAAACCACGATATGATGTATTTAAAGTAGGGCTGTCAAATGATTAATCGCGATTAATCGCATCCAAAATAAAAGTTCATGTTTGCATACTATATGTGTGTTTACTTTGTATATTTATTATGTACATATAAATACACACACATACATGTATTTATTAAAACAAAATACTTATATGTATATATATTTATACCTGTATACAATTTAGATTATAAATAAATGTAAATATTTTAGATGTACATCTAAAATATTTTTCTTAATATATACATGCATGTGTGTGTATTTATATATGCATAATAAATATACACAGTACACAAATATATAGTATGTAAACATAAACTTTTATTTTGGATGTGATTAATCGTGATTAATCATTTGACAGCACTCATTTAAAGCAAATCTGAATATCATTGCATAGTGAATTATTCTTTACATGCTGCTTATTTTAAAATATCAGCTCTCAGAAAAAAGGTACAAACACTGGGGCGGTACCCTTTCAAAAGGAACTAATATGCATCCTTCAGGGCTAAATAAGGTACAAAAGTGTACCTTTTGATAAGATACCATCCCACTGATAGCTTGTGAATCCAATTTTGAAACAACATGAAGGTGAGTAAATGCTCATTTTTACTTTTCTTTTTTGAGTTAACTACTGTTTTAAAACTGTAAAAAAAATAAATAAAAAATAACTACATTAGAAGGATAGTTTACTCAAAAATGAAAATTACCCCTTTATTTACTCATTCTGGGTGTATATAACTGCCTTTTTTTAGACTATTCCAATCGGAGTTATATATAGGCCTATATATATATATTTTAAATGTGCTGGCTCTTCCAAGCTTTAACCTAAGTGAATGGCTGTTGAGAATAAAGTGCCTCCATCCATCATAAAAGTACTCCACATGGCTCCGAGAGGTTAATAAAGGCCTTTTGAAGCGAATCGATGCATTTGTGTAAGAAAAATATCAATATTTAAACCTTTTTAATATAATTCTTAATCCTTAATTCTGATTGGTCAGCAACTGTTTTATATTCACGATATAGCAACGGTTCTGTGTATCACTGAGCAACACGCTTTGCAACCACCCTTAACAACATAAACAATCAGTAATATTATATAGTCAAAATTCTTATGTCGTCATGTATATGTATTCGGCAGAATTAACTGTTTGTTATTTAATGAAGAATAAGTGACCCCTGCTGGCGTTATGTTGCATTTCATCTTTGATTTTGAGACCACGCCCTTCCCGTCAAATAAAGTCTTTTCATGCAGAGATATGTTGATGTGAGTGCAATCCCACAGTTTCCGAAGTGAGGAGGGAATATTACTGTATTAATTATTTTCAGGTATGATTCTGTATGTCCATGGCCTTATCAGGCAGTGACTTTTTGACAGCGTTTTTTGCCCGAAGGCACTTCATGAAAGTGATTTCGGACAGCCTTCTGAGGCAGCATGAAGGTTTAAATGATAAACAAAATAGAAAAAGATTTCATGATAACTGAATGAATATTTCATTACTATAATACTGATTGCTAGAAATAACATCAAAAGTGCAAAAAGTTAGTCAGAAATGTACGTTTACACACAACCCACCAAAACCAAACGCAACTTTCTGACGCCATCTTTATTTTTTTGCTCAACCGTCACGGAATGGAACGCACAGGTTTGTGTCATTTATTTATTTTGTTATTTTTTTAATTAATTTATTTTTCATTTTTATTTCAAACAAAGCACAATTTTCAAAGGCAGCGAAGGACCAAATGCTGCGTCCCAATTCGCATACTATCCATCCTAAATAGTATTCGAAAATAGAATTAGTATGTCCTAAATTGTTGTATGTTAAAAAAAAGTATTCCAAAGATTCACGGATGGTCTACTACTACTATCGCTTAGAATTCGAAGTGCCGATGGATCCACACTCTAACGGCTAATATTGCCCACAACACATTGCGCAGTGGACGAGGATTCGATTAGAACTACAAACATGTATAAAGTGTTAAAAAAACTACAAACACAGCGGATATGCGTGCCCCACGGACAGGTAGAGGAAGGGGTTTGAGTGATACATAATCTAACCTGATGAAAAAATATTTATTTAATGTTATCCGCATTATATTTCATCTACAGCAACATTGTGAACTTTTATAAAGGTACTTTGGTCACTTGCTGCCGTTAGAAGTCTCGGTTGCTATAGAAACGTTCTAAGACGAAAGTTGGCATTCTAAGACGTGCGCTCAGTACGCTGATCTAGCCTTAAAAATAAGCGTTTTTTAATGCAATTGGAGCACAAGGAACATATTTATGTGGTAGTTCTTGTCAGATTTCATTGATTTCAAATATGAAATTTTCATAAACTTGGTGAACAGTTTTGGAGAATTTCATGTTTCCCCATTCGAAGAGATGGGAGCTGCACTTGCATGCCGAGAGGCGTTTCAAAGATGTCCGCCGAGTGGAATGACTTGCTTTAAAGGGACTTTGCCTTGATGCCTTCCTAGAGCTTTTGGACGCAGCTCATATGTCCATCAGTTTACATTGTAATGACGCTTCCACAACTCGTGCTGTGCCACGAATCGATCTGTTTTAAAACTAAAAGATGTAAAATAGATGTTTTCTCATGCTAAGAGATAAGCAGATGTATCTGTGTGAGAAAATAAACGACACAGCGTTTCCAGAATATGTCTTGGTTCTCGCAAGACATATTCTCATCGGATCTTATGCAACGCCACTCTTGTGAACGCACATGCGACAGTTAGCAGAAGCTAAAGATTATGGTTTTAATGCTTTAAATATGTATATTTTACTTAAACAAATGCATCACTTTGCTCCAGAAGGCTTTTATTAACTCCTTGGAGCTGTGTGAAGCACTTTTAATAATGGATAGATGCACTTTATTGGACTTCAAAATCTCAACAGCCGTTTGCCATTGTAAAGACTGGAAGAGCCAGGACATTTTTAATATAACTCCGATTCTATTAGTCTGAAAGAAGAAAGTCATATACACCTAGGATGGCTTGAGGATGGATAATTCATGTTGTAAACCTTATTTTTGGGTGCACTATTCCTTTAAGAACACACTGCATCTTCCCTCTCTTTCTCTCTTTGTCCCATCGCAACAAACCAATTAAATCATTAGGCTTACCGTAGTGATGCAGTAAGGCAAACAAGGAT
This sequence comes from Cirrhinus molitorella, assembly GCA_033026305.1. Taxonomy (NCBI): domain Eukaryota; kingdom Metazoa; phylum Chordata; class Actinopteri; order Cypriniformes; family Cyprinidae; genus Cirrhinus; species Cirrhinus molitorella. Next base: position 8,869,018 of record CM065141.1, on the reverse strand, counting down.
TTGAGCACAGATTTTTTTTTTTTTAAATGAGCCCAAATTTCATCTTTTAATTGGACTGTTCTATATAAATGGCGTCCTATAAACATTTACCACTGCATGCTTAGTTAACTTGAAAACATTTTTAAGAAACAGCAGCTTAGGAAATAAAAGCTAAATCCTTCTCCTGAGATCATTTAGTGGACACTGAGTTTAAAAACAAACCATGTGCGTAAGGAGGTTGTGTCACTGTTCTCGAGTGTGAATTCATGTATGTGTCACAAGTAATTTATACAGAGCCATATTGAGATGCATACATCAAAACTAGCGTTTCTCACCAATATTCTGGTCCAAACCAGAAACATTTGCATTTAGCATTAACAATGAATGTATAGCAGACAATTTAAAACATTATTACATCAATGATGTGTTTTCTCAATAAAAGAATGTTCAATAGGTCATTCATACTTGATTTGTGAAAACAAATCCATACAAATGCTTTGTTTTTGCAGTTGTTTTGTGTATGCCATTACTATCTGTCTTTCTGATTAACGAACATACACTTTAGCTTAATAGGACCTTCGCCAAGCTCTTAACAAAACGTGCATTGGTCGCTGTATGTATGTTTAGATATTTTTCTAAATAGGTTCTGCTCTCCATTTCCATTTGCAGCCTTCTTCAAAACCTGAAACCTTTTCACTGAGACGTATTGCGCCTGATTAGCTTCTTCTGAAGTACCTCACATCCTTGCTACGCCCTTAATGCTGTCGGCAGCCATCGAAGACCTTGCTGCACGGTGGAAATGATCATTCCCCCATTACCGAGGCTCCAGTATTTTTAACTGGTGAATGAAACCTCCTAACCTTTCCCTGTTCACTCCACAGCACATGTCTGAAAGGTAACTGCCCCAATAACGCACCGCGACATGCGTCAGGTACGATAACCGAGACCTGCGCTCCAAGAAATCAAGGTAATTTGATAGTTCTCTGTTAGAGTATGCAGAGTGAAGAGCACTTATAAAAGTGTTACCTTCATTGTTCCTGCTTTGAAAACGCACATAAGGTCATAGTTGGAGCTAATGAGCCTGTATGAATTGGATGATATTATTTTTTGAAATGCTGGAAACATGGTTAAGTGGGATAATAGCACAGACGGCTTCTGCTGTGTGCTTCCATTTTTATAGATGAACAACTAACTAAACAAATAAACAACACTGGAGTCAAGCTAAGTGTACATGCCTGTAAAAATAGTTTGATATCTGGCTTAATTTTTGTTTTGTTTTCCACATACATAAAGCTTCAATTGAACTGGCATATATACATATTAGGTAGGTGGTATAGCAATATTTGAATCATGATACAATAATATTGTGATATACTTTTACTCATTCATCTGCGTGGGCTTCATTGCTATATGTCACTCTGTTTGATCAAATAGAAATAATAAAGAATGTGAATGGAGCAGAATGACAGAAATGTCCAATCACACAACCCCGCTTACAAAAGTATGATTTTTTTGCTGTGAGAATATTGCTAGTTTTGAAGCATACAGAGGTACTTCTGTTGTAGAAAGCTGTCTGTTTCTCCTGCGAGTTTTATTTACCCATCTCAAACAGTATTTTAAACCATGAGGACTGTTTGGACAGATGAAATCCATCCCTGCATCATATTTTGGCTTTTTTTTTTTATCCCCAAATGCTGGCACAATATTTGTACCTCATGTCTTGAACACTCTGTCAACATTTAATATCATCCATGGAAGACTTTCCCTTCATATGACCAATATTGATTGAGAGTTGCAGTTCATTTTCCATGAGCACCTCGAGGGTCGATTGTTCAGAAATCCTGCAAGGAGACGGCAAACCCTGCAAAGACACTCAATAAAATGAAACTTTTGTTGAGGCGAAAAAAAGCGGAACAAGCCTAAATATTGACAAAACATATTTGACTAGGGCTTGCTGTTCCTCTGATTTTGTCAAGCTGTACGGGAGCTTCGAGCCGGCTGTGAATTGCGAATGAAGGTCTGCACGCTAGTGCATGTCCAGGGAGCCCCATGGCTGTTGTACTGAGTGTAGGACTGACTTAATTTCCTTCTCAGCCATCACACCTGAATTCGGTGTCAGCAATACAAAGAAAGAAAGATGCATGCACAAGTGAAGGAAGAAAGCATGAAGAAGGACAGAAAGGCGAAGAACAAGCAAGGGAAAAAAAATAGAAAGGAAAGAAGGCAAGAAGGAGGAAAGAAAAACAAAGTTGCATGGCAAAAGGAAGAAAAGGACAGTAAGGAAGGAAAACAAAAAGCAGGAAAGGTAATGGAAGCTTTGAAGGAGGAAAGAATAACAGTAGGAAGGCAAAAAAGGAATGAAGGAAGGATAATAAAAGGAAAGTAGGAGGGAGGAAGAAAAGAAAACTGAAGGTTTGCAGAAGAAAAGAGTAACTGTGAGTAAACAAAAGGAAAGGAACGAAGGCGAAAAGAAATGAAAGAGAAGAAAAAGTTGCATGGAGAAGGAAAAAATAAGGAAAACAAAGTAGGAAATAAGGAGGATTTAAGGACAAAGTAGGAAGACAAAAAAGAAGGAATGAAGGAAAAACAAAAAGGCAGGAAAAAGAAAAGAAAGACAGTAAGAAGACAAAGTTGCACAAGGAAGGAAAGAAAAAAAAATCTAAATTTAAAGAGAGACAACAGAATGGGGGAAAAAGTAGGAAAAAAAGAAAGGAAGGCCAGAGAGAAGAAAGAAAGCCAAATCAGGAAGATGGAAAATAAGTTGCAAGGGGTGGGAAGAAAAATGGGAAGGAAGGATGGATGGACAGATATAGTAGGAGGGATGAAGGAAAGAAAAATTAAGGAAGACAAGAAAGAGGAAGGAAAATTAGGAAGACAAACTAAGTTTGAAGGTAGGAGGAAAGGGAAAAAGAGGGAAAAAAAAATGTTTCAATAAAGGAAGGCAAACAAGACAACTAATCCTGGACGGGGAAGGAAAGAAAAAGGAAAGGAAGAGGAAAAGACAATAGATAGAATGTTGCAAGAGGTAAAAGAATGGAAATGAATAGAATAGAAGAAAAAAATAAGATGGAAGCAAGGGTTATGGTCCACAAAAAGGACTAGAGAAAAACAAAAGGGAAGCAAAAATGTTGCACAAGGAAGGAAAGAAAACTAAAAATTGTAAGAAAGAACAAGAAGGAATAAAAAGGAACAATGGAAAACGAAAGGGAAGCAAAAAAGCAGGAAGGTAAGAGGAAAGAAGAGGAAGGAGGGGGAAAAAGAGGGGAAAAAAGACAGTAAAACAAAGTTGCACAAGGAAGAAAAGAAAAAGGAAAGCAAAGAGGAAAGAAAGACAAAAAATACTAAGCAGAAGAAAGAAAAAGATATTAGGAAGGACAGAAAACAAAAAGTACGAAAGAAAAAGAAAGGAAGGCCAGAAGGAGGAAAAAGACAAAGCAGAAAGTCGGAAAATAAGTTGTTAGGATGGGAATCAAAATGAAAAGAAAGGAAGGAAGGACAGGTAAAGTACACTCTTAAAAATAAAAGTTCCAAAAGGTTGTTTTTGCAGTGATGCCATAGAAGAGCCATTTTTTGTTCTCCAAAGAAACCTTCAGTGAATAGTTCTCAAAAGAACCATTTTGAAGAACATTTTTCCACTGTAAAGAACCTTTTGTGCATTTGAAAGATTCCATGGATGTTCAAGGTTTTTCATGGAACCCGAATTCCAATAAAGAACCTTTATTTTTAAGAGTGTATAAGAGGAAGAAAAGAAAAATGAAGAAAGACAGAAAGTTTTAAGAAAGGAGGGAAACAAATAATGTTTGAAGAAAGGAAGGTACAGGTAGAAAATGATGATGGAAGAGGAAGGAAGGAAGGAAGGAAGGAGGAAAGAACAACAAAAACTATTGCAAGAAGGAAATAAATGGAAGTGAATAAGAGAAAAATAAGATTGAAGCAAGGGTTGTTATGGTCCATGCTTAAAAATTGAAAAATTAAACCAGTCTAAAATGTTTTCTGGTTTTAGCTTAGTCTTAGGTTAAAGGTTTAACCTTTCTCCCAGCCTGTTTTTAGCTAATTTTCTAGCTGAATAAACCCCATCTTGAACCATAGAAACAGCTTAGCCTAACCGTCTTGGACCAGTCAAGTAGGCTAGTATTTTTTTTTGCATAAGAACAGTTACCAATTTTTGTCAAATTAAACGTCAGATAATAATCTGCATTCACTTTGTCTATAAACCCATAAAAACCTATCAAAGGGACATGGAGCAAACCACAGAGAACGATCGCACAACACGCGCCCGAGACAAACCTCCAAACACCCTCGCTGCATGTAACTATCGGAACATAATCTAAAATTACGCAGCGAAGCTAACTCATTAGCATACTCATGCACTGGAGGGAAATGCACTGATTATGTTTTACTTTACACTGATGACCGAGATGTATTCATCTGCTAGGACTGCGGCTTTGTGTGTCCGCGTGTTCGGCTAGGGGAAAAGGGAGGGGGGGACGGATACGTAATAATCATCCTCCCTAGATTAAATGGAGGCCATTAGACAGATATTAGGGGAACAATTGGGAGTATTGGGCCAGGCTGTCCGCTAGCGCTCTTCACTACGATCAACGAGTGAGTCACGGCTCTGGCTAATGGTTTATCAGCCGTGTAGATATAGGACCGTAGCGTGGCGGCGGAGGGGAGCGCACCGGGAGGCCTGGCCGCGGATATTTTATCGGCCTACATGTCTCCGGCTTCTGTTCCCGCTCTCCCAGCATTACCGGGAAAAAGTCATTACCGCTGTAATTATTTTCAAGAAGATGTACTCAGAGAACTCGCAAATATTAGCGAATTGCCTTCTTTGATAAATACTATAACATTCAGGGGGGTTATTTTGCCGCACGATGCCGTGCTTGTTTTTTTTTTTTTTTTTTTTGAGGTTGTCATGTTATTTTCCAGGGTATGTCCATTTAGAAGTAGGATGTTTTACCGCGTTTGCGTCCACGCGTTAATTGGTCGTAATTAAGGACACGCAAGCACCACAGAAAGGATGAGTGCGGTACGCATTGTGAGGTAGAGGCATGTTCGAAGGCGAACGTGTGGGCTGGTTCTGTCAGAGAGGCACAAGGCAAACAAAGCTGCTCGGTCATGTCTGAGAGCACCATGAATAATCTCTGATTGAGCCCAATTATCACAGCAGACATATTTGACAGAAACAGAGGCGGAGGCAAAATGAGTAAGACCTATTAATATTTGCAAAAAAAAAAAAAAAAAAAAAAAAAAAGCGCGCGCGCGCGAAAAAAAAAAACACATCGGGTTCGCGCGAAAAGAGAACAGGCAAACAATATGGTGCCGAAAGATCCAGAGGCGAAATTAGACCACCGTGTGTCAACACACAAAATGAAAGGAGGCACCTGTTTATAATAGTCACCTCCCTAGAAGAAGCTTATTTCTCCTGATGGGACCCCTACTGATGAGAGGAGACCCGACTAATCTTTATGTGACCTGTCCCTAGCCGCGGGGGATGGGGAGAACACAACGCGTGCCCGGCGGTACAATAGGCACATAGAGATTCGTATTGACAGCTTGCGGTCGGGGGTATCGTTTTGTTCCCCAGGATGGCATAATCACATTATGGATGAAAGTGAAGCGTTGTCTGTATTAATAGGCATCGAGTCAGGTGGGTTTTACCCCGGTGAGCCCCTGCGCCGAAAAGAAGGGTGGAAAACATTCAGGCGGCATGACTAGTGCAGTGCTGCCACCATGTGGCGACTGCGCATGTGTAAACCTGTGTGTCTTCGTATTGAAGGCAGACTGGTTATGTTTAAAAGCCCCAAGGAAGTATAACAAATGTTGCTTATTTTTTTAGGAGACCTGAGAAGGCTGTCCATGGATTCACGAAGATTCTGTCACTTTATGCCAGTCAGTCAGTTTATTTATGAAAGTCAAAATCACACGTACACAAATGCTTTACTCTTTTAAGGCCAGAAGAGGGCAGCACTGATCACAGTAGGTTCTCTTAAATGGAGGATGTCAAAAACACCGTACGTTGTTACGCATGCAATTTGTCGTTTTCTCTCTGTAGGACTTTCTTTTAATGTATTTTCAACAGTGTTTTTGCTAGGATCAGACTTGACACCAAAAAGAATGCAGAAACAGAGTTTTTTATTTTTTAATGTCAGTGGATGTTGTTATGAGAATTTAAAAGACAAATTGGAGATTTAATTTTAACTAGTATTGTTTTCACATGGACATAATTGCAGTCTTTGGGAACCAAAAAATATACTTGTTTATATTATATTATATTATATTATATTATATTATATTATATTATATTATATTATATTACCAGTTTTTGAACAGTAAGATTTGAGTGTTTTTTAAAAGAAGTCTCTGCTCACCAAGCCTGCATTTATTTGATCCAAAGTATAGCAAAAACAATACAATTTTGAAATATTTTTACTATTTTAAATAATTGTTTCCTATTTTTTTTTTAAATGTAATTTATTCCTGTGATTTCAAAGCTGTAATTTTAGCATAATTTCTCCAGTCACAGGATCCTTCAGAAATCATTTTAATATTATGATTTGCAGCTGAGTAGATTTTTTCAGGTTTCTTTGATGAATAGAAAGTTCAGAAGATTAGCATTTATCTGAAATAGAAATCTTTTGTTACATTATAAATGTCTTTATCATCACTTTTGATGAATTTAAAACATCCTTGCTAAATAAAAGTATTACTTTCAATAATTTCTCTCACCCCCCTCACTGTATTCAACTGTTTAAAATATTGATAATAATACATGTTAATTAAAAAGCAAATCAGCATATTAGAATGATTTCTGAAAGACCATGTGCAACTAAAGGCTGGAGTAATGACGTTGGAAATTGTTGACCAGTGGAATAAATTACATTTTAAATTATATTCAAATAGAAAACAGTCATTTTAAACTGTAAAAATATGTCTCAATAGAAAGCTTTTGCTTTATTTTGGATCAAATAAATGTAGGCTTGGTGAGTAGAAGAGACTTCTTTAAAAAACATTCAAAATCTTACTGATCAAAAACTTTTAAATGGTGATTTATATTATTATTATCATTTTATTTTTTTTGTAAATTATATTATGATTTAATTTATTTTTCTCATGCACAGTTGTATTTACAGTAAAAGTTATTATTTCATTTAATCTTCTCAGTTTATTTTTCTCATGCGCAGCTGTATTTACAGTAAAAACAACAATGCCTGATTGCCTTGACCAAAATAGGCTACAAGAAGACAAATGCTTATGGGAAACGGCTAAAAAAGCAATCTCTCTCTGTCATATCCAATTAATGTTTATATAATTTGCCCACATGAGCCAGACTAATGATTCAAGTTATTGATTTCTCGCTCCACTTTTAGGAAAGCCTTCTCTGGAGGACGAGATCTGGGAGTTTATCCTCAAACGCAGAATAGCAGCATGCTGTGTCAGGTATTTGCAGTTAAAACACATACATTTGCTTGCAGTTTGACAGGTTTCATATGCATTTCATAATTTATGTTTGGAAGGAAACCCTACCTTCCTATATAAGTGTTTTGTCTTCATTAACATGCACTTGCATTATTCCAGACTAAAAATAAGTATAAACGATAATTAGAATTAAAAAAAAAGTGCTCAGTGTTGCAAAGCAGCTAATAATATTAGCTTTTCATTATTCTTTGTGTGAAGTGCGAGCCAATATTTATTGTTTGCAAACACCTGCTTAAGATAGTTTATTCAGCATTAAATGCTTTAATGTGACTAACTCAGCTGACATGAGGTCTATTGGAAATGCGCAAGAAGGGAGCTACAATTACACATAAATAAATATTCCTGACAGTGCTAACACAAAGGCTCTCAACGTGCATTAACCATAATCCCCATGGTTCCTGCTGTTTGACCATTTAATAAAACTCAATTAAATGTAGTCGCTCGTAGAGCTTTTGTACAGAGATCCGTTACACAGTCACGGAAACCGCAGGCACAAGAGGTGTGTTTGTTGTGTGTAGTGTCAGTCTAGGATGTGTTAACACACCAGAAGCCAAAACAAAAAGAATTAAATTCTCATTCATGGCTGTTACATAAGCACTCCATTGAATATGCGTCTGGAGGCCTGTTTGATGCACAACAACAAACAATGACAGCGCCCCCTTGTGGTTCAAAAGCAGTCCCGCCCATTTGTGATTACTCTGCCACTGTTTTAGGAAATGAAAAGTATTAGTGAAACAGTTGTGTTGTGCTTTGAAGGCTGACATCAGACTGTTTAGCAATTTTTGAAGCTTGATCAAAGCAAAACTGAAGCATTTACACACATCACATATCTTCATCTATTCCAGCAACTGCGCTGTGATTTTATGCAATGTTTTAGCGTTTATGCAATCAGATTAATTATTCATAAGCTTGGCTGTAGTGCCGCTTTATATCTCTTCACTAGGTGGCAATAGTTAGCTTTCTAACTGCTTGATCAGCGTTTCAATATTTCACCATGACCACAGTAGAATAGAGAGTGACTCAGACTTGCAATGATTTCACAAAGCTGAGAGGAAAAAGAGAAACATGTATTTCTTATCTACGCAAGTCAGATTTAATGTACACTATTGATAAAGTCTAAAATAATCATGCATTGACGCTTAGTGTGGGAATGAATGTGAATGAAAGTAAGGCTGTCCATTCAATATGTTGTAAAATCTTAGGAGTGAATTCACAGTGAAAACCTTTCAATGTACGCAACACATGGCAAAATACAGGAAAACTACGCAGTGCAAACTGCATTTTTAGTGTACATTAAAGTTAATATAGACGCATTTAACAGTCGTTTAGCATTATTTTTTTTTCTTTTTCGCTATTACGCAAATTCTTTTAAAGGAATAGTTTAACAAAAATATTTCCATTTGACTAAAATGCTTGTATTGAAACATTTTACATTCTACTTGTGATAAAACTGTGGTAGATATTAGTTTTGTGAAGGATGGCCACTGTGGTAGGAAGCTTTTTAGCTCTGTTTATGATCAATCTGCATAGCAGTGACTGTAAAATGTGTAGTTTTGGTGTGGAAATGACATATTTTCAAGGGCGTAGGTTTGTTTTTGACATTGGTGGGGACATAAACCCAAGTGAACACCCTCCCCACCCCCTGCCACGTTTGCTACCTTAACTCTTAACTTCTTGACAGGTTTTTTTTTTTGTGTCTTGTGTGTTTTTTATTGTGTTTATCAGACAAAAATGACACAATTTTGACTTTGTGAACTAACAACATGCAGAGCGCTGTGGGCATTTAATCACGAATCACTTTATATTAATAGTAATCGATTTGGATCTAGGATGATTCTGAAAGAGTACTCTGCTGTTGCTGTAGTAACAAACACAGCTTTCACGCACATCTTATTTACAGATTTTTTGGACATTTCAGCTTGATTTGTACATTATTGTTAACGTTCATAATGACTTTATCAAATGCTGGAAGCTTATGTATCTTTCCGTTCAAACATTTTCTGTCAGAATGCTTTATATTGGGAGCTAATAATAGCCATAGACTGCGCTTTCTCTTTCCGTTTGCTCTTGTTAACGGAAAGCTAAAACTACTTTTATGTTAACTGTTTTTTTTTTTTTTGTGGACTTCTGTCTTAAATTGGGTGAAAGGCTACCTGTGAGTTAAACGCGGCGCTGCTTGTCATCTGGTGCGTGACTCTGCCCAAAAATGCACGTCCTTGAAAGGGCGCAGTTTTCTAACGGAGCCTATTTAACTTCTTAGATAATCTCATTGGTTTCAGATGCGTCCGAACATTACAAAAACATATAGGCCTACATATATTTATTTGTTTGAGCAAAATTATTGCTAGGGACAGTTTGGCAGTAGCTGGATATTGGGAGGGACACGTCCCGTCCGTCCCCTCCTAATTCTACGCCCCTGCATATTTTGATACCAAAACTAGGACCCCAACTGATTCAATTGATTCGATTGAATAAATGATTCATTCAGTTATTCCTATATCTTTTCACAAACAATGATTCATTCCTCAATGAAACACCACTAATGATTGTATCTTTGCAGTTATTCTTACTATAGACTGTGACTGACTTTAAATTTACTGTAGTAATTAATACAGACACTAATTTGGGCAAAAGGCACTAATGACTTGTTTAGGGCTTGAAGCTTAAAGTTGAAGACTTGCAACTCAACTTGGACTTGCCCGTCTTGACTCGGGACTTGACTCGAGACTTGAATGCAAAGACTTGAGACTTACTTGTGACTTGCAAAACAATGACTTGGTCCCACCTCTGGCACGGGTATATTTGTAGCAGTAGCCAAAAATATGAGTCAAAATTATCGATTTTTCTTTTATGACAAAAATCAGTAAGTAAATATTATAAAAATCATGTTATGTACAGATATTTTGTAAATTTTTCTACTGTTAATATATAAAAACGTAGTTTTTGATTAGTAATATGCATTGGTAAGAACGTCATCTGGAAAACTTTAAAGTATAGGGTGATGATACGTCCTCCTTTTCTCGGACATGTCCTCTTTTTGGACTTAATGACATATTTTGATACCAAAACTAGTCCTCTTTTTTTGAAAACTAAAATACGGTCAACCTACTTTAAAGGCGATTTTCTCACTATTTAGATTTTTTGCACCCTCAGATTCCAGATTTTCAAATGGTTATCTCGGCCAGATATTTTCCTATCCTAGCAAACCATACATCAGCGGAAAGTTTATTTATGCATGCAGCCGATGAATCTCAATTTAAAAAATTGGCCGCTTTGACTGGTTTTGTGGTCCAGTGTCACAAATTACTTACTTTCTTCAGCCGAAGAGAAATTAAGATTTCGAAGGAAAACATGTTTTTTTTTCCAAGTGAGCGGGGCTCTGCCTGGACCATTTCTGATGGTCCAAATTCCATATTAAGGCAGCTTCAAAGAAATCCACACAGTAAAAAGTATATATTTTTTTTTATTTTCTTCAAAAAAAAAAAATAAAAATAAATACTGGTCGTTTCTCTAGGGAAGACCCTTGTTTATCAGCTAGGGTTGTTTGGATTATTTTGAAACTGCCTGTATATGGATTTTGGACTGTCAAAGATGGTCCGCACTGAGCCACATTCACTTGCATTGGAGAAATATTTCTTTTTGGCTGAAGAAAGAAAGTCATATACATCTTAGATGGCCTGAGGTAATGAGGTAATTTTTATTTTTTGGGTGAACTATTCCTAAAATAACACAAACAGTGTTTGTGAATTGTGAATTGTTTTTTTCTTTTCTTTTCCTTTCTGAGCCTTGAACTTGTCAGTTGCATTGTTGTCTATGCAGGATCAGTATGCTCTCGGATTTCATCAAAAATATCTTCATTTGTGTTCCGAAGATGAGCCAAGGTCTTACGGGTTTGGAACGACATGAGGGTGAGTAATTAATGACAGAATTTTCATTTTTGGGTGAACTATCCCTTTAAATAGTCATTTTCACAGCTGATATCTTCCGTTCATTTTGTTGGAAAGCCTTATTTTTAGTCTTTCGTTGGCTGAATGTTTCACCAGGGTACTTAACAGTACAACCTAATGAACTAATCAGTCAAATTAGCCCTGATTAAGGTCCATGGTGTGATTAATGTAGCGTTTGTGGGTGGTATTAAATGCTTGGTATGTGCTCATATTTTGACACCATTGAATTTGCAGGAAATTAACAGCATGGCGTATTTATTTGCATGTTCCTCTGTCTAAACAACTCCCCCTCTCTGCAGCAGTCTGGTTTGAAATCTGTCATGAATCCAAGGGGACGGAGATGTTGTCCAACCTATGGAAGGAAAACAGAGAGGAAGAAAATGAAAGAGAAAGAGAGGGCATCGCGTTGCTCGCAAACTGACAATTCCAGCGACTCTGTCAGACAGCAGTTGACTGCTACTCTGCTATTCCTGTTAGAGGGCTGAACCCACTCTGCCTTGTTGGCACAGATATTTTTAGCCCTGGCGTTTGGCAGAGAGACCAGCACTAAGAGTGATGGGGCCACACAGGCCTCCAACTGCAAAAGGGCAGCGGTGGGATGAAGAGGGCGGAGGCGGGCAAGGTCACATGAGGCCACTGGAGACGAGAGACTGGAGGATGAGGTGATGAGATCTGGTGATTGAGTCTTGTAGAATATGTCTTTGACAAACTGTATCTTATACCTGTGAAAAGGCTAGCGTGGCATTTTCCTAAAATTATGTAAATATATGAAAGCCTGATTCTGGCACGGAATTAAAAAATTGAAAAAGGTCATTGCAACTGACCAATTTTCTCTCAATGCTGAGTTTGTGTCTTACAATTCACACAGTTCTGAGAAAAAAATCTGATAATTGTCTTCTAAGGAAGAAAGACAGAATTGTGAGATATAAACTCAAAAGTTTACATCTCACAATTCTGGGTTTATATCTTGATATTTCTGACTTTTTTTCCCCTCAGAATTCTAAGTTCAAAGATTAAATTTCAAAATTTAATTGCAACTTTTTCTCTCAAAATTCTGACTTTTCTCTCACAATTTTTCAGTCTATATCTCACAATTCTGAGATATCCAAAAAGCCTGAATGGTTTGATAAACTCAGTGTAGACTTAACATGAGATAATGTGAACAGAAATAAAACAAAACAAAAAATAAACTGCAACAATAATTTAAAATATAGGCAGGTGGAAAATTGTATATTGTGAGATTTCACAATTTGTAAATTATGAGATACAAACTCGCAATTGCAAGTTCTAAAGTCAGATTTGCGATATGCAAACTCACAATTCTGAGGAATAAAGTCAGAATTGCGAGAAATAAACTCAAAATAAACACAGTTCTGACTTTTTTTTTCTCAGAATTACGAGATACAAACTTTTCTCAGAATTGCAAGTTTATATTCCCCATCTCTGACTTAATAACTCACAATTGCGTTGCATAAATTGACAATTGCGAGAAAGTTATAATTGCGAGTTTTGACTTTATTCTCAGAATTGCATAATACAAAATCACTAAATCAGTTACAATGTCAGATTCTGGAAAAATAGTTTATATAGTGTAAATTTTTGACTTAATAACTCGCAATTGCATTATATAAACTCAATTGCGTAAAAAAAGTCAATACAAAATCCAGTTCTGAGTTGTTATGTCTAGTTCTGAGGGGGGAAAAAAACACTTTATTTTTTTTTTTAGAATTGCGAGTTTATATCTTACATTTGTGACTTAACTAGCAATTGCATTATATACATTCACAATTGTGAGAAAATAGAATTGCCAGTTTATATGTTGCAATTTTGAATTTAATCTCAGATTTGCATGATACAAACTCACACTTTTCTCGCAAATTCACTTTTTTCTTGAGTTATAATGTCCAATTCTTGAGAAAAAAGTTAGAATTGCAAGTTGAAATCTTGCAATTTTGACTTTATTCTCAGAACTGCGTAATACAAACTTGCAATTCTATTTTTCTCAAGTTATAATATCCAATTCTTGAAAAATAGACTCTCAGAATTGCAAGTTTATATCTTACATTTCGGACTTAATAACTAACAATTGCGTTATATAAACTCCCAATTTGGACTTTTTTCTAGACTTTTTTGCTCAAGTTATAATGTCAGATCCTGGAAAAGTAGACTCATATTTTCTCAGAATTGCCAGTTTATATTGTACATTTCTGACTTAATAACTCGCAATTGCATTATATAAACTCCCAATTTGGACTTTTCTCTTTTTTTAGACTTTTTTTTCCCCAATTTGTAATGTCAGATCCTGGAAAAATAGACTCATATTTTCTCAGAACTGCGAGTTTATATCTTACATTTCTGACCTAACATCCCATTCTGGAAAAATAGACTAATTTTCTCAGAATATATATATATATATATATATATATATATATATATATTTCTTACTTGCATTTCTGACTTGCATTTCAGACTTGAATAACTTACAATTGCATTATAAACTCACAATAGTGTGAAAAAATGAGTTGTTTTCTCCTAATTGCGCATTTATATAATGCAGTTATGAGAAAAATAATGCAAGTTTAAAATGTATATGTATCCAAATGCAGTTTTGTCAGTGTGCGATCCAGTTTTTCCAGCTTAAAATGGCAAATTTGATTCATGAAGATATGAAACAGATCTTTTTAATGAGTCTTTTTAGCTTCAAACTGCTTCAAACCTGCTCATGAAATTGTGATTTAAATCAGAATCACTTAGTGAATTGTTCAGAATATAGCCTAATTACAAGAGAATATATAGATAGTTATACCATTGAGTGATTCTGTAATTAAAACAAAACTAAATGAGAAAACCAATAGCTCCTTAGACATTTTATTTAGTCTGTAGCCCTGCATTGTGCTTGTTATTGCTCAGAGTTTGAAAAAAACTGAACTAAGGATTTGTTTTTAACTTCTTTATTTTATTGTTTTCTTAGTAAGGCGTCTTTCACGTCTTTAACCGCTGTTTGCTATCACAGGACTGCCAACACAGCCTAACCTCTTCACAGTGTATTGCCTCATCTTCCCCTCATAAACCTTTTTGTTTTGCAGACTCTTTGTGCCCGGATTGTATAATGGCTCCTCCTCAGTTACTGATAGACTTCTTTCCCGCCTTTTAGCTTTCTTCCCATCAGCCTCTCAGCAGGTCTCTTTCTTAGATCCACCTGTCTGTGTGCCGAGCTCTGCGGAAAGCACTAACATATTCCCTTTGTTAGCCGTGCCTCCTACACAATTTGTCTCCGCATGGATGACCTTGACTGCTCCAATCCCAAAATAGACCCCGTGCACAGGTGTTTTTTTTTCTCGCTTCCTCAAGACTGTATTATCGCATGCAGGTTTTCTTTCTATAAATGGAAGATCTGAATCTTACGCTATCAACCCTCTCCTGCCAAGTCAAAGCAATCTGCCGTTTGGCATTCAGCTCTGCAGATTACTTGTTGCTATGTGAAAGTTTGGCTGACGGGTTTATGTTTGGAAAGTTGTCACATCTCTGGAATAAACTGTCTGTCCTTTTAGCTTGTACTATAAATACTGCATTTGTAGGCCTATATATTGAGATGGTAAACATTTGGTTGGATATCCACAAATGGTTGCAAACAGTGGTTGCACTGACATACATGACAGCTCAATTTTGTTTCCCTGGACTGAATAATTATGGTAAATGATTTAGTCTGTGAACAAATTTGACAGCCTCATGTCTAAGCAGAATCATATGATTCCCACAGCTTTATTTTAATTTAAACATTGTTTCTGTGTAATACCTTATAAGGTAGTTCACTAGGTAGAGCATGGTGCTAGCAACACCAAGGTCATGGATTTGAGTCTCTAGGAATAAATAAATGTGTCCTATCAGGTGTTTGTGCAATGCAAAACTATTTCTTCCGGAAACTATGAGCAACAAGACACTTCGTTGACAGGTTAGCATTACAATGAGATCTCAGTGGTACAAATGAAAATGTTTATCAAAAGATTCTTTAAAAACTTACATTAATAGCTAACATAGAATTGCTAGCAAGTTGCTGTATATGGGAAATCAGATTAAAAAATACATAGACAATGTATACAAACAGGGTAAAAAGGACTGAGTAATACGTTGAGATATGAAGTCAAGAGGAATGTGCTAACAAGCTGGTAACCAAACAAAGCAGAAATATAGATAGATAGCTAAATCAACAACAGATGTGCTAGCCATCTGCAAACAGTAGAGTAAGATAAAAAAAAATAGCTAGCTAACATGAAATAAGCAACAGAAGTGCTAGCAAACCGCTGACAGAACAAGAGAGGTCTACTTGGCTAACTATAATTGGAGATATGCTAGCAAGTTGCTAACAGAAAATCTGATTGAAAAATACATAGCTAATGTATAATCCATAATAGGTGCTAGCAAGCTGCTAACTAAGTGAAAATAAGTAATACGCTTATATATATATATATAAAGAATAGATGTGCTAGCAAGCTGCTAAAAGCACAGAGATCAAAATATGCTAACAAAATTAATTATAGTATAGACTTTTCTCGCAATTCTGAGTTTACATCTTGCAATTCTGACTTTTTTTTCTCAAAATTGCATGATAATGCACAATTCTGAGAAATGAAGTCAGAATTGTGAGAAATAGACTTTTTTCTCAGAATTTATGCGATATAAACTTGCAATTGCGACTTATAAAGTCAGAATTGCGACATATAAACTACAATTCTGAGAAATGAAGTCAGAATTGATAGAAACTCGCAATTCAGACTTTTTTACTATGAATTTCGCGACATAAACTCACAATTAAGAATTATAGTCAGAATTGCGAGAAATAAACTCACATTTCTGACTTTTTTCTCAGAATTGCGTGATATAAACAGGCATTTGCGAGATTCAGATTCAGAATTGCAAGATATAAACACAATAATGAGAAATTAAGTCAGAATTGTGAGAAATAAACTTGCAATTTTCTCAAAATTGCAGGCTATAAACAAGCAAGTGCAAGTTATACAGTCAGAATCGCAAGATATAAACTTACAATTCAGAGAAATTAACTCAGTAAACTCGCAATTCTGACTTTTTTCATGATATAAACTCGAAATTGCGAGTTATAGTGAGAATTGCAACATAGGCTCATTGGAAATGCGTGCCTCTATATACATTTCTGCAAACCTGAAAAAAGTACCTATATGTAAGAATCACTACAGTTTCCAATTAAAATGAACACTAGAGACAGTAAAACTCTTATTCCCTTTCACACAATGTATGATTTACACACAGAGGGTTGGGTTTGGTGAAGGGGATATTTCCAATGCGTTAGATTTTGCATTAACCTTTAGCGACACTCCCCAGATATTTGAATTCTGAAAAGCTGCAATGCGTATCTCAAGCAGCGTAATAAAAATGCAGTAATACATGCCTGTACCAATGTAAAAAAAAGTGCCAATGTGTGTTTTAGCGCCACTCTCTGGACATTTCACTTTGAAACTTCCGTGAAACGTGCGGTAAGGTATTGTAGGAATGTATGTAGAGGCACATATTTTTAATGAGCCTCGCAATTCGGATTTTTTCCCCCAGAATTTCATGATATAAACTCGCAAATTGCAAGTCAGTCATAATTACGAGATATGAACTCACGGTTTTGACTTTTTTTTTCCCAGAACTGTGAGCTTGTGTCTTGCAGTTCTGATTTAACTTGTAGTTGCATTATATAAACTCGCATTTGTGAGAAAAAAGTCACCTGTGAGTTTATATTTTGAATAAAGAAATATTTAAGTCTCACAATTCTTATTTTTCTCACAATTGCAAGTTCATATAATGCAATTCTGAGAATAAAAGTCAGAACTGCGAATTCGTATCTCGCAATTCTGACTTTTTAATTTGCAGTTGAAAATTTACTGCATTGACCCAAATATAAGCCAACCCCAGTTATAAGATGACTCCCCTTTTTCAAGATGTACCTTTTGGAAAAAAGCTTTTTGAAAACCAAATAAAAAAAAAAAAGAAAAAGAAATGAGAAAAAAAAAGTTCTTAACTTATTTTCATATTGCATATTTTTCCTTTTTTAGTTTTTGTTTTGAAAGTATGACAAATACTGGTAAAATGCACCAACAATCACATTAAAAGAAATATAGGCTTTTCTTTTTATTTTGTTTTCCAATGACGTTGCACACTCGTTTTACATGGATTTGGCGCCACCTATTTTGTGAGTGTATTATTGACATGTCAAACCCTGAATATAAGAGAATGCATTTTTTTTTCAGATGTATTTCCAAGAAAAAAAAAAAAACGGGTTTTCGGGTTTACCATGGTTTTATTATAGTATAAATGTGGTATATCCACCTTATTTTTTCCCGTAAGAGTGGGCACAGCCATTTGTAAATTTTATAGGTCTGGCTTCCAGTCTCATCTGCGTCCAGCTATTTTTAGCTGTACAAAACAGCTTGGTGCTTTGCTGCTTGATATTGCAAATTGGTGAGTCTTATCGTATTATTTTAACATATTATCTTAATTATGAACACAATGGTTTGTAATGCGAACAGTTTTACGTTGTTATTCTTCTCCTTATTTACCCTATAGCGGCTAATGAACTGGAAATCTTGCCCCTTCCGTGCTGAAGAATGAGGCGGATAGTTTTTTTGGCAGATTGATTACCCTTTGCAATCAGTACAGAAAGATTTAGCTTATTTTAGCAACCAAAAATAAGCATGTTCCTCTCTGAGCAAAATGACGTTTGACATGCACAAGGTGGATTTCGAGGGGACTTGGGAAGAGATGGACGCCGCATGATATCTCCAGCAAGACCTCGGGGTTGGAGCATCAGTCTCTGTGGATGCGACTGGCTACTGTGCCACAGGCTCGCTCTCCTCATCCTCAAGAAATAACTTGCCTGCAGCCTGCTGTCGTGCCATCTCTTAGTGTGAATTGAGTCTATGTGTTGCCAGTGGTTATAGATGCTATCAGTCAAGCACCACACATGCCTGTACCTGCGCTCTCTGACGCCGGCAGCCAATCTATATTCCAGCAGAAAGTCGAGAGCATGTGTTAGCTGACAAACAAATAAAGCCAACAGTCGCTTTGATGGGGAGGAGACGAGAAAATGAGAATTTGAATGAAGTTTGACAATAATTCCCACGCTCGATGCATTAGCGGAAAGATGGTTCTCACTTCTAAGGTCTGAGATGGAATTAAATATCCACCCCACTGAGTTTTTGTCACCGTTCTTCTGTAAAGCCGCAGCGATTTCACATCTCTGTGGCGGGTCTTTGATATTAATGCGGTGTTTTTTTTCCTCCATTTTTTCCTTCCATTATTACTCTCTCCATTGAAGAGCGGTATAGTCAGAGAAATTCGATTGTCCTGGAATAAGGCTGTCCATCACCAAGAGGCGCCTTAAAATGGAGATTTTCATTTCGCAACTGACCAAGACTCATTCACGCGGCTGTTAATTTGAGAGAAATGTTTCATAAAAACATTCTGCTTCAAAGTCAATTGCTTAATCCGTAAATAGTGTTAATAACCCAACCTCTGACCTCTGGCAGTTAGTCTCAGCGTTTAAAAACCCTCTCACAGTCAGGTGTTGCTTTCACACTGAGATATTTCCGCTTTCTCTGATTTATGAATTCTAGTCGGTAAGTAACAGTAATTTTTTATAATGCTTAATTAAAGTGGCCATTAAAAAACGACTCTCCTGCTGTATTTTTTCAAGCATAATCACATCGGTGCATTTCGCTTTGAAAGACCCACAGTTTGCTCCTTTTGTCTTTAATGTAAAGCTATAAAACATCGTTTTATGCTTTTGAATTTAGTAGGCTGTGTGAAGAGAATCAAAGCACAGGCATTTTAATATTATTTATGGAAACATGTATTACCTTCTTGGTTTTCACCCTGGGTTAATTTGACTGTTGGAGCGTTTGTGTGTGAGTAAGTAGTTTCCATATGTTTCTCCAGATGATAGTAATGTTGTTGCCCTCTGCTGGTACATAGATAATTAGCCCTGTCAGAATGACCTCTCAATGCTAGGAATAATTTATGCCTCAATAGAAGAAAGTAACAACTGTGTTTCTCTGGAAGGACTTTGGCCATGCATTTTTTTTTTCTTCTTCAGTAAAGCGACTTTAAGGTTCACTCAACAACCCAACGCATTTCTGAACTGGATGGCCCCTCGATGCTCAGACTGTTGACAGATGTCTCATGTTTTGTTCGACATCTTTAACTCTGTGGCACACATGTCAGTGCGCTTTTGGACAAA
The DNA here is from genome assembly GCA_033026305.1 of Cirrhinus molitorella. Taxonomy (NCBI): domain Eukaryota; kingdom Metazoa; phylum Chordata; class Actinopteri; order Cypriniformes; family Cyprinidae; genus Cirrhinus; species Cirrhinus molitorella. The sequence continues at coordinate 8,849,353 of CM065141.1, read as the reverse complement.
GGCTTTTCTTTGAAAGTGACATCTGTGTAGGCCACAGAGGTGACCATAGGCCAGGGGTTGTGTCCTGCAGGCATCTCCCTGCTGGTAATTTCAAACTGTGGCTCAGAGGTCCACGGCCTGCAGGACAGAACTGTCGCTTTCAGCTCTGACAGACTGTCTGCCATGTGTTTCTTTTCTTCCCTCACAGATTACAAATCATATATAGTCTAATGTGTAGGAAGTAAATGAATGCTTTGACCCAAAAATGAAAATGTACTCACCCACAAGTCATCCAAGATGTATAGCATTACATTACTTGCTCACCAATAGAGTGAATGGGTGCCATTAGAAAGAGGGTCCAAACAGCTGATAAAAACATCACAATAATCCACAGTAGTCCACACCAGTCCAGTCCATCAATTAAACACTGATGAAGTAAAAAGCTGTATGTTTGTAAGAAACAAATCCATCATTAAGGCTAATCTCTAGCTAGAATTAAAGTTCTCTATCCAAATTCTGCTTTCTCCAGTGAAAAAGTCATCTTGTCTAAATCAGTAGAGAAGAATACACCGATCAAGCACCCTTTACAAGCAAAACCATTTTTAAACTATTTTTTGCACATTTTTGAGTAATTCACTCTTTAATTCAGCAAAAACAAACAAACAAACAAACAAAAAAACACTGAATTGATGGAATTAATAAAGTGGTATGTGGCGGATATGAGATATATGCTTTTTTGGTGATATAAATCACAAAGCATTTAGGTGTTTTACTGTTTTGTTGTTTTTTTCTAGGAAGATCTGGCAATACTGACACTTCACGACAGGGCTCCTGAACGCAACTAGCCTAGCCCCGTTTTCAAATCTGCTTCTATAGAGGGTATGCATTGACGTAATTTTCCCGCCGGAACACGCCCCCTTCAGCCGAACTGAGTGGCAAAAGAAGCAGCTGTGTGAATAGATTTAAATAGGGAAGCTGCGGTAACGTGAGTAAAACAAAACGATAATCCTTTTGCTGGACTTGATATAATGTTCCTTATTACCAAATATCCAGTGGTCCATGGATATTGCTATGCAGCCAGGAATCGTGTTTCCTGACATTTATATGTGCCTGATTTCAACGCTGGGGAAATAAACAAAGCAGATTTGCCCGTGAACACATTTTGTAAATACGAAATAGGTTGGTATAAGCCCCGGTGATCACTTATATCACTGTTATATATATATATATATATATATATATATATATATATGGTTATATCGTCCAACCCAAAAGTTTATACAGTTTTCTGTCAGTGTTTATTTAAAAACATCCAGGTGTGCATAATTTAAGATGGTAAATACTTAATTGATGAGTTGACAATATGATATGACAATACAATTTACAAGGGCATGCTTTTACAGCAGAAGTGACCATATTAACATGAAGTGATAACTGCAAATCCGTGTTTCACCGCCTGGAGTCCATTAGTTTCTTTGAATTGCAGCGATTAATTTGCTTTTCTTTTTTGTAGCTTTCATCAGACTGTAAAAATAAACCTCAGATTTCTTGTCAGATCTCTTTGTACAGTCAATAGCAAAGGCCAATTCTGGTTTTAGAGGTGTTTTGTGTGTTCTGTCGCAGCAATTACGCTGAAACCAATGCTGCCACTCACTCTTTTCGCCACTCAGTGGGCGGAGCCGCACTCACTCCAGCTGATGGTGACATCATGTGCATACCCTCTATCCATGAGTACCAAAGACGTCACTTCCGCTATGCTCGCCGCCATATTTGTGTCCGATATGACAACAGACACGGCACATCTAAATGAGATTTAAAAATATATTGAAAGAAGAAATTACTTTTTACTACCACTTCCCACACTGAGACTTTGACTTGATTGTAAGTTTAGGGCAGAAAGTGTAAATGATTGTGAACATAATCGCTCGATGAAGGCTTTAAGACCTTGAAGAATCCTATGCCGGCTGGCGGGACTGGCGCTGACAGCACTAATTCCCTTACAGTCCGCGCTTTGATTTCGGCAAATTAGTTTTGGTGAATGCATATATATATAATATATATATATTTGAGCATGAGCCCAACATCCAGCAAGCCAAGAAAACATGGATATATACCTGAAAGAAGACATCTTTTACTTTTTAAGCACAAATTTAAACACCAAAAGATAAAAATAACATTTTCATTAATTCATAGGCTATTTGGATGCAATAACATTTTAGTTAAATTTTGCCATTGTTTTAAAAAAAATGCTTTACTGATGTTTCAGACTTTCTCTGATATGCTTTCAAGTTTTATGCCATACATGTGTTTGCAGGTTATGTAATTTCACAGTATATCCACCTCCTAAATTATTACACCACTTGTGCAGCCAGTCACAATTCACAAATGAACATTTTGCTCAGGACGATGGTTTGTGTGTAACTTGTGTGCTATTTTTTGTATGACAAATAATTTTTTTTTGAGTAATATTGTACATAAATAGTTTTAGCAAAACGAATATGATTATTTTTGAGAACCTTTGTACATATCTACTTACTTTACTGCAGACATGGCAATGACATTCATTATAAAACACGTTTGCTGTTAAGCCAAATACACACTAAAACGAATAATTTACCGGCATCTAGATGTACTGCAAGTCACTATTCTCCACATTAGCAGTGTTTTAAACTTACTGTTTGAATGCTTTCTCTTTTAATGGATCAGCTTGGACTTAGGAGTTGACGGGTTTAAAATGATGTGATCGCAAAAAACAGCTTCTTTTCATTTTTAGGACATTAGTAGTCAATAATTATTATTCCACTATTCTGCCTCTCCTGTCATGCTCTCGCACACCAGAGCGACTCCGGTTGCATTCATTCACGTGAATTGTGGAGATGAGAGGTGACTCCTCCTGGTAGTGTGATGTATTTAACGTTAGTGTAATTTCCATTCACCCAGACACTGACGGTAACACGTCAGAAGTGCCGGTACACTAAAGGCTATACGCATACCGGCCCACTTCAAGCACTGATTGGGATCGAATAAAATTGTAGTTGGGTATTTTTCTGATGGCAGGTGTTACAGCTATCAGAACAATATATACCTTTCATATTATAACCTTTTTGTGAACCTTCTTCGAGTGTTTCGCTGATCTTCTTGTAGCTGTGGCTGCTGTGACTATAGACTGAAACAGGTGGCGCGGACACAAAAATGGCGGCGATAAACTACAGTGACGTCACATGAAACTTATGGATAGCTGAAACTTGGCAGCCACGAAAGCAGAATACATCCCCCATATTCTTTTTTTATACATTGTTTTTCACTGTAAAACAGAACGCACACTGGGAGAGCCAGCTGACATTGCTGATTGTCTTCCTTTTGTTTTTGTTCTCTAGTAACGTTTGATCTCGCCAGTCTCAGTGAGATCTCGTGTCACTGTGAAATCGTTCCTACAGTCAACAAGTGTGTGGTCTCACGGTCTAGTCGAATTGTCTAGTGTGCGGATTCAGAGGATTATAAGGCTAAAAATCAGAGGAAACTATCGTCATGTCTGTGGTCTCCCATGGTTTTAAAATCGGTTAAGATTTGAAAATCGTCTAGTGTGCAGCCAACTTCAACACAAACTTTTATTTGGGATGTGATTAATCGATTTGACAGCACTAATATCTATCTATCTATCTATCTATCTATCTATCTATCTATCTATCTATATACATATATATATATATATACTACTGCTCAAAAGTTTGGGATCAGTAAGATTTTTTTGTTTTTTAAAGACGTTTCTTATGCTCATCAAGGCTGTGTTCATTTGTGTTCATCAAATTAGAATTTTCAGAATCATTACTCTAGTCTTTCATTCTAATATGCTGATTTATTATCAATGTTGAAAACAATTCCTCAGAATTCTTTATCAATAAAAGGTTCAAAAGAACAGCATTTATTTAACATAGAAAAGGTTTTTAACAATATACACTACTGTTCAAAAGTTTGGGGTCAGTGCATTTTTTATTCTTTCTTTTTTGAAGAAAATTAATACTTTTGTTCACCAAGGATGCGTTAAATGAATAAAAAGTCATAGCATAGATTTACATTGTAACAACATATTTGAATAAATGCTGTTCTTTTTAACTCGTTATTCATCAAAGAATCCTGAAAAAAAAGAATCACAGGTTAAAAAAAAATATTTGGCAACTGTTTCCAACATTGGTAATTCTAATAATAAATCAGCATATTAAAATGATTTCATGTGACACTTAACAGCTGATGAAAATTAAGCTTTGCATCTTAGGAATAAATTATGTTTTAAAGTACATAAAAATAAAAACCATTATTTTATATTGTAATAACATTCTCCAATATTCCTGTTTCTTTCTGTATTTTTTATCAAATAAATGCAGCCTTGATGAGCATAAAATAAGTCATACTGATCCCAAACTTTTAAACAGTAGTGTATATTGTTAGAAAATATTTATATTTAAAAAAAAATGCTGTTCTTTTTAACTTTTTATTCATTTTAGAATCCTGTAAAAAAGTATCACAGGTTTCAAAATATATTAAGCAATACAACCGTTTCCAGCACTGATAATAAATCAGCATATTAGAATGTTGTGACACTGAATACTAGAGTAATAATGCTGAAAAATTCAGCTTTGATTACAGAAATTCGATTTTTAATGTATATTAAAATAGAAGAACGTTATTATTTTTTTTTTTTTTGATCAAATTAACGCAGTCTTGGTGTCACTGTTGTATTAGGGAAACGCCCCTAATAAATAAAAGACATATATGTGTTTGTAATATTTTGGACCAACAAAGTTTAGCAGCGAAATCTTATAAATTATGTAAACTCTTAGCCCTCTGGACATGCTGACTACTTCAATAAACTCTTATTATATTCAGTGTACCTGAATAAATATTCAAATTCACAGCACAAATGCTTTGCATAGATAAATGATTACTAAGAACACAGAACGACACGGCAGAAATGCAGCATTCGGACGGGGGGGAATCAGTGCACACCGGCAGGATGATGAAAAGGAAGCTTCCCACTGTGCTTATTGAAATGCATCACAATCATTTGACATGCAAGAAATCTCCAGGCAGATTTGCTGGCAGGGCTTCTGAGCTGCAACCTTTTGAGACCTTCGAAAAGCAAAAGAAAAAAATGTTTTCCAGATTTTTGGAACCCAGTTATAGAAAGTGTCTTATACGTATGGTCTTTTAAATATATTAATTTCCCCCAAAAGCACTTATTTCTGATTCTCAGTTGTCATTTTGATGCTTTTTGTTGTGATTCATCTATGCAGATTACTGGCAGACAGTTATAGCATCCCCAGAGTTTGTGATACCTTATTTGCTCCTGTCACTTGTCACTATTTGACATGTAGGAGGACATGCTACATGCAGAATATGTAGGAGGGATTTTGAGCTGTTATGATACTGAAATGTTGTCCTATTTTAACCTCTGCTCAAGAGATTTTCTTTGGCTGATCATCTGTACTCAGCAGAGTGTCAGGTTTTAAGTATAACTCACTATGTGTATATCTACAGCATTACATAACTTGCTCACCAATGGATCCTCAGCATTGAATGGGTGCAGTCAGAATGAGAGTCACTTCAGTTCATCCATTAACACCTTGTGAAGTGAAAAGGCCTAGAAAGGTAATAAGGACATTGTTAAAATAGTCCATGTGACATCAGTGATTCAACTGTAATGTTATGAGCTACAGTTTTGCTTTTTGCATGCAAAGAAAACAACAAACTGTATTTAACAATCTCTTCTGTGTCTGTCTCTTCCATTAAGGTTGAAAGGGAGATGTCATGTTGCATTGCTGTCTGTGCAGGGCCAGAAAGCTCTCGGATTTCATAAAAAATATCTTAACTTGTGTTCTGAAGATGAACGAAAGTCTTACAGGTTTGGAACGACAATTAATGACAGAATTTTTATACATGAACTTAAAACTAAAAGGCTTGCTTTTTCATTTTTATTTCACTTTAGGTCCAAATTTTCTGTGCAAAAAACACCCCCCAAAAACAGACATGACGTGAACAAGACCTGATGTGGACATCCATATGTCTGAATAATTTGCATACAACGTGCTGAACGTTTGAAGACATTTCTTGTCCAGCTTGATTCCAATTTGTAAGTACGAGACATTTCAATAATGAGGTTTTACATGCAAGATCTATCATCGTCAGTGTTACAAGTGATGTATTAATCTGCTCCAAAGGCAAGAATGGTTTAATTCATAAGGGAGACAAGGGAGTTGTAACATATTTTGTTTCTAATTGAACTTTTTTTTTCACTACATATGTCAAAATTGATATAGTATTCCCAATGATATTTGCTACACATTGCAATATCAAATTGTAAACCATACTGTGTGACAACATTTTACTACCTGATCTCATGACGAAAACGTACCTGTGGGTACTTTTTTGCAAGATATTCGAAATACGTACCAATAAGTCAGTGGTCTCAATCTCAATTCCTGGAGGGCCGCAGCTCTGCATTGATTAGGGTTGGAGCTAAACTATGCAGAGCTGTGGCCCTCCAGGAATTGAGTTTGAGACCAATGCAATAAGTACACATCACTGCAGTTTCCAACAGAAATGAACACTAGAGGCGGTAAAACAGAAAGCACTTGTAATCATTTTCATATATAGTTATGATGACAACTCCATATGTTTCGCTTTCCAGATGTAACTGGTAGCTCAGCCGACACAGAATTGGACTTAGGATGCAAAGTCATTGGGTACAAATTCTGTGAAAAACATGACTCACTAAGAAAGAGCTGAAAGATCGAAAAACAAGATAAAATGGCATGCTTGCAACTGCGCTTTTACGTCACATTAGCTTTTGTTCATACTGTCAGGTAAGTTTAGGTGTGGTGCAGATGGTACATTTTAAAAAGTCATTCAATGGACATTTCAAGTCAGAACTGCAGTGACACGTACAAAACCAACGTCACATAAAACATACCATATATATGTTCATTTGATCTGGGGGAAACAAATGAATGCTCTTTTAGTGCCACTAGTGGATTAGTGAAATTTCTTTTGAGTGCCACTATAACTTGAAGTTTTAAAATAATGTACCATCTGCACTACACCTAAACCTACCCTATAGTGTGAACAAAAGCAAATGCAATGAAAAAATGCAATCGCAAGCATGCCGTTTTAGCTTGTTTTTCGATCTCTCATTGTTTTTCACGGGATTCGTACTTAATCTACACTGTAAAAAATTACTGTGAATTTAACTGTAAAAAGCTGTAAAAATGCTACATTAAAAACCCGTTAAATGCTACACCTGTTAAATGCTATATTAAAAACATGTTAAATGTACAGTGAATAACCGTAAATTGACATTCCCAGAATTCCCATTTTTTAAAATGTGATGTTTTTTGTTGTTGAAATAACTCTCTCTTCTTAGTTTTTTCTTAGCAGGTTTGTACATTAGGGTTGTATGCTACATCTAATGTTGTTGAATTAATGTTTATTGCATTATTTCATTTTAATGTGTGTTACCATGATGTTGTTTAGTGTTTGTGTGAATGACACTGTGCACCTTCTATATATGTTAATATTTAAAAGCTGATTGTGATGGGCGTTGGTTCATCATGTGACTTTCTCATCACCACCTGCGTTTGGTGTTTATCAGTGTATTACAAAGGTATACAACAGATTTCAGTACTTCAATAGGTTGGTATATCACCATTATATCAGTTATTGAAATTATGGTATTTACCTGTAAATTTAAGTGAAAACCGTAAATTGTAAAACTTTTTTTATGGTAAAATGCTACCTTAGCTACCTGCTAAACGCTGCCGGTTTTGTTTTCTACTGTAAATTTTACAGATTTTTTTTTTTACAGTGTAAGTCCAGTTGACCTATCGCTAAGCCCTGCCCCCCTTAGTTACTGTTGCTGCCTTGGACAAACAAAGAGAGTTTCCCACTGTATTACAATGACAGCTGTCAGTGTGAAAACCTTGTCCAAAGATGTTTTTGATAAATTTTGAACACAAAAGGACCACCTCTCATCGAGGAGTATTCAAGTAGGGCTTTATATGCCATGGAGAGATATATAAATTATTTTAAAATAAATATGTGTGTAACATGATTAATTTGAAATCGGGAGTTTACAGATCGCAATGCAAACGGAAGAAATCTCATGTTACGGTCATCATGATCGCAGATGACAACATCCAGGATCAACACTGTTCATGTACCGCAGTGTAAGATTAATTATTTTACATTTAACCAGTTTAATATGGAGAGGCACTGAATGTAGACCTTAGTTTATGTGTTTTTGACCTACACTGGACATGACGTGAGAATAGTTAGCTGAGGTGTGTATGTTAGCATGGACTCACTAACTTTAACTTTAGCTACTTTTAGCCAGAGATGTAAATATAATGATATTTACAGACATTACCTGCTTGAGCAGATGAAAAGGCCACTTAATGAGAGTATGAAAACCAGAAAATAAACGTTAAATAATCAAATAAATTCCAAATTCCATTGCCAATCCTCTCAGGATACCTGGAATCAGTGTTACAGATACCTCAGGCACATCGTTTTATTATTTTTGTAGCATAAACACCATTAAAACGACGAGAGCTTCGGATCTACCAAAGTTTCTCTATGGCGCTGTAAGCTACAGATGTCCGAGTTCCATCTCCGTGCAGCTGATACTCAACTGCCATTGGCTCTTCTGCGTTCTATGGGTGGGGCTTAGCGATAGGTCAATTCCGTTCCTGCTTAGCTACCGAGCAAGCTTGTTATGTTTGTAAAGCAAAACATATGGAGCTGTAATCATAACTGTGTATGAAAATGATTACGATTTTACTGCCTCTAGTGTTCATTTTTGTTGAAAACTGCAGTGATATGTACTCATTGGTACGTATTTTGCATCTTGCGAAAAAGTTCCCACTGGTACGTTTTTGTCATGAGATCAGGTTAACATTTTCTGTTTTCTTGCTTTGCATAAAAAGTTTCTTCTGCACCTGATTCAAAACTGATCATAATCATAATGATGAATCATAATGGACCAAATCTAAAGCTTTGGACTTCCTCCAATGTCCAACTACAAACATATTTTGTCTAGGTCACTTCCCATCATATCTATTTCACTTTTCAGATTGAATACTGAACTATACTCATACTGCCTTGATTGGAGTCACTGTGACACAGCTTGCTTATTTTTGCCGGCAGAATATGGTGTGTTTCCCTCTCCCTTGTTCTGGAGCATCCAAACCTGTAGGTTGAGGGGTTGCAGTGTGTTTTTTTTCTTTTATTTTGGTGCTGTTCTGCTGAGCAGACAGACCCTAAAGAGAAATCCCATTTCAAATTAAATTTAAATGACCCCCCAAGCTCATAAACAGTGGGTCGCCTGACAGCCTAATTTATAATTCAGCACTGAGCTAGGGGCTCCTGGTTTGATGTTAAGGAAAGGCGGCCTGAGAATGAGTCTTTGCATCTGATTCTGAAGAACATGAAGGCTCTGTGTGTGTGTGTGTGTATATATATATGTAGTGTATTTTTTAGTGGTGTTAATCGATTAAAAAAATTAACTTAATAATCACACATTTTTTCCTGAAAGTAATCGCAATTAAACGTGATTAATCGTACCTTACATTAAAGTTTTTTTTATGCTTTTACATTGTGATAATTCTGCATTCATGCTTCAAAATATTGTAGAAACAATATAAAGAACGTATGTTTTAAATATTTGTTTAATGCCATCTTTTTTATGCCTGAAGGCAAGTATCACTGATTCCAACTGATTTTCCTCTGATTTTTCCCCCTAATATTTAACCATTGAATATATCCATTTAACATTACAGTATAATTGAGAGCAATCACTTTAAAATGTATTATACTTAAAAATATAATAATAATAATTATAATAAATTTCATATAGGCTAATGCCCTTCAGCCAGAAAATATATCCTAAAGTTATCTAAATTATATCAAAATCTAAATTATATAAAGATATAGCTTAGTTATTAATTTCCTCTTTTTAATTTTGTTCTTTGATAAACAGACATCATAGCAGCTGGTTATTAGAATATTTTGGCTGCTGTTACTTTAAAAGCTGCCGCTGCTAAACTTGATGCAGATCTGACACTGCTTTAAATGGGACCTATTAATAATAAATACTTACATGTACAGTTTTATAGCCTTTTTTGTAAATTCATGTCTTAACTGACGACATAACTATGACTTTGCATGTTCGTTTGGGTCTGCATATGATACAGCGCATGAAATATTAAATACATGTTTTTTTTTAAATATATCTTACCCCAGCTTTTTAAATGATAGTTTAAAGCTGTTATAGAAAGCTAGTGTATATTCCCATTTCTTATAAACGTTTTGTTTAATTGTGCATAATTTATATATATATATATATATATTTCCCCATTCTTTGTTTTACAGATCCGAAATGTTTAAGGCTTCAGGAGTTGGCTTTGTCTAAATTGAGATCTTCAATCCTCCCAGGATCCTTTTAACTGCTGGATTAATGTGTGATATTAATATTATGATCGAAGAGGGATGCATGTTGATAGAGTTTTAGCAGTGAAGTCAGCACAAATACAGATGATTGAAGGATGTGAAAAAACTGTGTGTGTGTGAGTCTCTGTGTGTTTTAGATGAGAAAGAAAACAGCAATTACATTACATTTGTTTATCTGCCAAAATTATGGAAAACAAAGCTCTGGATAACTTCCCAATTTCATTCAGAACCCCTGCGAGGAACCCCCTGCCACGCAGCCAAAACACGCTCTCCACCGACAACCAAATTAGCTTCAAGGGCAGATGCAGTGCAACTGTTTATGGAAGTAAAGTCATTCAAATTAAGTTTAGCTCTATACTTAAGACAAGACTAGGTCATCTTGAAATAAAAAAATAAAAAATAAATAAAATGAAGGCTGGTGTTGTTGTTAGCGCATGTGCTTTGACACTATTTGTGCTACAGAAATAAATGAATTCATATGATGCTATTTATTGAAAAGTTGCTGTCAGAAAGCTCTCGGATTTCTTTAAAGGGGGGTACAATGGTGTTTCGTATATTCAGAGTTGTTTACAGTGTTAAAGAGTTGGATTCTCATGCTAAACACGGCCAAAGTTAAAAAAAATAATTTGGATGAATGACAGAGAATTTCTGTGCCGAAAATCTTACTTTCGGGGTGGTACAAGTTTTGGCTGTTTTTTTTTTTCAATCGTGGCTGTAATGAAGTAGACGAAGGTGGAACTCCTTATATGAGCATTTCTCCCGGAAAAGCGTGCCCGCGCACACGTCGACTACAGCGAATGAAAGAGCGCGCCCATCAACGCGCTCATTTGGCTGCACTGCTGCAAGGGATTCACTCGGGTAGAATGTCTCTAAAGAAGTGTGGTGTTGGTGGTAAGGCAAAGATAACTTTGCTCAGCTTCCCGAAGAACCCAGCGTTTCGTGAACTGTGGATGCAGTTCCTTTTTCCAGGGCAGCAATGGAGTTTTGCGAGTGTGTTTGTTGACGAACGTTTCATATACAAGGCCCAGTTCAATGCTGGATTTACACATTGTTTGATACTGAAAGATGGAGCGGTCCCAGCTATAAAAGAGCCCGGTCATGATTCAGAACTGCATATGGTAAGTGAAACTGTGTTTGTGTTTTATTGGCAATCTGAGCGCGAGTGATCGTCAAACTTTGCTCCACCCACGGCAAGCCTCCAGAAGCTCGGCTTTTTCTGGAGAGAATCGGAAAGCTGTATTTTTCTTTTAATAATAAAAGAAAACTAAAGACTTCTGGAGATATTAAGGATGCAGTATGCTCTATAGGTACTCAAGATTAACATGAGATTAGGTGAAACTGTGTATGTTATGTACCCTTTAAAATATTTTAATTTGTTTTCCGAAGATGAAAAAAGGTCTTACAAGTTTGGAACAACATGAGGGTGAGTAATTAATGACAGAATTTTAAAAAGAACTTTGAAAAGATAAGAATAAGAAAACTTCTTCAGGCCTCTATTTACTTTCGTATATCTGCTCTAACTGCTTCTGCAGAAACCCACGGCTCCACTAAAACAAGCATACTGGCCACAAACGCTGATGGAGAGCACCAGTAAAGATATCCGTTCTGCCATGAGATGAGGGGCCGCCCGCTGTGCTGAAGATACGGCCATGAGGGGCAGCGCTCTGTGCTGGTAAGCGGAGCAAACTATCACGTCATCTTCCATTCTCCTCTTCCTCTGTGAATACAGAAAGTGCCAGGAGGCAGAATGTGAAACTCCATGAACTGTTTGATACATCTGTATGTCAGTACAGTAATGCGGTGTTTATACAGAATTGGTTATCTAACTCTTTTGAGTGAATACAGTAATGTGATTTACTGACGTTCATATCATCAGTAAGACGCATTAGCGTTTGACGGATCTTGCTTTCTGTTTACTTTCGAGGGACTTTAAATAGAAGAAAGTCATACAGGTTTGGAACGCCATGAGGGTTTGTAACTGCATGTTTGTAATAAGCAAATCCATCATTAAGGCGTTTTAGCTTTTAAACAGTCGCTTCTAGCAAAAGTCCATAATAACGGTTCCTCCAGTGAACAGTTCCATCCCCTGTTGTCCTCTCACATCAAAATCCACCCACATTTCTTATTTAGAACACGACTTCCTTCTTTCAGACGAGTTATATTAAAAATGTCTCCTTCCAAGCTTTATAATGATAGTGAATAGCTGCTGTGATTTCCAAGTCTAATAAAGTGCATCTATCCATCATAAAAAGTGCTCCACACGAATCCAGGGGGTTAATAAAAGCCTTCTGAGTGGAATCAATACGTTTGTGTAACAAAAATATCTATATTTGAAACCTCATAAACCGTAATCTCTAGCTTCCACCAACTGTCGTACGCGCGTTCATAGGAAAGTTGTGTTTTCAGTGGAACATATTGAATGCAGAAGTGCAGAGGAGAGAGTAAAACAAAAGACAGATCAAGAATTATAAGTACAAAACAAGAATTTGTAAAGAAAAATGTTGGAGGATTTGATATAAGCCAAGAGCTTTTCCTTTGCTGTAAGACTGGCATGTTCTCACCGGAGCTTATGCTTCTGAGCTTACGTTTTATTAATATGGATATTTTTTTTACACAGATGCTTTGATTCCACTCAGAAGGCCTTTATTAAACCCCTTAGAGCCATGTGGAGTACTTTTATGATGGATGGATGCATTTTATTGGACTTCAGAATCTCAACAACCATTCACTTCTATTAAAACGCTTGGAGGAGCCAAAAAAAAAAAAAAAAGAAGAAGAAAGTCATATACATCTACAACGACTTGAGGGTGAGTATATCATAGGGTAATTTTAATTTTTGGGTGAACTATCCCTTTGATTTCTCTAAATCTGTTCTGATGAAGAAACAAACTAATCTATTTGGATGGCTTTAGGTTGAGTACATTTTCAGCAAATTTTCATTTTTAGGGGAACTGTTCCTTTAACGTTGATAAAATAAAAATAAAATGATAGGTCTAAAAATACAGAAAATGTTAATTTCCGCCACCTACCGGACTGTAGTGTGAAGCGTTGAGTGACTGGCACATAGGAGTTTAGTCATATGGCCTGCTTTTGTTATTTTTAGAGCTTGGCAGACTAAGGATATGTAGTATATGGCTGTTTCAAAGTGAATGTGTGTATATTCCTGTTCTTGCGAGAGTTTGGGAGAACAACAGAAAGCTGGAGAATGATAAAGAGAGCAAAATCCCTCTATTAGAAGACAGCGCTCAGAGCATGTGCTTCAGGGTGGAGGGGTAGATGAGAGAGGAAGAAAAAAGTGCCGGTAACGACAGATAAAGACGCCGTCACAGAGTGATGTGAGTCTTAGGGCAATGAAGACCAGATAAAAAGAACAACAGAATTAGAGCCCTCACCACCCCTCCCCGTTTGTCAGAATCGGCAACGCTGCCTCGCTTTGAAAACACACACATTATGAGGCATCACACATGATTAGCAAGCTCTTCCTTTGACTTTGACAACTGAATGCTTGACTGCTTGTCAGGACGGGGAATTCTGAGGAGATTCTTCCTGTCTTTTCTCTCTCTCTCTTTCTTTCCTTTCCATCTCAGACTTTGATGAGTTATCACACGTGTCAGAGACGGCACTCGGTGGATTGCCGTGTTTGTCTTTGACTCATTGCTTGAATAAATAAACACTTGAGCTGTAGCGTGTGACTGTTTTGGAGTTACACAAACTTGAGGATATTGACAAGTCGTCTTTCTCGAACTAGGATGATTACGTGCCAACTGGTGTTATGTGTTTGAGCACCAGACACTTGTGGGAGATAAATTGTTTGTTTTGTTTTTATTTAGTAAACCGTGTGAAAAAGTATTACATATTATATCATTATTTATCAAAATAAGAGGGATCATACAAAATCATGTAAACTTGCTGGGTGAATGAAAATATAATTTTAAATCACCAAGCAAAAGACTCTTTTAAAATGCAGGCATCCTAGTGCTCTATTTTAGACCGCAAAGAGAAAGAGAAGACACAAAGGTGTGTTTGTTTTCCTCTGTGACCCATTATCTTTTAGTCAGAAGTGGTGTGTGATGTGGCATCAGGTCAGGCGAGCTGGGAGCGAAAAGTGTGTGTGTTTGTGGGTGTTCATGGACTGCAGACAAACTTCACTCTACTAATTGACTCGGTGTCAGTGTGTGGCCAGGGCAGGGTCACCCTCCACTTCACTCTCATTCACAATTCACAAAGACTCAGGGGACTCGCACCAGCCATGGCATTTTCAGTTAATACACCGACAGGTTTAAAACACACACACACACACACACACACACACACACAGACACAGACACAAATACAGACACAAAGTTAGCTGGCAAGGTCTGTTATGTTAGATTTTCTCTTAGAGCTGTCAAAATAGGATTTTACAGTAAATTTGTCTCACAGCGACTCAGAACCTTAAAGTAAACAAAGTATTTTTTTCATATTCTGTTAAAGCTGACAAAACTTTTAAAAAGTATTTGGCATAAGCATATCAACGGCGTTTCCATCGAGGAGGCAAGGGAGAAAAGAAATTACAAAATATATCATTAAAAAGTGTAGAAATCAGAGATGAATTTGATAAATGTTACGTTTATTTATGAAGGTGATATCTACGCGTCTCACGTGGATGTTTAAAACATTTGAACATTTACAAAGCGGAGCCGCTCTTGGACATATTTACATACAAGATAATGAGTTTAGAAGGGAACAACTGGAGCTTGTGTTGGTATCATATGGATTACTTCTGTGTTTTCGACGTGACTTCATTTAAAAGTAGACATTTCAAGCTTTCTATATATATACTTCTCATGTCTGTAGTGGTATTCGCTGAGATTCAGGTTGTTTTATTTATGTGTCTGTGAAGAGAGCTGACGGAGACCGAGACGGCAGAGAGCACACCCTGTTTATTTTCTGTATTTTACAAAAGCACATTGTTTTGTTGTTATTATAACTATACACAAATTAAAGTAGACAATTTGCAGCAGTGTTGGGGGGTAACGCATTACAAGTAACCTGAGTTGCGTACTATTACTTTTTCGAGTAACTAGTAAAGTATTGCATTACTTTTTAATTTACAAGAAAATATCTCAGTTACTTTTTCAAAAAACTTAGTCCAGTTACTTTTTGTTTTCTTTATATATTTAATCCCATTTTATTAACCAATGACTTTGCTGCTCACCTTTGTTGATCCAATTCAACCATACTAATAAGCAAAACTTACTTTAGACTAACATTTGTGCTTCATTTTTGTCAATGCGGAAGAGTGTTGAATTTTCTTTTCCTACGGTTCTACTGTGCAGACATGAATTTACTTTTCCTTCAGCCTTAGGCTTATTCATTTCACTTTTTGGTGTGAACGTGCTTTTACATTTGCTGAAATGTAACTATTTATATTAAAAACAAACAAAAGTAATGCAGAAGTAATGTAAGTAAGGTAACTAGTTACTTTTTAAGGGAGTAACGCAGTATTGTAATACATTACTTTTAAAAGTAACTTTCTTCAACACTCCTTTGCAGTTTCAAACGATACCTTATTCTTATCTGCACAATAAAAAATGAGGAGTATTTTAAGTTCTTTTCATGGGCATCAAGAAAAAAATGAGACATATCGTTATAGTGTAGATTAGGGTACAGTGTTTTATTCATTTAACATTTAACATTAGGGGTATGCAAGTTTTTAAATGTCTGTCTGTTTGACGTTTTATCTATTGTTCTGTCTGTCTTTCTTTCTGGCATTTTGTTTTATCTATTGTTCTGTTTGTCTGTCTGTCTGGTGTTTTATCTATCATTCTGTTCGTCTGTCTTTCTGTCCATCTAGCTTGTTTGATGTCTGTCTGATTACGTTACCTGGTAATTTGTTACTTTTTTAATTATGTAATTCAGTTACTAACTCAGTTGCTATTTGTGAGAAGTAACTAGTAACTAAAATTACTTTTTAAAGTAATGTGCCCAACACTGGCAGTGAGTTTGGTGGGGGGTAATTGAGAATAAATAGGGGAAAGTCACGTGAGAGGAGGCAATGCCTCAACTGTGATATGATTGAATATGAATATATGTGTTCATCCGTATTCCGTGTTCGCAAAGCAGTCTGAACGAACAACATAATGGTGTTAATGGGAAGTCTAAATAAAAAAGTAAGTAAACAACTCACACACTTAGAAATAACTACTTTGGTGCATCAAAATAAGACTTAAAATTGCCTGAACACATGATCTGTGGGAGGTTTGAGTGAGTAATCAGCTTGGTGAAATTTAAGGTAAATATCTGTGTCTGTGACCAATATTTACCAAGCTTTGATGACTGATGATCCGAAAAATAGCTGTGTTTTATTTCTCAAATCGCCATATGAAACTATTAAAGATCCTAATACTGGTCAATTTTTTAAGCATATTAATATTTCCTATCCTGAATTGCATCATTCAGTGGCATACGTATTGCATCACACGTAACTAACCCTCGATGGGGGAAACAGGCTTCTTAAGCAGAACAATGTTAACAGCACATGAACACATCTCCATACCCTACTGGCTTAGAGAAGCTCCCTAAAGATACCAGACAGCCCTGAAGATCTGAATAAATGATTAATTGAAGAAGTTTGAAATTGAAGTTGCACATTCAGATTAAGGAGTTACACACGCAATCTGAAGAATTAAATAAATAACAAAGTTGCAATTTCTGAGTTCAATCTGAACTTTTAGATGAATGCGCAATGCCCTTTGAATCACTTTTTGATTTGCAGTCAACTTGAATATTGATGTCTGCAGCATTTGACCTCATCAGTCTTCAGAGAGAGACTCTGACTTCAGACATTTGATGCATAAGTAACAGGACGGGCCATGGGTGGAATTCAAACCGTTGCCTTCACTGTAATGACTCCTCGGATTGAGCCTGCAGTCTTTTAAGGTGAAACGTACTTCTTTGCTTGTAGCTAAATAGCGTTACGTCCAAGCTAGTGGCCCTGAGGCTAAATAAACAAAAGTCCAGCTGGATCAGAACCAGCACATGGACTTATATGTGCTCGCTGAGGACTGCAGAGGATTTCAGGCTAGTGGTGATGATTTGTTGCCTCGGGGCTCTGTGAAATAAAAGGCAACAGCTTAGTTCAAAAAGCTAGCAAATCTCAGGTGGCTAAATTGTACAGTAAATGGTGCTTCAAAGCATCTCAAGTATTGTGTGTGCTGTGTACGCAGACGTTCGATTTAGAGAAAGCAGGGCAGCTGGTAAATGAATTTGCAAATAGATATTACTTGATATATCCAACAGTTTCTGTTTTGTTGTACTATGTAGCTGTGATGTAGATTTAGATGGAAGAGTGGACTCAGATGGAATCTGAATAAGTTTGTATCAACATAGGCTCTTTGGAAATACGTGCCTCTATATACATTCCTGCAAAGCTGAAAAAACACACCTATATGTATGATTCACTGCAGTTTCCAGTTGAAATGAACACTAGAGGCAGTAAAACTCAAACAACTTTTATTCCTTTTCACTCAAAGTATGATTTACAGATACAGAGTTTTGATTAATAAAGCCTAATTTTCACACAGTTACTTGCAGAATGTTATGTTGTGACTTCCAAACAATTTTAACGTTGTTGTACACATATTTAGACAGTAGGTTTGCTCTGTAGCTCACCCGATACAGCGTTAAGTATTTTCAAGATATAAAAAAAACATACTGCCATGTACGTTTCGTGACATGTTTGATGTCAAATGTCCACTGAGTAGCACTTAAAGAGTGTTTTTTCCCCCGGAACAGATGCATATGGTACGTTTTATGTGACGTTGGTTTTGTACGTGTCACCGCAGTTCTGAATTGAAATGTCTGTTGAGTGGCGCTATAACTCTCTGGACATTTCACTTTGAAACTGCCACGAAATGTGCAGTGAAGTACGTAATTATTGTGTAATGTATATAGAGACACATATTTTCATGAGCTTGGGTTGGTTTGAATACAAATTTTTGGACATAAATTATTTTAACCCTGAATGGACTATGTATTATGACGAGGTGGGAAAAACTTTGGGAAATGTATATATTATGAAATACATTTGGAATTTTTAAAGTTTTTAAAGAAACTAGTTCATTTTGTTTTTAGACAGTGAGTATAGTTTTTCTTGCTTTCTCCATAACTAGCATTCAAAAGGTTTCTTTTATGTTTTTCAAAAGAATTCTCTTCACTCAACAAGGCTGCATTTGATCAAAAATAAAGTAATATTGTGAAATATTATTACAATTTTATATAACTTTTCCCCCCTATTGTTTTCATTTATTTATTTTATTATTTCTGATGCAAAGCTGAATTTCCAGCATCATTACCCTAGTCTTCAGTGCATGATCCCTTAGAAATCATTCTGATATACTGATTTTCTGCTCAGTTTCTATTATCATTAATGATGAAAACAGTAGTGTTGCTTAATATTTTTATGAAAACCTTGGCCAAAAACCTTTTTAGGATTATTTGATTAATAGAACATTCAAAAGAACAGCATTTATTTGAAATAGAAATCTGTTCTAACATTATAAAAGTATTTACTGTCACTTTTAATCATCTTTGCTGAATAAAATTCTTTCAAAAACAAAAAAATCGTACTGACACCAAACTTTTGAATGGTAGTGTAGCTCTTTTGTTTCTTCGGGACACATAAAATAGAAAGCATAATTGTGTTGGTTATGCTTAAATGCTATTGTATAATTACAATTAAATCGCCAATGGGAAAATGCATTATTGCAATTCCGTTGTGCCACATTCCTTATGGCAACATTCATATTTTCTGTAAAACTTGTAAAAGTTGTAAAAAGTTGATCTGTACATGCGAAATGATATTCGCCTAAATTCTGATTCTGGCAAAATATTAGTGCTGGTACTACTAGATCTTAGTGCTGTGTTTGACACTGTCGATCATAACGTTCTTCTAGAGAGACTGGAAAACTGGGTCAAGATTTCTGGGATTGCTCCAAATTGGTTCAGGTCATACTTAGAAGGGAGAGGTTATTATGTGAGTATAGGAGAGCATAAGTCTAAGTGGACGTCCATGACATGCAGAGTCCCACAAGGCTCAATTCTTGCGCGGCTCTTGTTTAGCCTGTATATGCTCCCACTAAGTCAAATAATGAGAAAGAACCAAATTGCCTATCACAGCTATGCTGACGATACCCATATCTATCTAGCCTTATCGCCAAATGACTACAGCCCCATTGACTCCCTATGCCAATGCATTGATGAAATTAACAGTTGGATGTGCCAAAACTTTCTTCAGTTAAACAAGGAGAAAACTGAAGTCATTGTATTTGGAAACAAAGATGAAGTTCTTAAGGTGAATGCATACCTTGACTCTAGGGGTCATTTAACTAAAAATCAAGTCAAGAATCTTGGTGTGATTTTGGAGTCAGACCTTAGTTTCAGTGGTCATGTCAAAGCAGCAAACTAAATCAGTGTACTATCATCTCAAAAACATTCCAAGAAGTAGATGTTTTGTTTCCATGCAGGCAAGACTTGGAGAAACTTGTTCATGCCTTTATCACCAACAGGGTGGACTATTGTAATGGTCTCCTCATTGGCCTTTCCAAGAAGACCATTAGACAGCTGCAGCTCATCCAGAATACTGCTGCCAGGATCCTGACTAGAACCAGAAAATTTGAGCATATCACACCAGTCCTCAGATCCAGTTATTTAGAATTGATTTTAAAGCACTTTTACTCATTTATAAATCACTCAATGGCCTAGGACCTAAATACATTGCAGATATGCTCACTGAATACAAACCTAACAGACCACTCAGATCATTAGGATCAAGGCAGTTAGAAATACCAAGGGTGCACACCAAACAAGGGGAATCTGCTTTTAGCTATTATTCTGCCCGCAGTTGGAACCAGCTTCCTGAAGAGATCAGATGTGCTAAAACATTAGCTACATTTAAATCTAGACTGAAAACTCAACTGTTTAGCTGTGCATTTATTGAATGAGCACTGTGCAATGTCCGAACTGATTGCTCTCTATATAATCCTTTTTCTATTTTTAACTGTTTTAAGTTTATTTTAATCAATTTTTAAATAATTTTAAAAGGTTTTAAATTCCTTGTTTTGTTTATTGATTATTGTTTTATGATTATTTTACTTCCTTTTATGTAAAGCACTTTGAATTACCATTGTGTGTGAAATGTGCTATATAAATAAACTTGCCTTGCCTTGCCTAATCAGCTTAAAGGGACAGTTCACCTAAAAATAAAAATTCTGTCATTAATTACTCACCCTCATGTCATCCCAAATCCGTAAGACCTTCATTTATCTTCTGAACACAAACAAAGATATTTTCGATTAAATCCGTGAGTTTTCTGACCCTGCAAAGACACGTCTGGCACGTTCAAGACCCAGAAAAGTAAAAGTAGTAAAGACATCGATAAAATAGTCCATGTGACATCAGTGGTTCAACCGTAATGTTATGAAGCTATGAGAATGCTTTTTTTGCTCAAAGAAAACACAAATGACAATGATAATGTTGTTAGCGCTGCTCTGATGATTAACAACTTAAAAACTACATGACATTTCTCACAAGCGAGGTAACAACGACGCGGTTCCTGAAGAAAATGAACTTAAAGTTTCACTATAAGTAGAGACGCTGCTGCTGATCACATTTGGGAGAAATTCACAGATGTAATTCACAAGCTTAATCTTTCTCTTTCTCTCTAGAATCCGTAGCGTCCCGCCCCCTACACTATAAATACATGCTGAAGCTGCGGCTGAGATTATCACTTGTTCACAGAGTTAGTACTTTCTCTATGGAGAATGGCAGGTAGTGTGCAATGTAGGCGATAGGGAACGATCCAGACATTGTAACTATGCCTTCCAAGGTGCAAATGAAGTCTGGTTTCGCGTTGTTTCAAACGAACTGCGGCAGCGAGCAGTACACTCCGGACTTTGACCCCGGTCCAGAGACACGATAGCATGGAGCAGATCATATGCGCATGTATTAAACTACTCAGCCTCAGCATGATTATGATCACTATTTTGTTAGTAAGAGTTTCATATTCAATCTATGAGGTAGTCTATTAGACTGTGGCTGTCATAAGCTGTCAAATGCGGCTCAACCGAGCACAACAACTCTGGCCCAAACAGATATAAATCGAACGCTATTGGCTATTTAAAAAAGTGGGCGGGCTGCTCGGTATGGCTCGTCCTGTTTTCCTGTTTCAGTTGAAATCACGTCACCACATAGAATAACGCTGCGTGTTTCAAGGCACTTTAGCGGACCTTTAATGGAGAGCACAGGTCATTGTTGCTTAGCAACGGCAGACGCCAGGAGAGCGCAAGCTACAGAGCTCTTTGGAAAGAAGGAGAAAGCTGCACGCCTAGCGTTTTCCACACGTTTTTAGGCGTGACACCTGAACGGCCTCTAAGAAATTAAACCTTCTCACAATAGTGTTTTAAGGACAAAAAACGGACGAATGCCTTGAAATATATTACCTGATCGATGTCTGGAGGTGTGGTAACTTCAGTATAAGCGGAATAATTGACTTTGGGCCGTTGAATTCCTATAAATCCTATAGAGCTTGGCGGGTGTTTTCGTCACGAGATCCGGTAGGACTCAATTTTTGTCCATCCTTACTTATTTGAACCATATTAGCCTACAGTTGATAACTAAGAGAGATGGACGTTGAAGTCCAGAGTTGTTATTTTCGGTTTTCTTTGCACATGAAAAGTAGTCTTGTAGCTTCATAACTTCACGGTTGAACCATAATGTCACATGGACTGTTTTAACACTGTTCTTACAACTTTCTGGGCCTTGAGTTTATTGAAAAATGGTCAGATTTTGTAAAGTTTTAATGTAATAACATGTCAAAAACAAGCTGCAAAAATGACTTTGTTGTTACCGAGTGCATACGGTCTCTCATCTGGAGGTGTTGTTATTATAACGGCATCACATCATTAAGACCAAACCCGCCGAGTGTAGATAAATAAGCTGTGATGTATCCTTCGCCCACCCCTCACTGAAATTAAGAAGAGCCCTCGTTCCTCAGCGTGTGGACCCTCCTTGGGTCATTACACTTCAAAGTAAATAATATTTTTGAGCTTAAGCATACGTTCCCCTACCGACATGAAGGATGTGCACTCACTCCTCCATTTCATGGCACACTGCCTTCTGGGCTGAGAACCTTTTCCTTCCTTGATTCCTTCATTATTATTACGATTAGAAACATACATAAAATAATACCGTGTTAATACTGTGAAAATGCCCTGGTGATGAGTTTGATGATGAATTCCCATCATGCTTTTCTAAAAACGTTGGCAGATCTGTCAGCTGTTGTATCTATCAATTATTATATCAACATAACGCTGACATGATAATGTCAGAACGTAAAGATGTCATGAATAATTACAGCTGTATAGAGTGCCTAGCAATTAATAGTTATTTTTAGCATTCTTAATTTATTAATCTTTTGTTGGATTTTCTGTATGATGGCTCCTTTTCTGTTGAGGAAAAAAAGGTTGAAATCTTTCACTCTAATATGAGCAATAATAAAAGTGATTACAAGCAACAATGCTTACTAGTAGCGCTACACAAATGTGCCATGTTGTGAGTCAATATCCATGATTTACAGGTGGTATATGATTATATAAATGTTGTCAGGTTAAAATCTGACTCTAGACAGTGTTGTATATTACCATTTGCTAGTTTCCTTGATTCTAAACCCTGTGGATTTCATCCTCTTGAATATAGGAATATAAACCCACCTTTTGACCACATAGATTAATGGTCTGAAATGTAGCAATGGATGCCTGGTATATAGTTTTGAAATATTCATGAGGATTGTATTTGCTCCGTTCTACTGGGAACAGTTGCTATCATCAATAGTAAATGTTCAGTGTGAAGGCGCCAGCAGGTTCTCAACAGTAACCGTTTAAGATCTTTTTCAAACGTCGTGAACGTCGATGAGATTTTGTTACTCGCATATTTCTCTGTACTTTTCTCTGTATTTGTCAGTATCGTGTTAATGCTAATGCTGGGATGTCTACGGTGGTGTGTCAGAGGTTCGTTTCCCAGCATGCACCTCTGTATGAATAAGTTATGCAGTGTTTTCTGACTTTTGACTTGCTTGGTAATGTTAAGGTGTTTATTTAATCTATAATTTAATCTGATTGACAGAATCTATGAGTTTGATATGTTGAGTGTTTTGTATCTCGCCAGAATCAAAAGCATCTCTCTTAAATTTTTATCCAATTATGATTTGAAATTATTTATGTTATGAAATGTATTATTTACCTCATGTAACACAGTGCAGTCGTAAAAAAAATAATTATAAAAACATCAATATTATATATTTTTTTGTGTTTAAAACATTTAAATATTTTTTAATGTTTAATTGTGTAATCAAAAATATGAACATTAACATTATATATATTAGCATTAAAATGTTAATATTATCTTAATACATGTTAATATAATATGCTGTCATTTTTTTGTGTAAAAACATTTAAAATATTTGTGAATGTTTAACCAAAATTCATTAACATTTTAAAATAAAAAGCTTTATATAATATATAATTAAATGTAAATATGTTAATTTTATGTTAATAAATGGTAATATACTATGCTATTGTTAAAAACATTGTGCATAAAACCCTTTCATATATTTATAAATGTTTAACCAAAAATATTAACATTATATATATATATTATATTTAAAATGTTAATATTACCTTAATAAATGTTAATATGATATTACCTTATTTGTGTGTGTGTGTATGTAAAAACACTATTTATAAATGTTTAACCAAATTGATTAGCATTTTAAAATAAAAAGCATTATATATTTTATATATTTAAATATTAATATGTTGATATTATGTTAAAAATGTTAATATAATATGCTAAGCAGACTTACAATATATCAATGACTTGCAATCATAGCAATGTAATTATATCTAAAATATTATTTCAAAAATAAAATGTTTTATAGTTGAAAAATAAATACAATGAATACAAAAATAAACAAATGTATTTTATAGTGAAAAAATATATAAAATGAATACAAAAAAAAAAGTATTTTATACTGAAAATAATGATCAAATAAATAAATACATAAATTCATATTTTATAGTCATTTCCAGAATTAATTTAAAAATTAATTCATTTTGATCATTTGTTGCAGCACAACCTATCCTGGCTTTTTTTTTTAATCAAATACAATAAAATAATAATAAAAAAATAATAGAATAGAATAGATTAGAATAGAATGAATGTATTTAAAGATGATTTAGCTATGACATTTTTATCAGCATTAATATTAATGATTATACACCCATCAAGAATTTATAATCTATATGTACTGTTCAAAAATGAAATAATGCATGCATTTATGGAGAAACCCTCATTTGACTGACTTGGCTTCACGTAATTGGCAAAATGCAGTCTGCTTTTTATCATATAGTGCTTCCTATAATGAGGTGAAAAGCTGTACCATCTTTGTGTGAATGTCTTAATATTTAATAGCGCCACACTGTTCCTCAAGCTATGGGGGCAAAGTATGGATCCTTGATTTCAGTGGTGTCTTTGAAGGCTGATGAACCCTTAAAGGAAGCGTGGCTGCGCGGGAGGGCAGGGGCTTTCGGTTGGGGGCATAAGAAATCTGCCTTTCAAAACCGGTCATTTTAATTTTGAATCACAGAATCGCTTTCTGAAGACCTGCTGACACCTCATTAGGAAGACGGTGGCAAAGCAGAATTAATAATACACAGGGAAAAAAGGACAATCTTGCTGCTTCTTGGCTCAGTGGTCTGCTCTCCCTCTGATTAATGGTTAAATAAACTGTTTACACAATTTATCAAGAGGCTTTGATGAGATTTTGTATTTTCATCTTTCAGAATCTTTCCTTTTATTATATATATATTCTGTTTTCGGTTAGATATTGTGTGGTTATTGGAGATAACTAAGAGTACATTTGCATTAGGCTACTTGAAATCAAATGATCGATAACTGAAATATATAAATAAACTAATAAACTCATTTTATTGTTCTTTTTTGTTTAGTTTAACTTGATGTACTAAGTTCACTCAAATGTAATTAAACAAAAGCTAGACATATTTAGAAAAAAAAACACAAGTTTTTGGTAAAGTTTTGTATTGTCATCTGTCAAAATGGATTTCTGTAGTTATAGTAAACTGAAATAAAAAAAATGTATATAAAATATAAAAATGTAATTGTTTTTTATTTATTAGGTTTTTTTAAAATCTTTTTTATTTAGTTTAACTTGATGTGCTAATAACTTAAACTGAATGAAATTAATAAAACCTATATAGTTTTGTATTTTCATCTTTAAAATCTTTCCTTTTATTATATATTTTTTCTTTTAAGAATTTCTGTGGTTGTTATAAAAATACATTAGTATTACTTGAAATAAAATGAATAACAACTGATATAAAACAAATAAAATAACCCAAAAAAGTATTTAATATTTAGTTTAACTTGATATTACTAAATAAACTTATAATTAATGCCACTTTATTTGTTACTTGACTCTTACTAAACATTTGTATTTTTATATATATTATTTATTTATTTTGTACATAATTGTATTTTACTTCTTATGTTATTGTTAATGTTACCTGTATGTATCTAGGGTTTGAGAGTAACGCAATTTCAATTCTCTGTATGTATGTACTGTATATATAGCAGAATTGACAATAAAGCAGACTTTGACTTTGACTTTGACTAAACTAAATGAAATTAATACATCTTTCAAAAATGTTCCTATTAATAATATTTTTTTTCTCTGTGGTTCTTATAGATAACTAAAGCTACTTTTTTTTACTTGGGGGAAAAAAAAGATAACTGAAATAAATAAATAGACAAATAAAAATAAAAATAAAAACCTCAAAGAAAGCGTGGCTGTGCAGGAGGGCAGGGGCTTTCGGTTGGGGGCATTAGAAAATCTGCCTTTCAAAAGTTCATTCAAAAAAACTGTATTTTGTATTTGTATTTCTTTATTTAGATTAACTTACAAACTAAATGAAATGAAAAATTATAATGTGTTCCTTACTTGAAATAAAATGAATGATAACTGAAAAAAATGAATAAATGAAATAACAAAAAAAAAAAAAAAAATATTGTTCTTTTTTATTTTGTTAAACTTGATGTAGTAAAATTAAATGTAAACAAAAACAAAGTGAAATGAATAATTATATATTATATTATATTATATTATATTATATTATATTATATTATATTATATTATATTATATTATATTATATTATATTATATTATATTATTATGTTTAGGATTTATGCAGTTATAATTAACTAAAACTGCATTTTTATTACACACACACACACACACACACACACACACACACACACACACACACACACACACACACATATATAATTTATAAAATAAATGATAACTACAATAAACAAATAATAAATACAATTTGTATTGTTTTTTTATTTAGTTTAACTTGATATACTAAAATGAAATGCAAACTAAATGAAATGAACAATTATTATATTATATTATATTATATTATATTATATTATATTATTATTGTTTAGAATTTATGCAGTTATAATTAACTAAAACTGCATTTTCATTACTTGAAATAAAATTAATTACAACTAAAACTTACAACAAATTAACAAAAGAACAAAAATTATTGTATTACTTAATAATAATTATTTCATATATATTATTAACCAATATTAAACTGAAAAATGAAAATATAGAAATAAAAACTAATATTTAGTATAAATGAATAAATTAATGAATGAACAAACAAGCAAATAATGAAATATATAGTGTTAATTATACAATGTTCTACTATATATATATATATATATATATATATGTTTCTATATATTCATAATTTACATTTACATATTCAGATTTTTAATAATTATTTTATATAATTATATTATGTGCCCTTCATAATAACTGAATTATCATGAAGGGCATATTATATATATATATATATATATATATATATATATATATATATATATATATATATATATATATATATATATATATATTATTTATTACAAACTATATTAAATTATTATTATATTATATTATATTATAAATGAAATATATATTATATATTATATTTAGGATTTCTGTGGTTATTATAATTAACTAAAACTACATGTTCATTGCTTGAAATAAATTGATTGATAACTAAAATAAAAAAGAATAAATAAGATAACAAAAATATGTTATTGTTCTTTATTTAGTTTACCTTAATGTAGTAAAATAACTAAAACTAAATGAAATGATTAAAAGCTATACTTTTTTAATTAATAAAGCAACAAAGACGAATAAAAATCACAAAACCTTGACCAAAATGAAAATGAAAAATTAAAATATAGAAATTAAAACTGATATTTAATGAATTATATATATATTCAGAATTATAACTTCATATTCACAATTTACATCTATATATTTACACTATATATATTGCTGATTTTTTTTGCTGATGTTTCATGCATTATTTATTTTTTAAACATTCATTTGTTGTGTAATTATGAAAAAATCCTATATCTTGGTCTCTCTATATACTGTATATTTGCATTTATGGTCTCCTGTTATAAGAATGCTCTCAATGCTTTTGCAAAACTGAACTTGTACTTTTGAAAATCCGTCATTAAATTGACATACGAGTAGTGCTATAAATCTCCCAATATAATTATAGTAAAATGATATCAGCTTGAGTTGAAGTCTGACAATATCAATGCACTGTAATAAAAGACAGAGCGCAATCCCATCGCAATCTATCCGTCCTTCTGGTGGCTCGATGACTTCTTGGTCATGACCTGTTGTACCTTCGCAGATGGTGAATCACAGTTGATGCCCCAGATGGCGATACGTTATCTGCTGTGAGTAAACCGAGCTCGGGCCGTGATTCATTTCCCCACATGCCCCGTTTTATTTCGCCCCCTCCGTAAATGTCTTTTGATTTGATAAACCCTAATGTGCAGACACAGTTTTCGCATTTCCCTTTTTGAGACCCGTCAAGCGGTCGGCTGCGGCAGTTACAGCTGTCAGCGTCTGTTTGGAGGCGAAGATGAAAACACTGAATTACGGTATGACGTTCAATGTCAAATGTTTAATTTCGCTTAGACGATCCGTCGCCCCGAATCCATTTCAATTGTCATTCAGAAGAGTTCAGGAATAACTAAATGTGTGTAATATATTCCTTCAGCTTGAGTGAGTGCATAATGACTTCAGTCATTCAGTCACCTGAAAATTGTCAGCAAATTCTAGATGTACCCTGTTGCAGATGTATAATTTTACATGAGGCCGTAACAGCATAATCACAGCAATTACACAGAGGTACATTGACAGTTTCATCTCCAAGAGAGTGAAGCGCTACTATAAAGATTGACTGTGACATATTTTGTAGACACCAGATTCTCGAACAATGCCGCCATGATGGGTCCTTACTTCTTTTGCCTGCTTTTCCTGTTTAAAAGTCAACATGAAAGCAACGGATGTTTATTTTGGTAAAATTGGCAAGATTTATGCTCACCAAGGCTGCATTTATTTGATAAAAAATACAGTAAAAATGGTAATATTGTGAAAAATAGTATTGCTATTTGAAATAACTGTTTTCTATTTGAATATATTTTAAAATATATTTATTCCTGTGATCAAAGCTAAATTTTTTTCATCATTACTCCAGTCTTCAGTGTCACATGATCCTTCAGAAATATTTCTAATATGCTGATTTTCTGCAGTTTTTTTTATATATATATATATATTTCTGTGGAAACCCTGATATTTCTTTTATAATTTTTAATGAATAGAAAAACTGTTTTTTTTTGTAACAAACAAATGTTTACTCACTTTTATGGTGTGTTGTTGCTGAACAAAAATATTCAATTTCTAAAATCTTAAAATTGACCCCAAACCATGTACATTAATAATTTCTAAAGTGTATACAGTGTACTAATTTATTACTCAATAAATTATTTTGTTACTTTTACATGTGCGATTCATTGTCTTACTGCGATAATAATAATAATCATAATAATAATAATAATAATAATTTAATATTTTTATTCTGTTGAATTTATAGTTGTATATAAATGTGCATTCCATTACAAATACATTTATTTTGCTTATTTATTTTTGATGATTTATATATATTTTTTTATATATTATATAATAAATATCTATAGTAATATCAATTATAGTAATTGTAATATTATTGTATATGTAATATTCATATATATATATATATACATTAATAATGTATAAAGTGTATGTACAGCATAATTTATTACTTATTAAATTATTTTGCAACTTTTACATATTCTATTACTAATGCAGTTCACATTCTTATCGAGATTTAAAAAATATATGTATTTTTATATATAATTCTGTCATTTTTATTGTTCTATGTTTTTATAATTATATAGAAATATTCATACCATTCATACCATATACAGGTATTTTGATCATTTATTTTTGATGAATTATATATATTTTTATATATTATATAATAAATATCTATAGTAATAATAATAATAGTAATTATAATATTATTGTATATGTAATATTTATATATATACATGAATAATGTATACAATTCCATCATTTTTATTGTTCATTTTTTTTTATAATTATATAGAAATATTTATACCATTAAAATATATTGTATTTTGATCATTTATTTTTGATTATTTATATAATTTAAATATATTTTAATAGTATTAATATAATAAATACCTATAGCAGTGGCAATTACATTAATTGTATTTGTAATATTATTATGTAATATTCATATATATACATGAACAATTTATAGTGTGTATACAATACACACACACACACACACACACACACACACACACACACACACACACACATATATATATAATTATGCATACCATGAAAATATACTTGTATTTTGATTTATTTTGGATGATTTATATAATTTTTAATATAGTTTAATAGTACATTATATAATAAATATCTAGCAATTACATTAATTGTAATTGTAATAATATTATATGTGTAAATATATATATATATGGATAGATAGATGTTAGATAGATAGATAGATAGATAGATAGATAGATAGATTATATAATAATAATATAATAATAAACAATTTATATAGTGTATATATATATATATATACACACATACACACACACACACACACACACACACACACACACACACACACACACACACATATAATTATGCATACCATGAAAATATACTTGTATTTACATTTATTTTGGATGATTTATATATTTTTACTATATTTAATAGTCTATTATATAATAAATATCTATTGTAATAGAAATTGTAGTAATTGTAATACTACTAATATTCATATATATATATATATATATATATATATATATTAATTGATTAATTGATTCCATTTATAATAATTTAATCCAATACTACTGATTGCATTTTTTGCTACTTTTATATATTCTATTCTTATTGTGATTTATATATATATATATATATATATATATATATATATATATATATATAAATGATTACATTATATAATAAGTATCTATAGTAATAGCAATTATAGTAATTGTAATATTATTTATATATATATATATATATATATATATAAATTATGTATATACATGACTTTTATTAATATTTTATATATAATTCTACATTTGTATTATTCTATTTTTATAATATGTATATTTACTTGTATGTAAAATTTACTTGTATTTTAAATATTTTTGATGATTTATAAATTTTAATAGTATATTATATAATAAATATCTATAGTAATAGCAATTATAGTAATGCATATGTAAGAAATGTTATATATTATATATACTTCAATATTTTTATTATTAAATTTATTTTATAATTATATATTTTGATAACAAATTTCTATATACTTGAAAGCTGTATATTATATCCTAAATATCTATAGAAGTTCTAATGTTTATGCAGAATTGACATTCTCTTTCTCTTCTTCTCTCTGTGTTTGTGTATTTACGAGTTTTGTTTGAGTAATTCTGAGCGTGTCCACAACAAAGCTTCCTGACCTCGTGCACCTCCACTAGTAGATTAATCACATGCAGACCACGAACGATGAGATCTAGGCTTGAAGAATGAGAAAAACGAGCTCAGAAAATAACCAACAGATACACATGCGATGGAACGGGTTACGGATGGAGGAGTAGGAAAGGAGAAAAATAGGCCCCTGGAGACAGTAATTAAGACAAAGGATGTGCGGCGCACTGCCTGGATCAGGGTTAAACAGTGGCCATCATGGAAGGCCGTAAAAGAGAAGGGGAGAGAGAGAGGGAGAAAGAGGAAAGAAAGAGAAATCAGCACAGCCCCATAGTGATGGATGAAGCCTGGAGCCAGCTATATTAAACCCATTAGAGGGACATTTCTTCACCTTTCCATATAAATCTCCAGATAAATTATTTACCTCTTGCAGCCCCACGCAGCATGATATATGTGTGCAGGCTTTTGTATGCCTCTTAAGAGCACATTTGAACAAACCTCCCTGTACAGACCCTCAATATGCTCCTATTTGCCACGACTGACCCTTGCAAACAACAGTTTATGTCATTGTTCTGCTGCTTTCTGAAGTGTTCCTTACAGCCAAAGCAGTTTCTGCAAAATACAGTTATTGTCACTGCGCTAAAATAGGTTGGAATTGGTAAGAACTGACAGAAAAATAACAAATGTTCTAAAAGCTTTTATAAAGAGTTCTGCTAAAGTTGTAATGCAAAACCTAGCAAACTCTTAATAAAATAATTATTTAATGCATTAAGTATCATGAATTAATAATGAACAATGCTTTTACTTTTTATTGCTGTTTGGTAATGTACATATTCTAATACATTTTTTTAATATTTAAAGTCAATTGTGTGTGTGTGTGTGTGTGTGTGTGTGTGTGTGTTTATAGTTGCACTGAATTCTTTATTTCTTCTTCTAATTCTTTATTAATGTATTGAATATATGAATAGAAATGTATGAATCACAATTAATTATTAACAATTAATTAATTAATGTATTATTCATTAATTATGTATTTATTATTTTTATATTTAAATAGTATTACTAATATTAAGTTATATAAAAATGTAACATTTTACAATTACGATGCATTATTTAATGCATTATGAACTAACAATGAGCAATTCTTTTGCATTTTGTATATATTCTAATAATTATATCTAAGATTTTTAATATAACATAACATTATTAATTTATTATTATTATTATTATTATTATTATTAATGCATTATGAACTAACAAAAAGTTATTTTACAGAAATTATTTTGAATATTTCAAGTTAATTGTGTGTACATAATTGCACTGAATTCTTCTTAATTAATACATTTATTTTAGAATAAAAATAATAAAAAATAAATTAATTAATAACTTGATTATTATATTAATATAAAATTAGTTTTAAATTGTAACATTTTATAGTTGTGATGCATTATTCTGATTGCATAGCAGTTCTTTTACGGAAATGATTAATTATGTTAATTTGTATATATTCTAATAATTATGTCTAATCTTTTTAAATATAATGTGCAGTTTCAATATGAATGTAATGAATCAGAATATTAATGTATGTAATGTAATTTATTACTATTATTATTTAATAATTATTAATTATTTAATTCATTAATAATTATTTATTATTAATTAATTGTTTAGTATTTAAAGGAATTTATTATTATTATTATTATTGCTATTATTATTATTATTGCTATTATTATATACAATTTAATGCATTATGAACTAACAATGAGAACTTCTTTTACAGATTTTTTTTTTTGAATATTTCAAGTTAATTGTGTGTACATAATTGCACTGAATTCTTCATTATTTTTATAATATATTCTTAATTATTTAATTAATTTATATTATTATTTATTATTTAAAGTGAATTTATAATTTTTACATTCCCTAAATATGTTTATTACAGAAATTATATTTATTATAAATTATATTTATTACAGAAATATAAATGTACAATATTTTAATATTTCAAGTTAATTGTGTGTATTTTATAAGTGTGTGTGTGTATATATATATATATATATATATATATATATATATATATATACGTACATGTATCTATCATAAACTGACAATACACAATACGTTTTAAACAATCCAAACTTTTTTATTTTTTTATTTTTTTTTACATAAATACATTTTAATCATTTAAATTCTGCTATACTGTATGTATATAATTATATCTTATTTTAGTGTAAAGTTTTTATTAAAATTGTAACTCAACATTTGCATTATATAATTCATTTAATGCAGTTTTATAAACAATGAACAATAAATTCACACCATTTATGTTAATTTGTACATATTCTAATTCTTAATTTTAATTTTGAATCATTTATATACATAAAATGACGTCTAATTTATAAATATATTTTATTATAACAACTTGCTTATTACAACAAACAGTTGCATTATTAATACATTAAGTATCACCAACTAACAATAAACAGCACTTTTACATTTATTGACTGTTAATTTGTACATATTTTGATATATTTCAAGTCAATTATATGTACATAATAATTTCTAATTATTTATATATAAATGTTATTCACTAAAAATATATATACTTACAAATGAAAACCAACCCAGAATAATGCTATAACATGTTTTAATGTTTATTATTTTTAATGATGCCTAATGTTACTGAAGTCATCATACAATACCAAAAAAAAAATTATAAATAAATTAAAAAAATCCCCAAAAGGTGTAGATGTACAGTTAGCTGAAGCTACAGTGTTTACGCTTGTTGTGACTGACAAACTGCAGGCCTGTTTCTCTTTAGCCTCTGACACACTGCGCAAACAAGCATGATAGAATGGAAAAGCAACGGCAGCTCTGACACCAGCTTGTGAATTGCATCCCGGGAACCTCGAAAACCACCTAAAATATGGTCCGGTTGATCTACAGCACAGACAGATGTGATCTCATTACCAGTCTGAAGCAGTCAGTAATAACCCGCATTCAGAGGGGAAGAGATGTGCTGTTTATTTTTTCTTCCTTTTCACCTGGATGGAGGGATCGGGTTTGCTAAGGAGGTGATATTGCGGCTGTAGTACATGACTGGAAAACATACACAGTTGTTTGTGTGTGTGTGTGTGTGTGTGTGTGTGTGTGTGTCAGGCTGCAAGTGAGTGTGCTGGTGAAATTGAAAGTAGATTACATAGCTGATGAAATACAAGTGTGTGTGTGTGTGTGTGTGTGTGGTGATTATATTTAAGGGTTGCCCCATAAGATAAGAAGTGCTCTCTGCTTTCCTCTTCACTCTATTAATATGGAACAGAATGATTTCCATTGCAGCTGTACACATGTACGCGGAAAAAAAAAAAAAGCAGAATTAACAAATAAACAAGCTAAATATTTGTGAGAATTATTTAGCAGGCATTGCGCCGAGGGAACTAGGCTCAGCGCGTGCTTGTTTGACATCAGTTGACGGTTTTGTTCGTAATTTGCATGAAATATTCTCATTCCAATCTGCTAATTATAATTGGTAGAAAGAAATTAATTTCCGATCGCTCGCCATAGCACATCATGTTGTTTCGGGAAAATAAATAACAGCGGTTGTACATGGATTCAAATTTGAAATGGGGCATTTTAATCTTGTTTTATTTATTTGTTTAAATAAAAATAGTATCACATGATGTTTCAATCAAAAGCTGCATAACTGCACAGAACAGAGCTTGAAAGAGCCGAGCCAAGAGCTGAAAAGCTCTTAGATTTCATCGAAAATGTTAATTTGTGTTCTGAAGATGAACGGTTTTAAGGGTTTTTTTATTTCTGGGTGAACAATCTATTTTTCGCAACTCAAATCGTTTAAGCAAATTTGTGTTTATGCAATTTTTTTTTTTTAACTCAGTGTTGTTTGTTGGTTGAACATAATTTCATAAAAAATTGTCCTAACTCAAATAGATTGTTGCAAGCAGCTGCAGTGTTTGTTTATTTGTTTCCAACACATTATTAGTGAAGAGTTCAGTTTATCAAATCCATTTCTTTCCTTTCCGATTTCTCTGCACTCCTGTCACTCTTGAAAAAAAATGGGGAAAATTAATTCATGATTCATTTGTTTTTCTCTAAAGGTCATGAAGCCTAACCTTTTACACCAAAGACTGTAATAGAGTTTAGAAGTTAAAAGTTAACACTAAGTTTCCATTTGTTGGTGTTAGACTTTATTACATTAGTTAACATGAACTGGCAATGAAAAATACTTCTGAGGTGTGTAATAATCATTATGCATTATTAAAACCAAAAGTTGTGTCTGTTATAATGTAATGGACTTTAGCTGACATTAATAATGAACAGTCGTATTTGTGTTAACTAACTTTAACGAATATGAATAAACACTCTCAAATTGATCATTCATTAGCTGATGCATTAATCTAATCTAATTAATCTAATGAGAACATGGGTAAATGCTGCCATCTTGATTTGAAATGTTTAATCAGTGTTTAATTCAGTATTTAATGTTATTGATTAATTTTGGTGATTTAAAATGGCATACAATTTGCACAATTAACATTTTAGTTGCAATTTAAAGTGCAAATTTGGGATCAGAACTTTTTTTAGAAATTGATACTTTTATTTAGCAAGGATGGATTAAATTGATCAAAAGTGACAGTAAAAACATTTATGTTACAAATTATTCTATTTTAAACAAATGCTGTTTTTTTGTAATATTTTGATCGATAAAAAACGATAAAAAAAAAAATCGAAAAAATAGACATTACAAAAATCATACTCTGCACAAAAAGTGTTATTATAAAATACCAAATCAGCATATCAGAAGGATTTCTGAAGGATCATGATGAAAATAACAGAAAAAAGTTTGAAATAGTTTAAAATGAAAAACAATTTTAAATAAATAATAAATAGTATTAAATAATATTTATAGTATATATATATTTTTTTAAATAAATGCAGCCTTGGTGAGAATAAGAGACTTAACGTAAAGAAAATGTAAAGAAATCTTGCTGACCCCAAACTTAAATATAAAAATAAAATAAAATAAAATAAGATTTTTTTTTTTTTTTTTTTTTTTAAATACCATCTAATTTTAGGAAAGTTTCAGTTTAAGTTTAAATAAGTGCTAAATTCGGATCAAAATTTTTTTTTTTTTTTTTGAGAAATTAATTATTTTATTTAGCATTGATCAAAAGTGAATGTAAACAGTCAATGCATATATAATGTTACAAAATATTTCTATTTCAAACAAATGTTGTTTTGTTTTAATATTTTAATCATTAAATTCTAAAAAAAAAATAAAAAAAATCACAGTTGGCACAAAAAGTGTTCTCAACACTGATTATATGATGATTTATAAAATAAATTACAATAAAAAAATGTGGTGTTTTTTTGGACTAAAATACTAAAATACTAATTTTAGGAAAATTAACATTTTAGTTGCAGTTTCAAGAGCAAAATGAAAGTGCAAAATTAAAAACAAAATGTTTTTTTTTGGAGAAATTAATTCTTTTATTTAGCATGGATGGATTCAATTGATCAAAAGTGACAGTAAATATACATATATAATGTTACAAGAGATTTCTGTTTCAAATAAATGTTGCTCTGGTTTAATATTTTGATCATTAAATCCAAAAAAGTGTTTTTAACACTGATTATAGACCATCAAATCAGTATATCAGAATGATTTCTAAAGGATCATGCTGAAAATCACACAGTTGCTTTAAATTGTAATATTAGTTTACAGTATACCTTTTTTCACAACTGGTTTCAGCACTTTATTATAATGATAAATGTTTCCAGAGCACCAAATCATCAGAAGGATTTCTAAAGGATCGTGCAAATGTTTTAAATTATAATATTAATTCACAGTATTTTTAATCTGTATTTTTTTCAATAAATGCAGCCTTGATGAGAATAAGAGGCTTATTTTAGAAACGTAAAGAAATCTTGCCAACCCTAAATTTTTGAAATAAAATAAAATAACTTAATGAATGTTAATATTAATGAATATTTCTATCAATTTGTTTTACATTGTTTATGAGGACTATGCCGAGAATATTATGTTCAATGACAGGAAAATAAAACAAATAATACATAAAGTAAATACTATTCAGAATATCATGTAGTTATTTCAATTAACAGTTTTAATAAATGAACATCTCTCATTTAAATAGTTAATCGTTTTTACTAATTAAACAATGCAGCGTGCATTAAATACAAACCCGCAGGGCAGTTAAGAAAGCATTAAGAAAGCTTCTGAATACTATCTCTTTGACCCCGTCAGTCACATTACTGTTAATTTTAATGCAAGTACATGATGGATATTAATCGCTCACAACTCTTTATAATAAGCATTGCAGCATTTGGTGTAGCGGCTTTGAACTTGGTTTACTGAAGAGCACAAAGCGGTTCCTGTACAAGCGAGTGATTTATACAGAGCTTCCTCTGCAGGAGCGGTCCATTACAAACCCACCCCATTCACCCGCCATAAATACGGCCCTAATTGTTTCTGTGACAGGGGAAACATGGCCATTTTGTAACTGCCCACACAGGAACATTAGCACCCAGACAGCAGCGCTCCGAAGCCACCTCCCGAAACATCTCCCATGGAGCCTCCGTCTCAGAGAAAAGCCATAAAACAACCACAAATGCACAGAATGCTAAGCCCAGGAACATT
Source organism: Cirrhinus molitorella (assembly GCA_033026305.1). Lineage (NCBI taxonomy): Eukaryota > Metazoa > Chordata > Actinopteri > Cypriniformes > Cyprinidae > Cirrhinus > Cirrhinus molitorella. The sequence goes on along the minus strand of CM065141.1, from coordinate 8,811,179 downwards.
TGAAACCACCGGCACCCTGGAAAAGCAGCCCGAGGGCCCTGAAAGTATCCAGTGAAGTCATCAGAAGAACAAGATAATGGGCTGATTAGGCCCAAGGTGCTGATGCTCAGGGAATTTAGTGGTAAAAAGGCATTAGCCGAGCAGGATAACTCAGCCCGAGTAGGAATTAATAGCGAAGGATGCGGCGTAATTCCATTAAAAATGTGTTACTGATGGGTCAGCAGATAAAATACTGTTCGGCTCCTAAGGTTACCCATCCCATCGCATTTTGGCGAAATCTATAGTGCAGGGAGGCAATTGTGGCGAGTCCTCGGCGCACACGTAATAGATAATTGATGTGTTCTTGGTGCAGACTGTCTCTGTCTTTGGGTGTTGTAGTGGGTTTATTTATTCAGCTGCCATTATTGGGATCTTAAAACCCAACTTTAGATTTCTTAAGGGAAAACTAATGTGCTGTCTTTGGCTATCAGGGAACCTGGGTGTAATATGTTGTCAGCCTTGTTATTCATGTATTTGTCTGGAGTCTGTTGTTTTAAGTACAGCAATAATATTTTTACTACTTAAAACAACTGAAAAAAAAAAAAACATGAGATTAATGTAGAAATGTTTTGAGAATAAAGTTATAAAGTTATAAAGAATAAATCCTAAATGTTTCGACAATAAAGTTGAAATCACGAGAATAAAGTCGAAATTACGATAATAAAGCCTACATTTAAGAATAAAGTTGAAATGTTTTGAGAATAAAGTCGAAATTTTCGAGAATAATGTCGAAATGTTTCGAGAATAAAGTCAAAATGTTTTGAGAATAAAGTCGAAATGTTTTGAGAATAAAATCGAAATTACGAGAATAAAGCCTAAATGTTTCGACAATAAAGTTGAAATCACAAGAATAAAGTCGAAATTACGATAATAAAGTCGAAATTACGATAATAAAGCCTACATTTTTAAGAATAAAGTTGAAATGTTTCGAGAATAAAGTCGAAATTTTCGAGAATAATGTCGAAATGTTTTGAGAATAAAATCGAAATTACGAGAATAAAGCCTAAATGTTTCGAGAATAAAGTTGAAATGTTTCAAGAATAAAGTAGAAATGTTTTGAGAATAAAATTGAAATTATGAGAGTAAAGTCGAAATGTTTTGAGAATAAAGTCGAAATTTTCGAGAATAAAGTCGAAATGTTTTGAGAATAAAGTCGAAATGTTTTGAGAATAAAGTCGAAATTTTCGAGAATAAAGTCAAATTGTTTTGAGAATAAAGTCGAAATGTTTTGAGAATAAAATCGAAATTACGAGAATAAAGCCTAAATGTTTCGAGAATAAAGTTGAAATGTTTCAAGAATAAAGTTGAAATGTTTCGAGAATAAAGTCAAAATGTTTCGAGAACAAAGTCTAAATGTTTTGAGAATAAAGTTGAAATCCCGAGAATAAAGTCGTAATTACAATAATAAAGCATAAATGTTTTAAGAAAAAAGTTAAAATGTTTTGCGAATAAAGTCGAAATTTTTGAGAATGAAGCAAACATTTTTGAGAATAAAGTCGAAATGTTTTGAGAATAAATTCAAAATGTTTTGAGAATAAAGTTGAAATCACGAGAATAAAGTCTAAATTACGATAATAAAGCCCAAATATTTTAAGAATAAAGTTGAAATGTTTCGAGAATAAAGTCAAAATTTCGAGAATAAAGTAGAAATGTTTTGAGAATAAAATTGAAATTATGAGAGTAAAGTCAAAATGTTTTGAGAATAAAGTCGAAATTTTCGAGAATATAGTCGAAATGTTTTGAGAATAAAAATTAAATTATGAGAATAAAGTCTAAAAGTTTAGAGAATAAAGTTTAAATGTTTCGCGAATGAAGTTGAAATGTTTCAAGACTAAAGTCGAATTATTTTGATAAAATCATTCTATTATGCTGATTTGCTATTCAAGAAACATTTATTATTATTATCATTATCAATTTTTAAAACAGTTGAGTACATTTTTTAGGATTTTTTTGATGAATAGAAATACCCAAAGATCAGCATTTATCTGAAATAAAACATTATACCATTCAAAAGCATGGAGTCAGTTTTTTTTTTTTTAAATGAATACTTTTGCTTAGCATGGATGCTTTAAATTAATCAAAGGTCATGACCAAGACATTTATAATGTTACAAAAGATTTCTATTTCAGATAAATGCTGTTCTTCTGAACTTTCTATTTATCAATGAAACCTGAAAAAAATTCTACTCAGTGGTTTTCAACATAATAATAAATGTTTTTAAGCAGCAAATTAGAATATTAGAATGATTTCTCAAGGATCATGTGATTGGAGTAATGATGCAAAAAATACAGCTATAAAATCAAAGGAATAAATTACATTTTAAAACCTATTCACATAGATAACGCTTTAAAATATTTCAAAATTGTACCGTTTTTGCTGTACTTTGGATTAAATAAATGCAGGCTTGGTGAGCAGAAGAGACTTTTGGAAAATCATACTGTTCAAAAACATTTGCCTGGTAGTGTATTTTATTTTATTTATTGTTTTAACTATTCATTTTTATTTAATTATTTAAAACAAATCAATATGTCACTATGCTACTGGCCACATGCTACCCGATAAAACCAATGGAGATATGTTTGTATTAATTACTACCAATGACTGACAGCTCAGTAGGTCTAGAGATTATACATCATGAAGTTTGGTGAATTTAGCTGACAAATAAAAAGTCTCATATTTCCTGTATTTTGCCAGCATATTTTCATTATCCTTTCCGTCTGCTCCTTTCCACATGTTATGGTGTTGCTGTTGTTTGACCTATAGGACCTTCCTCTAGGGTTTAAGCAGTCCTGTACCTCAAACAGCAGAGCATGATGGGTTTGATTCCCAGGGAGTGCATGAATTGATAAAAAAGTGTACCTTGCATGGAACTTAAGTCTCTTTGGATAAAAGTATCTGCAAAGATAAGAACATCAAGAGAAAAGTACAGTCAGAAAAAAACTGCTATGGCATTTCAGTGAATTTCTGGTGAATGCTATCAAGCCTAGAGCTTTACAGAAAGCCTCTTATGCAGCGATAAGGAAAAAGAGAAAGCCACAATAAAAAAGCCTGAAGAATAGAGGGAATTTGTTAGCAAAGATTGAAACAACAACAGCCTTTCCCCGCTGGGCACCACCTACCAGGAGCAGTGGGTGATCGTCTCTAGCACTTGGCCTGTAAGAAAGTGATTGTGATGTGTCTGAATGGTAAGTCAGCAGGCTTTGCTGCCCATGAGGTGAATCCATGCAGGACTTCAGCTGCCTGCTGACCAGTGCTGGAGCTCCAAGAACAACCCTAGAGCACTGAGCAGAGTGATGGGGGACTCCACTGAAAACTTCACTTCAAAAACTAAAATCTATCTATTTGTCATTCTATCATTGTATCGTTTTATTTGTCTATTGATCGTTCTATCTATCTATCTATCTATCTATCTATCTATCTATCTATCTATCTATCTATCTATCTATCTATCTATCTATCTATCTATCTATCTATCTATTTATCTATCATTTGTTTGTTTGTTGGTTCGTTCTATTTGTCATTCTATCATTGTATCATTTTATTTGTCTATCTATCTATCTATCTATCTATCTATCTATCTATCTATCTATCTATCTATCTATCTATCTATCTATCTATCTATCTATCATTTGTTTGTTTGTTGGTTCGTTCTATTTGTCATTCTATCATTGTATCATTTTATTTGTCTATTGATCGTTCTATCTATCTATCTATCTATCTATCTATCTATCTATCTATCTATCTATCTATCTATCTATCTATCTATCTATCTGTCTATCTATCTATCTATCTATCTATCTATCATTTGTTTGTTTGTTTGTTTGTTGGTTCGTTCTATTTGTCATTCTATCATTGTATCATTTTATTTGTCTATTGATCGTTCTATCTATCTATCTATCTATCTATCTATCTATCTATCTATCTATCTATCTATCTATCTATCCATCTATCTATCATTTGTTTGTTTGTTGGTTCGTTCTATTTGTCATTCTATCATTGTATCATTTTATTTGTCTATTGATCGTTCTATCATCTATCTATCTATCTATCTATCTATCTATCTATCTATCTATCTATCTATCTATCTATCTATCTATCTATCTATCTATCATTTGTTTGTTGGTTCGTTTGTTCTATCTATTTGTCATTCTATCATTGTATCGTTTTATTTGTCTATTGATCGTTCTATCTATCTATCTATCTATCTATCTATCTATCTATCTATCTATCTATCTATCTATCTATCTATCTATCTATCTATCTATCAATCATTTGTTTGTTTGTTGTTCGTTCTATTTGTCATTCTATCATTGTATCATTTTATTTGTCTATTGGTTGTTCTATCTATCTATCTATCTATCTATCTATCTATCTATCTATCTATCTATCTATCTATCTATCTATCTATCGTTCGTTTGTTCGTTCTATTTGTCATTCTATCATTGTATCGTTTTATTTGTCTATCTATCTATCTATCTATCTATCTATCTATCTATCTATCTATCTATCTATCTATCTATCTATCTATCTGTTGTTCGTTCGTTTGTTTGTTCGTTCTATCTATTTGTCATTCTATCATTGTATCGTTTTATTTGTCTATTGATCTATCTATCGTTTGTTTTTGTTTGTTCGTTCGTTTGTTTGTTTGTTCTATCTATTTGTCTTTCTATCATTTTATCGTTTTATTTGTCTATTGATCGTTCTGATGTTCTATCTATCTATCTATCTATCTATCTATCTATCTATCTATCTATCTATATTTTTTATCTATCATTCATTTGTTCGTTAGTTCATTCTATCATTGTGTCTATTTATCTATCTCATGATTGGTCTTGACAAACTTGCTTCTTTAGTTGAAAAAAAAAAACAATTACAAGAATTTACTTGAATTTGTACAATTTTACTTCATTTTACCTTTTACTTAAAATTCTTTTTTTTTTTCTGGTATCCTTTCTTGTTTTTTTTTTTTTTTTTGTATAAATGTGTTACATTTCAGGAATGAATTGCAATGTAAAGTATCTTCTCAATTTAATCTTAGTGTGACATAACCCTGGCCTGAAAAGCATGTCTTTTCTAGTCAGTCACCATAGTCAGTACAAAAGTCAGCCTGGACAACGATGAATACCCATTTCTAAGCTAGTCTTTTCTAAAGAGTAGGTCTACTTTCCTAGCAAAGTGAAACTTGTATCAATAATTGTCTAAAACGCTTAAAAGATTGACAACCAGCACCCAGGCATGCTGGAAAAGTATTCAACCAAAGTTCCCCATCCCTGTAGCCGTCATGCTGCGCTGTCACTCAACGGGGAGGTAAAGATGATGGAAAAAGCTCTCAGTGCCCTGAGCTGTCAAGTCAACAGTTAAAGTAAATAGAGCCACTTGCAGAAAACAGCAGTTGGAGTGTTTAATACCTGTTTTTAGTGCAGAAAAAGGCCCAACTGCTGCTCGCCTCCCATGCATTATGTCACACGCTGTTGGTTTAGAGGGAGGCAAAGACAAGTGGGTGGGAAACACAGATTACAGAGTGAATTTTCACCTGAGTTTTACACTTCATGGAGGTTTTACAAATGACTCAGATTGTTTCCAAATAACCACATTCTCTTGTTCAAAAAAAAAAAAAACCTTATCTGTTCTATCTATCACTATACTATAGTATATCTTTCTCTCAGGTCTTTCTGATATTGCTTTCTTCAAACAACTGCTCTTTGTGGACATGTGGGGATGTTTTCTCCCTGTAAACCTTTGGATTTAACATTAAACAACCCAAGGGACTAGTTCCGGCACAATTTATCGACCGTGAACGCCGGCGGGTCACAACACGCTCCTAAATGGAAGGTGCTTTCTGTTTAGCGACCTATCCGGGGGGCCAGAGGAAACTCATAATGCCCATTACAGGGATAGTTAATGGCTCTTAGCAAGTTCTATTAATTAAACACACAGACAGCAGCCCGTTGATGTGATAGGTACTTTCTTTTTTCTTTGTGCTGTGTGCATTATTAATGAGCAGTGAACAGGAGCCCTTCTGCATTGTGGGATCTAATTGACTCTAATAGGTGGGACAAGAGAGAAAGCGTTTACACGGGTGGGCCGCAGGATTAATAACGGTAAGCTCATGCATTTACGTGTTGCTGTATTAATGTGATGTGTAATGCTGGTTTGGCTCGGTTTTATGTGAACGTCATTATTAAAGTTGGAAATAAATACTGCAGTTGTAATCAAGATACTGGTTGATGAGATGGTGAAAGTGTAAATGCTAATGTTTAATTATAATGGTTGCGGTCACATGTAGAGTACAGAATTGTTTGCATAGCCTAAATGGGACTGGGAACTTTCAACTTTTGATTTTTATGAGAGTTTGGCTTGGATTAGTGATTTTCTCTGAATTTATTAGTGTGATTTAGTTAATCAGTTAAAATGTGCTTCTTAGAGCCCTAATAAATCAATGTATAACAACTTATACATTAGCTTTTTCCTCAAAATTGACCCAATTTAATGTAAAATATAACATTAAAAAAAGTGTATAAATCACTCGTTTTTCTAAAGAAACATTGTTCAACAGCGACACCAAGGAGAATGAATGGGGGCAAGGCATGTGGGAGGAGACAATTGAACCATGGCGATATGATTGGATATGACTGTAATGAGCGAAGGTGATTGGTTCTCATGCGATAAACCCGCCTCTTGTGTTCGTTCGCGTTCAGCCTCAGCGAGTCAGTCTCAGTGTTGCCAAGTCTGCGGTTTTCCCGTGGAATTGTGCTACTTTAAAATATTTCATCCCCCAGCACACGGTTTTTAACGTGGGACCCCTCGAAACGCGATTGGGCGGGTTTTGTTGTGAAAACCTGGCAACCCTGTTCAGTCTGAATAAACAATAGAATGGCGTTAATGCGAAGTAAGTAAATAACGCACACACTTAGACATAATCACTTCGTTACATCGAAATAAAACGTAAAATGGCATGGAAACAATCTGTGGGAGTTTTAGTGAGTTTTTAAAAAGTAAATCTCTGTGACCAATATTTACCAGGCTTTGGTGACTGATGATCAGAAAAATAGTTAAAGCTATTAAAAAGAATAGCTAAACATAAGTTCACAAATTAAATATATTGTTTAAATTGTTACTACCTTGAGTTATTTTGAAATTATAGTGTAAAATGCTTAAAAACACAAAATTGATGAGATTCATACTTGGTTTTAATAATTAGAATATTGATAGAAAGTAAAAATAAAAGAGCATTTTTTTTTTCTTTTTTTATGAAAGTTTAATGATTATGTATATAGCTTATCTGGCTCCATTCTGTTCCTCAGCTTTCATGTTTAAACTATTTCTGAAGTAAAAATTGTGTCCTGTCCTACATTTATTATCAGTGAATATCCAGTTTCACTTGGAAATGTGCCATGTTACGAAACTGGTTATGTTGTTGGCTTAATGGTTTCCACTGGGGTTACAGAATATTTTTCCAGGATTAAAAAAAGACGTTGATCCAAAAGCAACAACAGTGTCACAAAGTCACCAACACTATGATCCAAAACTAGAGCTTTAACCATTATGTCTCCAAAAATTCCTTTACAATATTGCGCAAGTGTTTGAATGTATGTGCCTCCATAAAGTCTGAGCCATTTGTTTTTGATTTATATTTCGAATGCAATACAGAGTTCATTTCATCCCATAATAATCATCTCATTAATCACCTCTGCTCACACAGTCGGATTTAGAAACTTGCAGCGAAAAATGAAAATATGCTGTGGAAATCCAACAAGCATTAACTTCAGACAAACAAGAACCATATGCCTCTAATGGAGCTTCCCACTCAAAAAATAACGCTAGTGAGCTCAATTTATAATGTATCAAGTTCACTGAAGTCTACTAAGTTTGCATAGCTGGCAAAAAGTGCTTTTTTTTTGCAATCAACTACCTTAAAGTGCCTCATTTATTGAGGAACCTGCTTAGAAATGGACCTTTGAAATAATTAGCTGGAAAGCACAGTATTTATCATAAGTGCTTTGAAAGGATTATGGTATATTATCAATAATGGATACAAACCCAGATGGTTTCTGAAGGTTTGCAAAACAAAAGCTGACATTTTAAAAGGCCTGGACAAGTGTTATATGGTTAAATTATAGGTGTCATAATCATGAACAAAGTAATTTTTGAAGGATCGTCAGTTTAGTTTGCAAAACCATTCGGGAATGATTTGTTCAGGAATCAGTTGAATCGATTCAGTCACTCACTGACAGTGATTTGGTCACAGCTTACTGAAGAGGAAAATTATCAGTGAGTAAAAACCAGATTCACTCAGATAAATACTTTAAATATTACCCATGTTTTATGGTGATTAAAAGCTTTAGTTTCTATTCATTGCATTGAAAAACAAGCACTAGTAAACATTTTTTGCTCATGAATCATGAATCGTTATTTTTCTTTAACGTTGGACTGTAAAAATGGACTTTGCTGAAATTACTGTGAAAGAATCCACCTAAAAAGACTGGACGCCGCAGACATTTTTGTGGGGTAGGTGGTGGAATTTTCACAAAGAAAACAAATGTCTCAATGACTTTATTCTCTGAACATTTTGACTTTATTCTTAAAACATTTTGCATTTATTTTCAAAATATTTAGACTTTATTCTCGTAATTTCAACATTATTCTTGTAATTTTGATATTATTCTCAAAACAGTTTGTATTTATTCTCCAAACATTTCAACTTTATTCTTAAAACATTTTGAATTTATTCTTCAAAACATTGACTTTATTCAAAAAACATTACAACTTTATTCTCAAAACATTTCAACTTTATTCTCAAAACATTTCGAGTTTATTCTCGTAATTGTGTAATTATTCTCTAAACATTTTGACTTTATTCTCTAAATATTTCAACTTTATTCTTAAAACATTTCAACTTTATTCTCATAATTTCATAATTTTGTAATTATTCTTGAAACATTTTAACTTTTTTTTTGTAATTTTGTAATTATTCTCTAAACATTTTGACTTTATTCTCATAATTTCATAATTATTCTCGAAACATTTTGACTTTATTCTCTAAATATTTCAACTTTATTCTTAAAACATTTCGACTTTATTCTTATAATTTCGTAATTATTCTCTATACATTTTGACTTTATTCTCTAAATATTTTAACTTTATTCTTAAAACATTTTGACTTTATTCTCATAATTTCGACTTTATTCTCTAAACATTTCAGCTTTATTCTTAAAACATTTTGACTTTATTCTCATAATTTCGACTTTATTCTCAAAATATTTCATCTTTATTCTCGTAATTTCGACTTAATTCTCGTAATTTCATAATTATTCTCGAAACTTTTTTACTTTTTTCTTGTAATTTCGTAATTATTCTCTATACATTTTGACTTTATTCTCTAAATATTTTAACTTTATTCTTAAAACATTTTGACTTTATTCTCATAATTTCGACTTTATTCTCTAAACATTTCAACTTTATTCTTAAAACATTTTGACTTTATTCTCATAATTTCGACTTTATTCTCAAAATATTTCATCTTTATTCTCGTAATTTCGACTTAATTCTCGTAATTTCATAATTATTCTCTAAACATTTTTACTTTATTCTAGAAATATTTCAACTTTATTCTTAAAATATTTATCTTTTAATTCTCGTAATTTTGACTTTATGATCGTATTTTCTTCTTTATTCTCAAAACATTTCATATTTATTCTCAAAACATTTGACTTTATTCTCATAATTTTTACTTTATTCTTATTTATTTACTATATTCTTATTACTTTATTCTTATTATTTTACTTTATACATATTTTGACTTTATTCTCAAAATATTTCGACTTTATTCTCGAAACCATATGACTTTATTCTCAAAACATTTTGACTTTATTCTCGAAACATTTTGTATTTATTTTTTAAAACATTTCAACTTTATTCTAAAAACATTTCAACTTTATTCTCAAAACATTTTGTATTTATTCTCAAAACATTTTGACTTTATTCTCAAAAAAATTTCGACTTTATTCTCAAAATTTTTACTTTATTCTCAAAACATTTTGTATTTATTCTCAAAACATTTTGACTTTATTTTAGAAACATTTCAACGTTATTCTTAAAACATTTCAATTTTATTATTGTAATTTTGAATTTATTCTCGTAATTTCAACTGTATTCTTGCAGTTTCAACTTTATTCTTGAAACAGTTTGACTTTATTCTGGAAATATTTTGACTTTATTCTCAAAACATTTCAACTTTATTCTTGAAACATTTTGACTTTATTATCATAATTTCAACTTTATTCTCAAAACATTACAAACATTTTGACTTTTATCTCGTAAATGTTTTAAAATATTGTAAAGATTTTTTTTATTTCATAACGTGGCACTAAAACGCTGTCATACATTAGTAACTCACAATTTCAAAAATGTAAATATAACGGCTTTTTGTGTATTTAACCTTTCCACACAATGGAAACCCAAATCGGAAGTCAGGACCTTACACAAAAGCAAGCTTGCCAAGCCAAAAGAGGTTTGTTTGCCCTACAAGTGTCTCATACCTCAAAGGGCGTTAATCACTTAGAGCTGACTAGTCTCAGTTCAAAGCTGTAGTGGCCCATCCAAGCCTGTCAATGACACTATTATGGAAATTCCTCCTTGCCAAGACTCACTGGAGACGAGTTTAAAGGACTTTGCTGCTGCTATGCAAATTACCAAACGCACAGAGGAGGCAGCGTGAGAGCTGCCAAACAACCTTGCAAGCCTGAGACTTTATTTAAAAAATGCATTAATCTTGGCTAATATCCTTTGATTAAAATGAGGAAAAAATGATTCATCATATTTTCAATTTGTCTATTTGAGCTTAAAATGATTAGTCTACAAAAAGCTGATAAATGGTCATGAATTATATATTTTTTTCCTTGGCTTATTTGTCAAATGTTTTGGGTTTAAAGGTTTTAACCTCCATGTTGTGACACCCCAAAATTTTGAGCCAACTGTTCCTTTAAGAAGAGTTTTGCATTCCCATTTGCAGACATTTCTCACAAAAAAACCCACTCTATCGGCACTATCGGAGTGTGGTGGGCGAAGCTATCACCCGGACATTGTCCGGCGTGCTCTGCTGGAGTGAACACAGCTGATGAAAAGAGAGAAGATATCATCCAATACTTCCTCCATCAGACTGACCCACGCCTGCGGACACGCTCCATATCTCTTCCTTCTGTAGTGCTGCGGCCCGTCAACTGTGTCCGTACTGCCAACACACTGGCGTTTTTGACCCTACGGCCCTCCCGCTCTCTCTCCATGCCGTACGTATAAGCAGCAGGAGCCATACTGTTATAGTGTCTGTTAATGAGCTCTGTGATTTTTTTTTTGTTTTGTTTTTTTTTGCTACAGTTGGAAGTAGAGGTCCAGATCCCAGGACTGGACACTGTGGAGTGTGTTTTGTTCCTTAATGTCTGTCTGCTACAAAAATGGTTTATCTGGCGTGGATCACTGACCCCAGCGGGGCAAGTCATGTCCAACCATATGACATGGCTGTGTATTGGCCTAGAATGTGAAATGTGTAGGCTATTATTCTAGTAGCAGTCAGTAGAATTTTTCTTTTGGATAAATATTACTGATTTGTAAGGTGTTATGGACAAAAGCATCTGCTAATCGATAAATGCAAATAAATTAGGGCTGCCATGATTCCTTGATTCAATTCAAGTACTCAGTTTAAAAAAATCCCAGATTGCATTTTGCCTGTGTTGAGTAACCGGCAAAATACTGGAAGTGGCACATTCTACTGACGAGAATCCATGAAACGCATTTTAGACTGTTTTCAAAGCTGCATGATATATTAAATCCATTAACCCTTTAACTGTCACCGTGTATGGGATGCCTACGTTTACTTCACCATATTACAAATAAATCCTAATCTAATCATGACAAACTATATATTGTTGCGAAGGTCTAAGTGTCATGAGGGAGTCATAGGCGGGTGGATCCAAGTGCAAAACTTTATTAAGCAAACTCATGGTCGACAGGCGTGGTCAAAACAACAGACGGGTACAACACAGGTAATCCAGTAGAGCAAACGATAGTCCAGGCAGAGAGTCGAGGCGGGCAGCGATCAATGGGATAGTCCAGAAACAAGCGAGTGTCAAAAGGCGGGCGGAGAACAATCACAGGAGCCAGGGAACAAGGGGGGTCGACACGGGAAAAACAAACACGGAATAAACGCTCAGAAATGACAGTAAACTGATCAAGACTTCGCAAGGAAATGGTGAATGAACCGGGCTATTTATGCATTGTGAGCAAGATGGCCGACTGGGGTGAGAGGTGAAAGGAAACAGGAAGTTCATGAGAATGGGGTTATGGGTAGTGTAGTGAAAAATGGTCCATGGTGAAATGGAGGCTCCCTCTGATGGTGAAGGGAGGGAGCCACAACGGCACAGTTCATGACACTAAGACTCCTAAATAGATATTTTAACATTTTTTTTTGTTACAAATTATGTAGGAAAAGTAATAGATTCAATTATGACAAGAGCGCACCTTAAAATCTAGATGATAACGGGTATAGACCTTTTTCACAAAAATGATGCCTTTTTCCTTTAAAAACTTGAAAACTTCTCAAAAAAAAAAAATCTCAAAATTCATCCTTTGAAAACCATTTTAAAATCAGACATTGCATTGCCATGGAAATTGTACATGAAATTCATATTACACAATAAGGTAAATACTTTATAAACCTACGCAAACACTGGAGAATACGTAATTATGTTTTGTCAGTATGCTATTGCTAACGGTTCATCACGATTTCAAAGTAAAAGTTTAAACCCTCAAATTACATGTTTTGATGTCCACATATTCAAATAATTAGTCGCTTTAAATGTACATTTGACTTAAATGTTTAGTTAATATTAAACAAGGATTTGACCCTGCAGTAAAGCGTAACCAACATCGTCAGGCGCTTGAACGCGCATTGGTTGGAACAACGTAATATTATTGTAAACAGACTTTTTGTTAACTTTGATTCGCTGTACAACAAAGAAAAAGCAATTTTATTTTCTGCAGGGAACTGATTTATAATGACGGTTATGTTTTTTTTTTTTTTTACTGTAATGTTAGTGATGGGAGACAGCTGGAGAGCCATGTCATTTTTGTCAAAGAACCACGTGTGGCTTGCGAGCCATAGGTTCCCGACCACTGGTTTAAACAGCATAAATTAACAGAACAACATATTCAGTGTTGCCAAGACTGCGGTTTTCCCACAGAATTGGGCTACTTTAACACTGTTGCCGCGGGTTATTTTTGATGTCCGCGGGCTGAATCGACCCCAATAACATCATATTTAGCTCCTGAAATGCTAATTTACCAGGGGAACCCAGACAAAAAAAAAAACATATATTTTAACGGGGACCCCCCTCAAAACGCCATTCAGCTTGTTTTGAGGCAATTGGGCAGGTTTTGTTGTGAAAACCTGGCAACCTTGAACATATTCGGTATTCAGCATTCAGCGCAATCTATGCTGTTGTTTACATCCGAGTATCTCCAATATGGCCATGCATCCGGGTAATTGGCCAAACTGTGACGTAAGTACAAGCCCTCTATAGCTCAAATATATTAAAATAAATTAATACATATGTACACTGTAAAAATCCCATATACTTCAGCTTAAAAACTGTAAATTAGAAGGAAAAGTAGTCAAATAAATGGTTAAATAACAATGAATGCTGCACTAAATCGCCTTTCAGGTTTTGCCTCTCTCTTTGTCAGATCAGCTCTCACTATCAAAGCTGATAATAGAATAAAATCTGATTAAAAAATGACCTCAGTCTTACGTCAACAAGAAGCAAGTGTACTTATCATTCCCCACAGGCTTTATCATTCTTTATCAGCTTAGCGCTAAATCAACCCATCTCCGATCAGACATCGCAACTCCCTCAGGACCGCCACACTTAAAAACCACGGGAGACACTAGGGACTCCCGCCACTTTTGAACGATAATGCAACACAACACAAAACAAAAGCGTTAACAACATCTCCTGGAGCACAGATCGTGATGTTTGCTAAAGCCACCTTCAAGGAACCGGTAACCAAAAAAGAAAATATATTAAATATGCCTGAATAGTAAACAATTCTTTTGAACTCTTCAGTTAATTCAGTTTATAACGCAGTCTGAATTCGTTCACGTTGAATTCAGTTCTCGCTTTCAGCTCACTGAATAGTGACCAGATTACTGAATCAGTGTGATTTGAACTCGAAAACCGGATCACTCTTGAACGAACAGCTCACGGAGGAGTAGATAATGAAATTTCGGTCTCACACAGCTATCGTATGGCTTCAGAAGATTGTTATTTCAGACTTTTATGATACTTTTGCCTTTTTGTTCAAGCTTTAGCCCCCATTCATTGTAATTGTGTGGAAAAAAGGCACAATAATAGGCTTATTTTTCTCCCACTAAGCATCTCCTCTTCTGTTCCACGGAAGAAATAAAGTCATACGGTTTTGTAATGACATGAGGGTGAGTAAATGATGCCAGAATTTTCCTTTTTTGGGAGAAGTAATCCTTTAAGAGGAAGGAGGGGAAGGAAATGAACGAGCGCAATTGAGTTGGACTATAGCCAGCACAGCATCTCCTCTATCCAAAGTCCATCCTTCATTCTCGCGGCTCCGAAAGCCTGTAAATACTTCAGAGAGAGTAAGACACCTCATTTTTACCTGAATGAACACCTTTGCTCCAGCCAGTGCATTACACTAATTGAGTCCTGGGCTGGTGTTTGTGTGTGCGAGAGTGTGTGACCTTTTAATACAATGCCTGCAGCACACTATTCCCAGCAGTTCTATCTCTCCTAGAAGGTGGTGTGCGCGTGCCAAAGGCGACGTGCATGCGCAGTGTAATCAATTATGACATATCACGATTCGTATATTAGTTTAAGTGGGAGACCAGATGTAATTTCAGTACTTACAGGTGTTAGTTTGTGAACTTGGCCATTCCATTTAGAAAATGTCAGTGTTTTTTTTCTCTCTCTCTTTTTGTGTCATATGGTAAATTAAAGAAATATTCTCCCAAAAATTTAAATCTGGTGAAAATGTACTCACCCACAGGCCTTCCGAGATGTAGAGGTGTTTGTTTCATCATTGGAACAGATTTGCAGAAATTTAGCATTACATCACTTGCTCACCGATGGATCCTTTACAGTGAATGGGTGTTGTCAGAATGAGATTCCAAATAGTTGATAAAACATCTCAGAAATTCAGAAGTAATGACTCACTTCCATCATTTAACATCTTGTGAAGTACAAAACAGTATGTTTAAACCATTGCTTGTGTTTAAAATAGAAGTTTTCTATTCATAATATTGCTTTATCCAGTTAAAAAGTTGTCTTGTTTGAATCAGTAGAGAAATATGCAAAGATAAAGAACCATATTCAAGCGAAAACAGTAAAACAAATATGTTGGTGGATTTTGATGTGAGAATGGACTTTTTGACTGGAGGAAGCGTTATTATGCTTAACAGACTCTTTTTGGACCACTGTTTGGACTCTCATTCTGACGGCACCCATTCACTGCAGAGGATCCATAATAAAAACAAATTCATCTACATCTTGGATGGCAAACATCTGAAGCAAATTTTATTTTTTGTGTGAACTATTCCTTGAATTCCTATTTCTAGCTTGGGTGCATGGGTGCGGCCAGAATGAGATTCCAAATAGCTGATAAAACATCCCAAAAATCCACAAGCAATGACTCCCTTCCACCAGGCAACCATGTGAAATGAAAAGCAGAGTGTGTTCTGTCTAGTCTTCTATTCATAATATGGCTTTCTCCAAAAAAAAAAAGTTGTCTTGTCTGAATCAGGAGAGAAATATGCAAAGATAAAGCACCATTTACAGGCAAAAACAGTCTAAAACAGCTGTAAAACAAATATGTTGGTGGATTTTGATGTCAGAGGACAAAATGGGATGGATTTATTCACTGGAGGAAGCATTATTATGCTTATTGGACTCTCTTTAGTTTTGAGTCCAAACAGCTAACAAAAACGGAAGCAAATTTGTTTGAATGAAAACAGTTTGAATGAAAAACTTCTTAATGATGGATTTGTTTATTGCAAACATGCAGCTTTTCGCTTCACAAGATGTTAATTAATGGACTGCAGACGTGTGGGTTACTTGTGGATTATTGTGATGCTTTTATCAGCTTTTTGGACTCTTATACTGATGGCACCCATTCACTGCAGATGTTTCATAATGTAATGCACAATTTCTCTGAATCTGATGAAGAAACAAATGCATCTACATCTTGGATGGCAAATATCTTAAGCAAATTTTAATTTTTGGGGGAACTATTCTTTGAATTCCTATTCAAGCTTGGGTGCATGGGTGCCGCCAGAATGAGATTCCAAATAGCTGATAAAAACATCCCAAAAATCCACAAGTAATGACTCCCTTCCATTGGTTAACATCCTGTGAAATGAAAAGCAGTGTGTTTTTGTAATAAACAAATCCATAATTAAAATGTGTTTAGTCGTTTTCTGTCTTCTATTCATAATATGGCTTTCTCCAGTGAAAAAGTTGTCTAGTCTGAATCAGGAGAGAAATATGCAAAGATAAAGCACCATTTACAGGCAAAAACAGTTGTAAAACAAATATGTTGGTGGATTTTGATGTGAGTGGACAACAGGGGATGGATTGTTTCACTGGAGAAAGCATTATTATGCTCATTGAACTCTTTTTTTGACATCTGTTTGGACTCTCATTCTGATGGCACCCATTCACTGCAAAGGATCCATAATGTAATACAAAATGTCTCTGAATCTGATGAAACAAATTCATCTTGGATGGCAAACATCTTAAGCAGATTTTTATTTTGGGTGAACTATTCCTTGATTTGCCTTTCAAGCTTAAGTGCATGGATGACGTCAGAATGAGAGTCCAAACAGCTGATAAAAACAAGTGAAAGTGAAATCTTGTGACGTGAAAAGCTATGTGTTTGTAATAAATCCATCATTAAAACGTTTTTAGTTCAGTTTTGTGTCTAGCCTTCTATTCATAATATTGTTTTCTCCAGAAAAAAGCTGTCTTGTCTGAATCAGGACAGAAATATGTCAAAATAAAGCACCATTTACAAGCAAAAAACAGTCCATATTAAACAAATATGTTGGTGGATGTTGCTAGGAGGACAACAGAGGATGGACTTTTTTTTCACTGGAGCAAGCATTATTATGCTTATGTAATGCACACTATTATTATTGGACTCCTTTTGGACAACTGTTTGGATTCTCATTCTGACGGCACCCATTCACTGCAGAGGATCCGTAATTTAATGCAAAATGTCTCTGAACCTGATGAAGAAACAAATTCATCTACATCTCGGATAGCAAAAGTCTTAAGCAAATTGTAATTTTTGGGGGAACTATTCCTTGAATTCACTTTCAAGCTTGGGTACATGGGTGCCGTCAGAATGAGAGTTCAAACAACTCACAAAACAAGTGAAAAACTGTAATTCTAAACTTTATAATTCAATTACAAAAAGTGCTTGATCTTTAGATGAGATGACTTTTTCACTGAAGAAATAAATATTATGGATAGAAGACTATTTTAGCCAGAAGCAACAGTTTGAAAGAAAAACTTTTTAATGATGGATTTGTTTATTGCAAACATGCAGCTTTTTGCTTTACAAGATGTTAATTAATGGACTGGAGTCTTGTGGGTTACTTGTGGATTATTGTGATGTTTTAATTAGCTGTTTAGACTCTTATTCTGACGGCACCCATTCACTGCAGAGGATCCATAATGTAATGCACAATTTCTCTGAATCTGATGAAGAAACAAATTCATCTACATCTCGGATAGCAAATGTCTTAAGCAAATTGTAATTTTTGGGGGAACTATTTCTTGAATTCCCTCAAGCTTGGGCGCATGGGTGCCGTCAGAATGAAAGTCTAAACAGCTGATTAAAAGAAATGAAAAGCTGCAACAAAGGAACAAATTGAGCATTCAGTTGTTTTCAGTTGTAAACAGTGCTTGATCTTTGCATATTTCTGTCCTGATTCAGATGAGACAACATTTTTTGACTAGAGAAATATATAGTATGCATGTAATATTGCAAACATGTGGCTTTTCATTTCACAAGATGTTAATTAATGGACTGGACTTGTGTAGGTTACTTGTGGAATATTGTGATGTTTTTATCAGCTTTTTATTCAGTGCAGTTTTCTCCATGTTAGCTGTATGTTCTTGTTGTTGCCTATATGAATGAAATTACACAACAAACACGTGGGTTTTATCACAGAGGATCCCTGCAAATGTTCCTTTCAGATGTCACCCTGAAAAACAATTATTATTTGAATTGTGAGTGCATTTTGCTTATATTTATTTCAAACAGTGTTTCCTTGTTGTATTTTGGTGCAAATGATTCCCTAACAGGAACATTACAGTCCGAGTGATGCGGTTATTAGATCAGACCACATACTAACTGTCAGTGCATCTCCATTTGCTGCCATTAGTTGCAGGAGGGAATGTTTTAGCTGGGGGACGTGGCAGAGGATGTGGTCTCTGTTGTGGCCTGAGATGATTCACTTCGGCTAGGTCATAAAGCCCCATAATTGCCGGGCCTTTCTGTTTTATTGCTATTCATTGCAGGGAGTATGAAGCAACTCGGAGGCCAAATGTGGGACCCTGCGAGCCCTTTAATGGACATCTTTACCCATTTTGGGCTCCGCTATGATTCAAGATAGAAAGAAATAATTGAATAGGGCATGGATAAATGGCTTTGGTTTGGGCAAAGGCAGATGCTTAATGTTCAGTAGATAAGGTCAGGCAACACTGTGCCGGGATGGAGTCTCTGGCTGTCATTGGTTTATGGTTGGTGATGCTTCAGGCAAAAGGGTGGAATGTGATCTTAGAGGTCAAAAGAACTGAGTTTTTCTCTTTTTAAAATGACTGAACCATTTGAAAAGTGCAGTAAAAATAGAATTTAAATCTGGAAATAAATACCATTCAAGAGGTAGATGAGTTTGTTTCTTCATTTGTGGGGTTTTTATCATCTCTTTGGACTGTCATTCTGACGGCACCCATTCACTGCAGAGGATCCATAATGTAATGCAAAACCTTTCTAAATCTGATCTGAAACAAATCATCTACACTCTCGGATGGCAAGCATCTTAAGCAAATTTTTATTTTTAGGTGAACTGTTCCTCGAAGTCCTATTCCAGCTTGGGTGCATGGGTGCCGTCAGAATGAGAGCTGATAAAACAGCTGATAATTAAGTAAAAAGCTGCGTGTTTCTACAGAACAAATCCATTATTAAATCGTCTTCAGTTATATACAGTGCTTGGTCTTTGCATATTTCTTTCCTGATTCAGATAAGTTTACATTTTTACTGGGGAAATAAATATTATGGATAGAAGACTATTCAAGGAATAGTCCACCCAAAAATGAAGATGTTTGCCATCCAAGATGTAGATGAATTAGTTTCAGATTCTGAGAAATTGTGCATTACATTATGCATCCTCTGCATTAAATGGGTGCCGTCAGAATGAGAGTCCAAACAGCTGATAAAAACATCACAATAATCCACAAGTAACCCACATGACTCCAGTCCATTCATGAACATCTAGTGAAGTGAAAACTTGCATGTTTGCAATAAACTGTTCCATCAAGAAGGTTTTTCATTCAAACTGTTGCTTTCAGCTAAAATATGAGTCTTCTAGCCATAATATTTATTTATCCAGTGAAAACGTTGTCTCATCTAAATCAGCAGAGAAATATACAGTAATCAAGTGCCGTTTAAAATTTAAAACGATTTAATGATACATTTGTTTCTTACAAACATGCAGCTTTTCACTTGTTTTTATCAGCTGTTTGGACTCTCATTCTGACGGCACCCATGCACCCAAGCTTGAATTGGGAATTCGAGGAATAGTTCACCTAAAAATTAACATTTGCTTAAGATGTTTGCTATCCATGATGCAGATAAATGTGTTTCTTTATCACATTCAGAGAAATTTTGCATTACATTATGGATCCTCTGCAGTGAATGGGTGCCGTCAGAATAAGAGTCCAAACAGTTGTCCAAAAAGAGTCCAATAAGCATAATAATGCTTCCTCCAGTGAAAAAGTTCATCACATATTTGTTTACAACTGTTTTGGATTGTTTTTGCTTGTAAATTGTGTTTTATCTTTGCATATTTCTTTCCTGATTCAGACAAGACAACTTTTTCACTAAATAAAGCAATATTATGAATCAAAGACATTTATTATAGTATTTTAAACAGAAGCAATAGTTTGAAAAAACACACAAGATGTTAACTGATGGACAGAGTCATTACTTGTGGATTTTTTTTATTTATTTATTTATTTTTAAGATGTGCTTATTAGCTATGGAATCTCATTCTGACAGCACCCATAAACTAGGATCCATTGATGAGCAAGTAATGTAACGCTAAATTTCTCCAAATCTGTTCCGATGAAGAAACAAACTTATTTACATCTTGGATAAGCTGAGAGTGGGTTTTCTTTCTTTTTTTTTTTTTTTTTGCAGTTATTCTTATAATACAATTTATAATAAAATAAATTGTATTAAATGTAGAATAGGATTTTCAGTAGTGGTCTTTGGGCCACAATGTCTAATGTTTTCTTTATCATTTTTTTTTTTTAATGATTAACATGGTTTAGGTTTGTCACAGCCCACTGAGCAATGGGCCCCACTTGCTGCTTTTTAATGTTTTTATGGCTTAAACAGGATTATATGTTACACTTTAAATTAATCATATTTTAAGCTTCTCTTAAGACAATCCCCAGCATGCAATTACCAGAAGAAGTGTTCTTTAGGACTTATAATTTAATTATTTATTTTATTATGATAAACCCCTTTCTGTCATTAAATTAAAAAAGTAAATTATTTTACAACTCTTTCCCTCCATGTGCATATGAGAGCTTGTCATGTACTTATTATTTGGGTGAAATAAAAATAGACACATTACGTTTGGAGACAGAAATTGAAAAAATAAGATGCCAGTTATATTTATGATTTTAATTTTCTCAGATGATCTCCTCTATTTTCATTTTTGATTCAGTAACAGCAGTATCAAGGCAGCGCATTTCAATTTCCCATGTTTAAATTATCTTTCACATTATTGTATAAAAGACTATATAATTCTGACTCCGACTGGCTTATTTTGATTAATGTAATTCCCTGAACTAGAACCTTTTATTTAATGAACAAAGGAACACGCACATTAATAATAATGTTAAATAATGCTATACATGTATTCATAACTTGGAAAGTTTTGAAACACTGCCACCATTTCAGAAGTTTTTCCTAAAATAGGTTCCAAAGAAAGCAGTTTTATGCTGTTTAATGAAAATATTGTTCGCCCACTCTCACTCATGTCAACACAAGCTTCAAATGCTTGGCATACAAAATAATCTATAAAAAAACGTGAGTGTTACTGTATAGACAAGAAAAAGTGATAAAAAGGAGCCTAATGTTTGGAGGGTGTTTTTCAGTGGGAGGCGATTATTGTTTCTTATCAAAAACAAAGGCATCAAACACACTCGTGATTGAATTGAAATAACTCTAATTTTATTTCATCATTCGTTCTAATCATATTTCATGTGTAATCTTGGAAATACATTCTATCCCATATGGTCCCGTTTCTTTGTTCTTTTTTCTTTTTAAGAGGTCAATCTTGCTGTTACGGTCTTCTGAAAAAAAAAAAAGCATGGAACTGCTTTTTGGAATTATTTGTGATGTTTCGATTAGAAGTACTTAGGATTTTGTTAGTAATAAAAGCAGTAAAATGACCTTTATTCTATATATATGTTGTTGTTGTTTTTTTCGTTTTGCAACTGCCATTTGATTTGACAGGTCTAATAGTAGATTTGAGCTATGTTGACTGCAAAAGGAAGGTTTTCCGGCATCGTGAACTGAAACTCAAGCTGTATATATGTGTGTCTGTGCACTGATTGCAGGTCAGCAGAACCAAGACCTTCCCCATTCTCTTCGATCTGCAGTATGACAGGAAAAGGATCCGAAGAGCCCACCGTCACGGCCCGCAGAGAGCCGTTGTCTCCCGGCTTGTAATCTTCATCCTTTGACCCCACTTTGTGGAGGTCCATCTTCTCCATTACCAGCAGATGTTCTACCAGCCTTGTTGGAGTCATCCAGGACACACCCATCAACCTCCTGAGAATGGCAGTGGGGTTTTAAAAAGGCTTATCTGGTTGGTTAAAAGACGTGAGCTCTGCTAGTAGAAAACAAAATTGTCCCTATGGGTGCCCTAAAATGGATTCTTGACATTGATGAATTGGCTCGAATGAGGGACATGATAATATTTCACCCTTAACATTAGCTAGAGTGCAGCTCAACGCCCTTTGGCGCAGAAAAACAGAAGCAAAAAAATACCAAAACACGCCGTCATATGAGGCTCATTCTGTCATTTTGTTTCCACACGGGAATTGAGTCTCCCCATTGGTTGACACATAGTTGGCATTAAAGAATTGTGTGCTAAATCACTGGTGCTTCATGAATGCAGATCCCTGCAGAAGTCTTCATATAGTCAAATGTCACTGATAAACAAACAGTATATAAATATATTGATAATATTTATTGCATTTCTTCTAATTCCTATTCCACAATTGTATCTCTGCAGATTTGTTCAGGGTAGGAATTCTGTGCTTGAATTTCGTGATGTCAATTCTCCATTACAGACAACATGATGATAATTAGGGACAATTTATTTGTGGTATGAAATTAAAAAAATGCATTTTTCAAACAATACAATTGTGTAATATTGTGAAATATTTGTACAATTTAAAAATACTGTTTTCTATACAAATATATTTTACAGTGTAATTTATTCCTGTGATGCAAAGCTGAATTTTCAGCAACATTACTCCATTTTACAGTGTCACATGACCCTTCAGAAATCAATATAATATTGTGATAGAAACATAGGATAATATTTAAAGGGATAGTTCACTTTGAAATTAATTTTTGATATGTTTTAGCTTACCCCAAGGGCATCCGAGATGTAGGTGTCTTTGTTTCCGTAGTAGTTCTAATTTTGATATTTTTAGGTCCAACCGTTCTTGTCTGTCAGTCATATAATGCATGCCTATGGTCACCTCATAAAAGAAAACGCACAGATTCAAATTAAACAATTCCACATCGTAAGTAAACATTGATGGCCTAAGACACGAAACGAGCGGTTTGTGTGAGAAAACGAACGGTATTTATATAGTTTTTACCTCTTGTAAACAACTATGTCCAGGTTGAAGTGCACGAGCGTCCTGGTGTGTGACCGCGCGTTCTGGCTTAGTGATGCGCCGGCGCGACTCGCGCAAAGCGCCGGAAGTAAACTCTCGTGTGTGCACGTCACTCACTGTTTACACAGAATAGAGATTATAGGTAAGACGGCTAACAAAAATGGTACTAGTTTGCGTTTATCCGGGATGTTTAAACCGACGAAAAAGAGAAGGATTACGTACGCACGCGCGAGAGTTTACTTCCGGATCTAAGCCAGAACGCGCGTTCACACACCAGGACGCTCGTGCACTTCAACCTGGACATAGTTGTTTACAAGAGGTAAAAAACGATATAAATACCGTTCGTTTTCTCACACAAACCGCTCGTTTCGTGTCTTAGGCCATCAATGTTTACTTACGATGTGGAATTGTTTAATTTGGACTGTTTAATTTGAATCTGTGCATTTTCTTTGAGGTGACCATAGGCATGCATTATATGACTGACAGACAAGAACGGTTGGACCTAAAAATATCAAAATTGGAACTACTGCGGAAACAAAGACACCTACATCTCGGATGCCCTTGGGGTAAAACAGTTGTGCAGCTCATTTTTTGTGAAAGATAGTTTTTAGGATTATTTTAAGAGTAGAAGTTTCAAAATAAAGATAGCAAACCACATGTTTGAAGTCAAAACAACTCAAAAACTCAAAACCCACAAAAAATTACATTCTGTGACACAAAAACAGTATTATTTTTAAAATTATAGTGGATTATAGTGGAGGTAAATTTCCAGAAGAAATGGCCAAGGTAAGGCTGCTCTAGGCGGGTTCATAAGTGCTGAATGGCCGCTGACGCTCTGGAGCTTACATCTCTGAAAACATTGAAGCAAATTTTCAAATAGAAGGTATTTTTATTAACAAACTGAATATTTGAAGTCTAAACAGTTAGATTCTCGCCAAAAACAAACAAACAAACAAACAAAAAAACAATCTGTGACACAAAAACAGTAGTATTTATAAGATTCTAGAGGATTTGGGCATCTGCCATGACACTCGCTGTGAGAAATACCGCAAGCGAAGTGATACAAATGGTGAAACGGTTAGAATTCCAATACTAGAACATCACACTCGTCTCAGCCAATCAGATTCATGGAGTGTGATGTTCGGCTGTAGGTACAAGGCCGCAGGCTGTTAGGTTTACCCAAGACAAATTATATCTCCTGTTTAACCACTATAGACGTATCAAAGCCAGAGGCAAATTTCCAGAAGAAATAGCTGAGGTAAGGCTGCTCTAGGTGGGTTCATAAGTGCTTAATGGCTGCTGATGCTCTGGAGCTCACATCACTAGAATATAACACTCCTCTCAGCCAATCAGATTCAAGGAGTGTGAGATTTACCTAAAACGATTTATATCTCGTTTAACCACTATAGAGACATTAGAGCCAAAGGTAAATCTGCTCTATGTGGGTTCATAAGCGCTGAATGGCTGCTGACACTCTGGAGCTCACATCTACAAAAACGCTAAAGCACATTTTCAAATAGACATTATCTTTATTAACAAACGGCATATTTGAAGTCTAAACAACTACATTTTTACCTGAAAAACTCTTAAACCTACATTCCATGTCAGAATACCACAAGCAGAGTGATCCAAATGGTGAAATGGTCGGAATTCCAATATCACTAGAATCCAATCAGATTCAAGGAGTGTGAGATTTACCCCAAACAAATTATATCTCATGTTTAATCACTATAGAGAAAATAGAGCCAGAGGTAAATTCCAGTGAATCTGGCCGAGGTAAAGCTGCTCTGTGTGGGTTCATAAGCGCTGAATGGCTGCTGACACCCTGGAGCTCACATCTACGAAAACGCTGAAGCACATTTTCAAATAGATGTTATCTTTATTAACGAAGTCTAAACAACTACATTTTTGCCTGAAAAACTCTTAAAACTACATTCAGTGTGAGAATTCCACAAGCGGAGTGATACAAACAGTTGGAGTTCTAATATCACTAGAATATTGCACCGCTGGAAAAGGCTCTCAGCCAATCAGATTAGAGAACCAAACTGTTGTAAATGTATATATACAGTATATATTATATATAATGATTCAAATGTGGATATTTGTAGAAGTATCTGCTGTATTTTGTATGTTTTTCTTTTCTATAAAAGCACATTCTATCAACCCTGTTACTTTTCAAAAACATAATTCCCAGCATACATGAAACTTTTAACTAAATTAATACAATTAAAATCACCTTGCCAAACTGGAATAGGCAACAAGTATATAGAATGGCTAATGTGTAGATAATTATTGTTAATTGGCTTGTAGCAAACACTCTTCAACCAAAGCAATTTACACTGCATTGACTACAGGATATGTGTAACTCAAAGCCAGAACGGTGAGCAAAAATCAATTCAGTAACTCTCCAGTTCCTTGGGAAAAAGCCAACAGCTCTTGTGTGCTTGACCATTAAGTGACCACCACTCTGATCACACCCTGCTATGATTTAATTCAGTCGCTGTTTGTTTCAAAAGCTAAATCTAGAATAGCGTTCCCTCTGAGGTGTAATTTATTCACACTTTGCTCTTTCTGTCATAGCACAGACAATGACTCGGCTACCGGTTTGTGGCAGTGTGACGGGTTTCTGCTTTAGCTTGTGTTCGTCTGTTCGGTAAGTGTAAGGAACAGGGAAAAATGTAATAAAGAGGGAGTGTCTCCTTTCGCCCACGCTGAGGCCACACACACGCTGTTACTCAGAGAGGGTGAGAAACAGACAGAGGGAAATTGATCTTACAAAGGCTGAATCACAGCGCTTCACTTTCTGACTCAGTAGCGTACTTATGCAATTGTTCGTCACACACACAATTTCTCTTTCACATTCACAACAGCCTTTTTGACACAAAATACAAAATACATATAATAAATATGCTTAATAAAAACAAAGTTTTAAAAATTAATAAAACAAAAAAAAAAAACATATTTAACAGTTTTAAGTCCTATTTATGATAAATGCAGTATAATTTGTTACAAATTACTTTTATGTAGATCAAGACCATTCTACGCTTTACTTGTGGCAGTCAGGCGTAAATATGCACTGGCCCTTTAAGACAGACATTTTGGCACTTTCCCTTTAAGAGGCCTTGCCAATCAAACAGTCAGTCAATGTGGAATGGAATACAAACAAAAAACTCTTCCAGGTGGATTTTATACAGAAGAAGAAACACCCCCAAACCACATCTCTTCAGGAATGTGTTTGACTGAATTTTTTATGTCCACCTGGGTGCTTTTGGGACTTGTGGAAAGCCTTTACATGTTTGTGCTGGATGTGGAAGAAGCCAAATCTCTCATGGCTGCCACTGGACTGTGTTCATCTGTCCATACATAGTAGGCATCTTTAATTTTATTATTTGTGACCTTGGATCACAAAACCAGTCATAAGTGTAATTCTTTCAAAATTGAGATTTATACGTAATCTGAAAGTTAAATAAATAAGCTTTCCATTGATGTATGGTCTGTTATGATAGGACAGTATTTGGCCAAGATACAACTATTAGAAAATCTGGAATCTGAGGGTGCAAAAAAATAAAAATATTGAGAAAATCACCTTTAAAGTTGTCCAAGTTAAGTTCTTAGCAATGCATATTACTAATCAAAAATTAAGTTTTGATATATTTATGGTAGTAAATTTACAAAATGTCTTCATGGAACATGATCATTACTTAATATCCTACTGATTTTTGGCTTGAAAGAAAAATCAATAATTTTGACCCATACAATGTATTTTTGGCTATTGCTACAAATATACCTCAGCGACTTAAGACTGGTGTTGTGGTCCAGGGTCACATTTGAAGCTTTGCCCAATATGCTTGTTGGTGTTTATTGTATTAATTGAGTTTTTACAATGATTTATTTGTTGATGGACTTGTCTTGTTGTCTTTGGGCCGGATGAGCTTTTGATTTGACTTTGAAACATGTGTTAACTTTTTGTGTGAAGTTTTCTGATTTTTAAAGGTGTTATATGTTAACTGAATGCTTATTAAATTGACATTCAAAAACCTGAGGTAGTTAGCTGCTATCAGTGTGACTGTCACCATTCACATCTTGGGCTTAAAGTAAATTAAAAAACTTCATAAGGATGAATGACTGTACAGTACGCAAGGATGTTTTTCTCTCTCAAGTTTCCTCATTGCGTCACAAGCAGAGGAGTCTTTAGTTTTTGCTCCTTGAGCCATCTGTTGCTCCAACTGTTGCTTTCCCTTCTTTAGTGAGAAAGACAAAGAGATGTGAAAAGACGTCAGTCTGAGAGCCCGTGTACATCTGTCTTGCGTAGTCGCAAGTTCACAGTGCTAAATGGGCCCAAACCATCTGAGATTTGATTATTCAAACTGTATTTGTAGATAATCTATGTATGCATATCATTTAAACTGAAGTATGCTGCTAATTTGGCTTTAAAGGTCACTTAGGGCCTAGCAGTAAAGCTTGAATGACCCACTGATCTCTTGCATTTCCCAATTTAGCTTCTCTTTCTATCTGTTCGCCATTTTGCTGAGGTGGCATAATATAGAAATCAGCATACTGCGCCATTAAACCTTATTATCTGAGAGCACACCCCTATTCAAATCTTAGTTTAAGGTTCTGTTTGATTAAAAGTGCCTTGAAATCCACCACAGGGGTATCAGTTTAGATTATAAAAGAAATTACGTTTTCATTCACACTTTATTTTGATCCCTATCCCTATGTGTGTGTGTATAGAAAATCGGTTACATACAAATTCTGTAGTGTAACTCTAGATGATGCAAACCGATTGGTTCTAACTCAGTCTGATGTAATCACATCATTATTCACATAAAGCAGCTGATTGGTTCTTTTCACATCAACAGCCAATGAGTTTTCTGCTCAGCATTCAAGTACTCGGCTAGTGCTTCTATAGCAGTTGCCGCGAGTTTCATAAACCCTCCATCTCCCCAGCTCCACCGGTATAGATCTGCTACAGGGTGGTTTCATGTATGTTACATATGGGGGTTATGTTATATATGTAATATATGTATATATGTTATATATGTAATATATATGTAAAGTATTTGTTTATTATTTTTAACAAAAGTACTTTGTGAGAGAAATAGAATTTAATTTGAATAGGAATGTCTGTGACTGAAGTATATTATTAAAAGAGTTAAAATAATATATAGAGATTTAGCTCACAATTAGGGGTAGGGGGAAATTGATACAACATCGTATCGCCTTTCTTGGTGATATTTTACAGAAATCAAGGCACAGACGGCAGGGTTTAAATTTTGACCCGGAATTGCGGGTATGCATTGCATACTTTTACTAATACCTGCAAGCTGTGCACATATAACTAATGTGTGAAAACAGATCAAATTAATCATTTGAAAGTTTTATTAATGTGTAATTTCAGAAACACACTCGCAAAATGTTTAAAGGGGTCATGATTTAGATTTTTACAATTATTTCAATATGCTCCTTGAAGTTTACTTATAATGTTAATAAAGTTTTTTGCACAAAAAAAAAAAAACGTGTAAAAAGCATTATTTTCAACCCTCACTCTGGCCATCTGTTAAAATGACCTGATTTAAGGGACAGCTCCTTTAAGACTTGTCAGTAATCGACCGCTGTTTTAATTGGCTAACACCATTGCATAGGAAACAGTATCAATGTCCCGCCCCCTTGCTTTGACACCATAATCAAACTAAACGGTCATTTCCAGACAAAGCGTTATGAAACCATTTACTTACAGTTTGTGATGCAGCTGCAGTAAGATGTAGTACCGCTTCAGCTTTCAACAAATATTTCTTTGTGAACTCTCCATGACACTGTGCCTCGTTTACAAAACAAAACACTCCAGACATTCCTTTGACACGATTTGGGATGCCATTAAAAATAAACTGTCCACTTGTTCCTTACGCTGGGTTTCTTCTGATATCTGTACAAAGACACACACATCTGTATACTGTATCCAGTGTAGACAAGATAGCAGTTTCAAATAGCAATTTCTACTTGCTTTTGACACAACACTCTCATTCAGAGTAATCAAGTGTCATGCCATTAAGTGACTGAACTTAAACTTTTTTGAAGCTTGATTAAATAATACTTT
Source organism: Cirrhinus molitorella (assembly GCA_033026305.1). Classification (NCBI taxonomy): domain Eukaryota; kingdom Metazoa; phylum Chordata; class Actinopteri; order Cypriniformes; family Cyprinidae; genus Cirrhinus; species Cirrhinus molitorella. Next base: position 8,781,809 of record CM065141.1, on the reverse strand, counting down.
GTTTATAATGCGGAGGACGTTTTAAGCTATTAAACTTCCAGGATGTTTTAATGGTACAAAGACCTCTTATATGCCAAAGGATCAAGACAAATTTCATTTCTCATGTTATGACCTTTTTAAAATTGATATCATATTATAGTATCATGAGGCTTCTGGTGAATCTCAGCCATGCTACCAGTGGGATGCAAAATAACTGTCTGTATTACATGGGGATCAAATGTTGAATGTCGAAATGTCAGATGCGAATGACAACAAGTTTAAGCAAATAAATCATAAGCCACCACAATTTTTTAATCTTTGGGAATGAAAGTGGTCTTGACTAATAAACAGCAGCTGAAGAGTTTCAATATGTGGCATCATATGGTGATGAAAACATGAGTAATAAGATAAAGTAAATGTCACAACATCTTCACTGGACTACAGCAGAACATTGCATTGATTTCAAGTAGTCTTATTTATTTTGCCTCTATTAATTCTTATTACTGCTTCAGATTTACATGTTTGTGCATGCTTAAATGCTATGCTCCGGACTGCAGTGTATGAATGATAACACCATAGTACAAACTGATGTTGGTTTTATCAATCTGGAAAATCTAACATGTAGAATTCATAACTAAAACTTTGTAAAGAGAAACTCCTTAAAGGATTAGTTCACTTCCAAAACGAAATTGTCCTCATAATTTACTCACCCCCATCTCATCCAGGATGTTCATGTCTTTCTTTCTTCAGTCGAAAAGAAATTCCAGGGTTTTTCTCCATATAGTGGATATAAAGACAAGCAATAATGGTTGATCGTTTAGCTAGACAAGACCCTTATTCCTCTGAAACTACAATTTGGACCTTCAACGCATTGACCACCACTGAGGTCCACTATATGGAGAAAAATCCTGGAATGTTTTCCTCAAAAACCTTCATTTCTTTGTGTGACTGAAGAAAGGCATGACCATCTTGGATGACATGGGGGTGAGTAAATTATAAGGAAATTTTCATTCTGGAAGTGAACTTCTTCAAAGAGTGTTTGGTGTTTGTTTTAAATTGAATAATATTGTACTTGTATTTTTAGGCACATTTTATCACCCACATCAAGATGCAACACAATTTGTGCAGAGTACATTTAATCGCATTCCTCTGAATTCACCATGCTCTGTTGCACAGAGCTAACCAACCAGCAACCGTCCCAAATTTCGCCTGTTTAGAAAAGTCTTTCAGAGACCATTTGTTTCTTGCTCTAGAGCTGTCAACATAAACTTGCTTAATCATTCATCAGGATGTTCATTAATTTCTTGCTGAATCCAGAGTAGAATAAAGGAGCAAGCTAAAAGTGACATGTTGTGTTTGTGACAGAACTCGAACATCTCTATAGCGCTGGGTTTATTCCAGTTCAGCTCCAGGCCAAGACGTCTTCGAGTCTTTATATCTGTTCTTAATGGAACAGGGCCATCACTTTTATGGCATTGCCCTCTGGAGATTCCCAAATGGCTTGGATATCTCTCTCCAAAGTTTGACTCATTTGTGTAGGACAGGATGAGATTAACCAGCCAATTCCTCTTTAATTCTCCGGATGAGGCCAGTGTGGCGTGGCTGCAAACCACAAGATAGATATGCTGCCAGTATGCATCTCTGAATAATGTAGTTAATATGGCACAATATTCATTTTACAACACTAATTTAAAACTTGTCAGATTCATCAAAGGGTTTACAAACCAAAGCTGTCAACTTTTGTACTAAGTGTGTGTGTGTGTGTGTATATATATATATATATATATATATATATATACACATATATATATACATACATACACACACACACACACACACACACACACACACACACACACACACACACACACACACACACACACACACATACATATACAGTTGAAGTCAAAAGTTTACATACACCTTGCAGAATCTGCAAAATGTTTTACCAAAATAAGAGGGGTCATACAAAATTCAGTCCACAAGAGAAAATAATATTTGAATTTATAAAAATGACCCTGTCCAAAAGTTTACATACACTTGATTCTTAATACTGTGTTGTTACTTGAATGATCCACAGCTGTCTTTTTTGTTTAGTGATAGTTGTTCATGAGTCCCATGTTTGTTCTGAACTGTTAAACAGCCAGCTGTTCTTCAGAAAAATCCTTCAGCTCCTATAAATTATTTTGTTTTTTTTTAGCATTTTTGTGTATTTGAACCCATTTCAACAATGACTGTATGATTTTGAGATCCATCTTTTCACACTGAGGACAACTGAGGGACTCATATGCAACTATTACAGAAGGTTTAAACACTCACTGATGATCCGGAAGGAGTTTAACTGTTCAGAACACATATGGGACTCTTGAACAACTATTACTAACCAAAAAAAGACAGCTGTGGATCATTCAGGTAACAACACAGTATGAAGCATCAAGTGTATGTAAACTTTTGAACAGGGTCAATTTTATAAATTCAACTATTATTTTCTCTTGTGGACTATATGCAAACATCTTTTATGTGAAATATATACTCAGGTCAGTAGTAAATAAAAAATAACATGCATTTTGTACGATCCCTCTTATTTTGGTAAAATAATTAACATTTTGCAGATTCTGCAAGATGTATCTAATCTATGTAATATGTATATACACACACACACACGCGCGCACACGCACCTGTGAGGCCGTTTTTAAGTCCAGAGGCGTCCAAAGGTGTTCATAACGCAATTTGCCCACAGGTAGCACTCTATTCACAATCTTTATGAAACATATCCTGTCAAAGTGAATAAAGTTCATGCTTTTTTCTGCCTGTCCACTCCCCATAATGCTGAGCAAAGCATAGCTCCAGGAAGAATACCGCAGCAATTCGGAAGCCAATAAACGTCATCCTTTTTCAACTTGCAGACGCACAAATTGCATCTTCCTGAAGCAACTGTTTATCTTTTTAGAGTTTTCCGACTGGGTGTAGGCAAGACTGAATGAGAAACTTCAATATATTATAAACACAGTGTCCGGGGTCAGTGTTTTTGTGAAAGAAAATGCTTTTTTTCCCCAGCAAGGATGGATTAAGTTGATCAAAAGTGACAGTAAAGACATTGACCATGCTGCAAAAGAGTTCGGTTTTAAACAAATGCTGTTCTTTTGAACTTTCTATTTATCAAAGAATCCTGAAAAAAAAAGATTCATTCGTTATTCACCATAGTATGAATTCAGTAAACTTTTATCTTAAGTCATGGAGTGTTAAGAGCAGAACAAATTCTTGTCTTAAACTGGTTTGTTTCTTCACTTTTTTTATTAGCAGCTTTGCAAATACTGCTTGACAGAAAAGCCACAAGCCACACAAAGAATAATGATATTTACTCCTTGTGAGTCCACGCTCACTTTAAGATGGAATTAATCACAGATGTCTGAGGTGCAGTACAGTTGTTTTTCTCTCTTTCTCTCTCTCTTTTTTATTCTTTCTTCCTTTTTATACCCTCCACCAGCTCCCTTGCCGCTTCTTCAAAACACTGGCACGCATGTCAACTTGAGAAATGCCACCCTATTCCCTTTCTGGCAGGGCCCATGGCTGAGCAGATGGCATGTGGATGTCAAGCACTTCCACTCCAATGTATTTATTGCCATGCGCCCCAATGATGGCAAAAAAAGCAATATCTGAACCCATTCATTTTGCCAGTCGAGGACTGGAAATGTGTCTGGAGCTTGTGTATGAAAAGATCACCGAGTTGTCAGATTTGAGGGACGACACTCAGCACCCCAAGCGACAGCCTTCATCTACTGCTCATCACCGGTGACATCACCTTCTTGCGTGGCTAATGCTAAACAGCACAGCTGAGGCTCGTCGGAAATGAGGCTTCATATATTACACAGCCCTCCTGTTGGCTGTTGATCTGAGTGGGGCAATTATCTTGATAGTGTCCGAGCCACCCGTAATGAATAACTGATGGCAGTTGAGCGCTGCTTGAATACAACCAGTGAATTAGGGATCAAGAAAAAGGAAGGAAATGGAGTGTCCACGACTCTGACAGCCTCCCGTCTAGGTCTCTCGTGGCATTAGAACTGAACAAATCTGAACAAGCGTTTGATTTGGAGACCCACAGACCAGAGGGGACAGTGATTCTCTAGAGATCCGAGTGCTGTTACAGGTCTATTTCTGGTGTGGCCAGAGATGGAACAAAGAATTCAGTTGGGAGGTGACTCGGAAAGCACACTCTGAAAGGGTGCTACACTTAAATAGACAGTTCACCCCAAAATGAAAATTCTGTCACTAATTACTCATCCTCATGTCGTTCCAAACATTTAAGACCTGTGTTCATCTTCAGAGCTCAAATTAAGATATTTTTGTGAAATCCTAGAGCCTTTCTGACTCTGCATGGACAACAATGTAACTGACACATTCAAAGGCCCAGAAAGGTAGGAGGAACATCGTTAAAATAGTGCATGTGACATTAGTGGTTCAATCGTAATATTCCGAAGCTATGATAATACTACAAAGAAAACAAAGTAACTGCTTAATTCAGTCATTTCTTCTCTTTGGTGTCAGTCTTTGATGTGTGTTCACGAGATGCATGCGTGTGGTGCTGCTGATAGGAGCTGGCATATAATATACAGAGCCTTGTGAAAGTATTCATACCCTTGCATTTTTTTTGACACTTTATGTTGCTGCCTTATGTTAAACTACTTTAAATAATTTTTTTGTCCACATCAATCTACTCTCCATACACCATAATGGAAAAGCAAAACAAACAAACAAACAAAAAAACAGGTTTTTAATATCTTTGCAAATGTATTAAAAATAAAAAAACTTAAATGATTCCAATACGTAGGTATTCATACACTTATCTAGGACAGTTGAAATTTAGCTTAGGAGCATTCATATTGCTTGTAGATGTTACTAAACTTTTGAGTGGAGTTAACCTGTGGCAAATTCAGTTGAATGTGTATGATTTGGAAAGGCATGCATGTCTAACAGCTGAAAATGCATATCAGAGCAAAAACCAAGCCCTGAAGTTAAAAAAAAAAAAATGCCTGTAGATCTCAGAAACAGGATTGCATCAAGCCACAGTTCTGGGGAAGAGTTTAAAAAAAACTCTGCTGCACTGAAGGTTTACAGAAGCATGTAGCCTTTGTTACCCTCAAATGGAAGAAGTTTCAAACAACCTGGACTCTTCTTAGCCAAACTGAGCAATTGACAGAGAAGAGTTTTAGTTAGAGTGGTGACCAAGAACCTGATGGTTACTCTGGTTGAGCTCTATGATTGAATGTGAAGATACAGAAGGCTGCAAGACTCCAATCTGGGCTTTATGGCAGTGTGTTATGGCAGTCTTGTCCTCTTCTCATTGAAGACACATGAAAACACATTTGGAATTTGCACCCTCAAACTGCGAGAAGATTCTCTGGTCTGATGAACCTCAATTCCAAGCATCATATGTATGGAGGAAACCAGGCACTGCTCATCACTTACAGTGTACCATCTCAAAAGTAAAGTGTGCTGGTAGAGGCCTCATGCTGTGGGCTGTTTTTTAGGAGCAGGGACTGAGTGACTTATTTCAGTAAAAGGAAAGCTCAACACAGCAAATTACTGTGATAGCCTTAATGAAAACCCAGTCCAGAGCATTTAGAACCTCAGACTGGGCAGAATGTTCATGTTCCAACAGGACAGTGACCCTAAGCGCACAGCAAGAGTGGCTTATAAACAACTCTGAATGTCCTTGAGTGGTCCAGGTCTGGGCTTGATCCAAATCAAACATTTCCGGAAAAACCTGAAAATGTGCGTCTGCCCCTGGTGAAGAGAAGAGAAGAATGGCAGATAATTTCCAAATGCTGATGTACAAAGCTTATGATATCATACCCAAAAACCTTGAGGCTGTAAAGGTGTTTCCGCTAAGTACTGAGTTAAGGGTATGAATACTTTTTTACAGTTTTAATAATTTTAATAAATGAATGAAGTTGTAACAGTTTTGTTTTTGCTTTGTCATAATAGTGTATGGAGTGTAGATTGATGTGGGGATAAAAAGTAATTTAAAGCAGTTTAACATAAGGCAGCAACATAACAAAAATGAAAAAAAGGGGTATGAATACTTTTGTAAGGCACAGTAGCTTTATAAAATTAAGTTGAACCACTTATGTTAGCACTTATGGACTATTTATCAATGTCTTTACTACCTTTCTGGGCCTTGAACATGTCAGTTGTGTTGCTGTCTATGCATGGTCAGAAAGCTCTATAATTTTATTTAAAATATCTTAATTTGTGTTTCGCAGATGAACAAAGGTTTTGCGGGTTTGGAATGACATAAAAGTGAGAAATTACCCAATTGTAATTTTTGGGTGAACTAACACTTTAAAGCAGCAGGTCACCCATAAATGAAAATCACTGTCATTTGTTTAGCTGTTGTTATGTCATTCCAAGTAATACAATTTTGGAATGACATGACAGGGTGTAAATGCTGGCAGATTTGGCATTTTTGGGTGAACTATTCCTTACAACAAGCGCACACAATCAAAAAATGCATGCTCATCCAGTTTTTCGCCTACTTTTAGCTTCTTGTCGGATTCTCTATCTGTCATTGTTTTTCAGTTTTTCCTTTTGTCTTTTCTCCCTTGGTTTTCTCTCCGCTGTTCGCACGTACAAGAAAAACACCCCCACAAAAACCTCTGACAACTCCTGGCTGTGCATCGTTCCTGGCTCGTGTGGCTGTGAAAAAAAAAAAAATAATAAAATAATAGATTTGTGACAGTCTGAACTCTGTTCACGTGTTTGTAAGTTTGGACATGCAGGACGGTAACCTCATGTGCCAGTACCCTTCAACCTTTCTGATAATGTTTGAACTCTAGGGTTAATAAATTTCTAAGCAGTATCCAAAACAGAGAGGCTTTCGCACAGAGCTTGAACTCTCGATCTCAGATGACTCAGACGAGTCCGTTTGCAGCACCCAAACTTCCAAACTAGTGCAGTGAGAGGGAAGCACAACCTTTGTACCAGCAAATCATCAACGGCCCTTATGTTTTGAGGTCCACTTTACAGCTAATGATGGACCCTACAATCCAGTCACCAACTGTTGAGATTGAAGGCCAACGCTTTTCCTGACCTTTAAGACTTCAAAAGATCTTGGAAAAACTCCAGCTGGTCTTCTGTCTTCATTCTGGCTACACTGACACTTCTGATCACTTGTTCGACTACTCTACACCACTCCTACAAAAGCAAGGAACTGCCATAACTACATATTATCCCTCGGCGGCTCCCCAAAGGTAGTTACTTTCTCTATCTGCAGTGGAGAACCAAAAGGGACAGAGGAGGAGAAGGCAAACTCAAAGCCGGGGAAGGGGAGGAAAAAAGAGGCCACTTGAATCCAACTCAATCAATATGTCCTGAGAGACCATTGTGAGATTGTTCTTTGTCAGTCCTGCGAAGGCCACAGAGTCAGTCACAAACCAAGTCAGAGTTTTTCCCAGAATTCTCTTCAGCTGTTTTTTTTAAGGAACTAGTCTTTCACTGAGAGCATTGACCTTCGGTGAGTATGCGTGTGTCTTTGACTGTCTCATCTTTCTGTTTCCCACTGGATCCAAACCTTTGCTCTATTGATCCGTTCTTCAGACATTCATTTATTCCTCTGAAAGTTGTTGTAGGGTTTAGCTGTGCAGTCAAATGGATGTGGTTAATGAAGCTCCTGATGTAGTACGCATTTGTGCAAGCACTCCAGCTGTCGGAAAGGGAATGGGATGAGTTTTGGTGATAGTGGGAATTTAAGAATGGGAACTGAGGCCACCCGAACACCTTTTTTTTTTTTTTCAACCCGTGAACAAAAGCCATTGAAGCAAGCCACTGACTCCAATTAAACTGCTATTAAATCGAAACTCAATGTGTTCCACTTTCAATTTGTCTGTGAAGGACTTTTTTTGCACTCTCACTTTAACTCGCCAACTGAAGTGACTGTCTCCTCTTCCACTTCACAAAGAAAATGACTGACAGCTCTCGGCTTGGCAGAGGTAGCGGGGTTAAATTGTTTTTCTTTCTTTGCTAAACAAATGGATCAATTACATCAGCAGCTACCCAGGTTGCTGGGTCTGGGAGGGTTCGGTTGGTTGAACAGATTCTGAGTTGAGCCCACAATGCCCTGGGAAATTAGTATTTGGAGCACCAGTCTGGGTATTCTTGAATTGGCAGGCTCATTCTGGAACACTGGCAGAAGTGTTAGGACAAGAACATAATGCTCCATCATAGCTTGCGTCGTGGCGCAGGAAGATCACAATATAAGTTGGCAACTGAACTGCAGCTGGGGAATGTGTCAAGGCTGCTTATTTGATGAAATGGAATGAGATGAGCTACACGGATAAGACGAGCTGAGTCATTTGATTGCTTGCATTTCACTTTTTTTTTTTTTTTTTTTTTTTTGACTCTGGTCTTTATTACTAGTCACGTTTTTGAGTCTAAGACGACTCCTTGTAAATGCACTGCATCTAAGGGACTTAAAGGGATAGTTCATCCAAAAATGAAAATTGTTCCATGATTTCGAGCCATCCAAGGTGTAAATGACTTTCTTCTTTCAGACAAATACAGTTGAGGTTGTATCAAAAACTGTCCTTTCTCAGGATTTTGCTAAAGGAAGGTAAAGTTCATCCATCCATCATAAAATGTACAGCAGTACTGCTTTCGGTGGTTAATAAAGGTCTTCTTAGGTGATCAGTGTGTTTGTATAAGAAAAAATATCCATATTTAAACTTTATAAGCAATAATCTCTAGCTTCCGCTAACTGTTCTACATTTTTGAACATAACTCTGATTGTATTTGTCTGAAAGAAGAAAGTCATACACCTTGAAAGGCTTGAGGGTGCGTAAATCATGAGGTCATTTTAATTTTTGGCTGAACTATCCCTTTAATTATGCGGCCTAACCCAAATCTAATTGTTTTTGTCTTTATTGAATATCACACTTATGTGGTGGATGTAGATGATAAATCTGGTGTGAATTGTAACCCAAGACATTGTCCTCTTTGCATATTATTATTCATTTGGTGCTGCTTGTTCTATTGCTTGAAACCTTGATGTGTGACCGTTTCATGTTCAAAGGCACCGCAATAACAAAGGTGAACTGCTGAGCAGCTTCAGTTAGCACAGGGATGTTAAAATGCAACGCTTGGTGCATAATTCTTGATACTGTTGGTTGTGAATCTTTGTCAGCATTTTAAACACTTAACTGTTTTGTACTCTATAGAACACTTTACTTAAAAAAATTGGTCACATGCTGACTGCTGAATAAATGAATACACTAACGAATAAATGCATACAGTTGAGGTCAAAAGTTTACGTACACCTTGCAGAATTTAGTACTGACCTGAATAAGATATTTCATATAAAAGACATCAACTTATAGTCCACAAGAGAAAATAACAGTTGAATTTTTAAAAATTATCCCGTTCAAAAGTTTAGATACATTGATTTCTTAATACTGAGTTGTTACTCGAATGATCCACAGCTGTGTTTTTCTTGTTTAGTGATCATTGTTCATGAGTCCCTTGTTTATCCTGAATGGTTCTTCAGAGAAATCTTGTTTTTTCAGCATTTTTGTGTATTTAAACCCTTTCCAACAATGGCAGTATGATTTTGAGATCACCTTTTCACACTGAGCACAACTGAGAGACTCATATGCAACTATTACAGAAGGTTCAAATGCTCACTGATGCTCCAGAAGAAAAAAAAAACAAAAAAACTATGTATTAGGAGCCAGGGGTGTAAAGTTTTGAACAGAATCAAGATGTGTATATTTTTCTTACTTTGCCTAAATATCATCTTTTTTCATTCAGTACTGCCCTTTAGAAGCTAATGAGAATACTAACATGTTTCCCAGAGAACAAGATAAGTTTTGATATTAAAATTCCAGAAGTTTTCACCCCTAGCTCTTTGAACCTTCCGTAATAGTTGCATATGAGTCCCTCAGTTGTCCACAGTATGAAAAGATGGATCTCAAAGTCATAGTCATTGTTGGAAAGGGTTCAAATGCAAAAAGAAAAAAAGCTGAAAAACCAAAACAATTGTGGGACCTGACAGATTTTTATTGAAGAACAGCAGGCAGTTTAACTGTTCAGAAGAAACAAGGGACTCATGACCAACTATCACTTAAACAAACAAGCAAACAAAAAACAGCTGTGGATCATTCAGGTAACAACACAGTATTAAGAATCAAGTGCATGTAAACTTTTGAAGGGGTCATTTGTATAAATTCATCAGATTCTGCAAAATGTATGTAAACTTTTTACCTTAACTGTAGGTCTTTCTTATGGCTTCACTTGCACTAGGAAAATGATTGGAACGTTTGCCTAATATCACATCCACTGCTAAATGTACAAGGTGTCAGGGTCACACATGGATCATTAATTTGTCAATGATTTAACCATTAATATTGTAGATTTTTGTATAAACAAAATATTTGAAACATGGAAAGGTCCGTTATCTTTAGTTCGCACTAATTGGAACTATTCTCCTTTTCCTTGTGTGTGATTTAAAGTACAAAATCCTCTGTTACTTATACTTAATTTCTAGCAGGCTAGGATGATGAATCGAATGACCTCCCTTCTTCTGCCTCTAATCAAATCTTGATTAATCAATTTCTAATCAATGCTGACGTATGAACTGTCTTGATGTATCATTTAGCAGGCGGAGGGGGCTCCCCCGTGTATCTGGTGGATGATGTTTTAGAATGACAAGCGAGTGATGCCAGACAGAGGTCATTAATGTGTATTTCACTTCAAAAGTAGAGGCGTGCCAACAAGACGGAGCTCTTTGGGTTTCATGTAAGTTTGGATCAGAATGCGGTTTGATCCAGGCTTTAGGAGATGGGCAACTGTGGGTCGGAGGAGTTGTTTGAGCTTCTCTGGAGAGATTTACTCTGTATAATGTAACATCTCTGTACTGCGATGTTCAGCATAGCTATGGACTGAATGTTTTATTAGAAAAAGACATGTTATACAGTAAAGTCCAACCAAAAAAAAATAATATATGGTCCTTTACTCACCTTCATGTTGGTACAAATCCATTGTAAGTTTTTTTTCAGTTAAGCTCAAAAGATTAATTAGTTTTTTTTTTTTTTCAACATACAATGAAAGTGTTTTGTATGGAAGCCAGTTTCCACCACTGAATAAAATTAAAACGCTATTGCGAGAACGTTCGAAAAGCGAGGTAAACCCAATTCTGAATTTTTTTTTTCATCAGAATTGTGAGATAAACTCACAATTAAGAGTTATAAATTCCAGTTTTGAGGGGATAAACTCGCAATTCTGAGGACAAAGTCAGAATTCTAAGAGATAAACTCACTATATATTATCCCTCGCAATTGTGACTTTGTCCTCAGAATTGCGAGTTTATCCCCCAGTTTATAACTCGCAATGGTAAGTTTATACCTCACAATTATGAGAAAAAAAGTCAGAATTGCGAGATGTAAACTCGCAATTGTGAGGGGGAAAAAGCCAGAATTCTTAGATTAAAAAAAAATCGCAATTACCTTATTTTTATATATTTTGTTTAATGATTTTTTATTTATTTTTTTTTTTTCAGTGGCGGAAACCTTCCTTTATAAAGTCAGAATTGCAAGTGAGTTTATATCTCACAATTCTGAGAAAATTATTTCTCAGAATCGTAACTTAATTTCTCAGAATTTGAGTTTATATTACACAATTTTAAGAGAAAATGTCAGATTTATGAGTTTATTTCACAATTCTGACTTTATAACTCACAAATGTGAGTTTATATCTCACAATTCTGAGAAAATTATTTCTCAGAATCGTAACTTAATTTCTCAGAATTTGAGTTTATATCACACAATTTTAAGAAAAAATGTCAGATTTATGAGTTTATTTCACAATTCTGACTTTATAACTCACAAATGTGAGTTTATATCTCACAATTCTGAGACAAAAACTTTGAGAGGGGGAAAAAGTCTGAATTGTGAAAGTCGCAATTATCTTTTTATTTATTAATTTTTTTTAATTCAGTGGCCGAAACTGGCTTCCATAGTTTTGGACCTCATTGACTTTCATTTCAGAAAAACGGATGAAAATGATATATATATATATATATATATATATATATATATATATATATATATATATATATATATATATATATATATATATATATATATATATATATATATATAAAAAAAAATCTTTTTGTGATCCACACAATGAAGAAACTACATGATGACAGATTTTTGGAGTGGACTATCCCTTTAGAAAATTAAAGTTAGATTTCAAATGCTACTAATGCGACTATTTAAATTTACTAGGCATGTTTTGTCAGTATTAAACAAAAGCATTTACAATATACAATGGGTTTGAATATGTCATGTCTACTCGGTTGCATTTCATGAATCTCAACTTTACTAAGAACATCAAGAATGCAGTTTTTCTTAGCTTAGGGTTTTCTTTTTTATTATTATCATTATCATTTTTTTTTAATATAATTCAGGCACCAGTCACTGTAACAGTATTCTCCATAAGCCTTGGAAACTTTTTTTGTTCTAGCTGACTACTTAAAACCGTAAGCACACGATGAGAGCCCTTAAACCAAGCGAGACTGTGTTGACAAGTGGTGTTCTCAGAAGGTGCAGAACAGCAATATAGCATGAGAGTGAGACTGAAAGAGAGAAAGAAATATGCTTGATGAGGCCCTCTGTTGTTTGTTTCCCATAATGCACAGCGCAAACTCTCCTGGAATACCTAATCAGCTAACACGCTTCAGCTTACCAATGTGGAGAGTTATGAACTAATGAGCTAACCTTCACACATCTGACCTCACTCTGGAACTGATGTGAGACTTTTTTTCCCTCCTTCTCATCATGGCAAAAAATTCCAGCATCATTTTTGGTCATTTTCTTGCAGCAGGTGTAATATGTCAGGGCAAAAATCTGGAACAAAGAAAGAACATGAAAAACATTTTTGTATAGTGTCTTAAAGGACACATAATGGATTTTTCTCGCTTCTTAGAAATAGGAGTCGATGTACCATGTAGACATAGTCTTGTTCACAGCACAATGCTTCCCTTTTGCTGTCCACCTAGACAATTTATTGAAACTTTGCTGCAATGAGTCATTTCAAAATTTGCATGTTATGACACCATGTGAATATTAACATATGACCGCCCCCATTCATGTATAACCCTCTATGGTTTTCAGCAGCTAAGCTCAATCTGATGAAGGGCATTGTAAACTTTACTAAAAGTTTAAAAATGCAAAGACATTAGCCAATCAAACCAAGAGTCATTTGCATAAGTCTTAAAGATACAGTAGCAGAAACCGCAAAATAGTAATTAATTTAACAAATTAAGAGGTATCATACAAAATGCATGTTATTTTTTATTTAGTACTGACCTGAATAAGATATTTAACGTAAAAACATTTACATGTAGTCCAAAAGAGAAAATAATAGCTGAATTTATAAAAATGACCCCTTCAAAAGTTTACATACACTTGATTGTTAATACTGTGTTGCTACCTGAATGATCCACAGCTTTTTTTTTTTTTTTTTTATGATAGTTGTTCATGTTTGTCCTGAACAATTAAACTGCCCGCCATTCTTCAGAAAAATCCTTTGGGATTTCTTTGGTTTTTCAGCATTTTTGTGTATTTGAACCCTTGACTGTTTGATTTAGATCCATCTTTTTACACTGAGGACAACTGAGGGACTCGTATGCAACTGTTACAGAAGGTTCAAATGCTCACTGGTAAATTTTGTCTAGTATCTTCTGTAGCTTCTGAAGGGCAGTACTAAATGGGAAAAATATATATATTTAGACAAAATAAGACAACTTTACACTTTCATTCTGTTCAAAAGTTTACACCCCTGGCTCTTAATACATTGTTTTTCCTTCTGGTGCATCAGTGAGTGTTTAAACCTTCTGTCCCTCGTTTGTTCTCCGTGTGAAAAGATGGATCTCAAAATCTCAAAAATGGTGTAAAACAAAGAACTTGTGGGATCTGAAGGGTTTTTCTACAGTTTAACTGTTCAGGACAAACAAGGGACTCATAAATAAATAAATAACACTAAACAAAAAAACAGCTGTGGATCATTCAGGTAACAACACAGTATGTAAACTTTTGAACAGGGTCTTTTTGTTTTATAAATTCAGCTATTTTCTCTTGTGGAATATATGTAAACGTCTTTTATGTGAAATGTCTTATTCAGCTCAGTACTAAAAAAAAAATTGTATTTTGTATGATCCCTCTTATTTTGGTAAAATAATGAACATTTTGCAGATCCTGCAAGGTGTACAGTATGTAAACCTTTGACCTTAACTGTAGCTGTAGGACACTGCGGCAAGAAATTTGCTTGACCATAAATAGAAGCAACACTTTCAAGGCAAGTTTGTAATTTCTTGGTAGGAAACGGATAACATCTTTTACCAAATGTAGACAATTTCTTTTAGATTGTGAAATCATTTCTTAAATACTTACTACATTTCTTATGATCAAAGACTAATGATATGCAGATTGCTGTATGGTCTCATATTCTACAGCTGCAAGCCTAGATTAGGTTTGATCATTCAGTTCATTCCTTCCCCTAGCCGCTTCTTCTAATCCTGATACAGAAGTTGCATGAGTCTTGAGGTGGTTGGTGAGTGGCAGATATTGATTGTTTCCTGTCAGGACTTATTTAGGGCCAGTGAGCCCTTTTGCCTCACACAAAGGATTTTAAAGAAACAGTTCAAGCTAAAATTAAAAACATGTCGTCATTCTCACCCTCATGTCATTCCAAACTTGTATCACTTTATTTCTTTCTACCTTAACCAAAAAGTGTACCACGAAAGAAGCCATACAATAGCTTTGTTTGAGAAAGAAACTGACATTTAAGTCATTTGTCATTAATGCTGGTAAATCATTAAATCGCAAGGCTTTATGTGAATTGCATTGGTTCTTCCTATATAAATGCATTGTGATGATTCAGGCACTCTATGATAAATAAAAAAAGAACTATTCTAGACAGAAGGTTATTAATGATATAAAACCTCAGAACTAAGAGGTTGTCTCATCAATCAGGCATGAAAGCAATTAAGTACACTAAGATACCACTAGTAACAGGGCCTCTTCTAAGTGAAATGACCTGACTGTATACAATATGCATTACAGTCAAGAGTCGGATGTTATTTACACATCCGTTTAAGAGATATAAATCTATTAAATATTGCTGCAAGTGCACATTTACAGAACCATTGTGTTATTACTACGCTAATGGAAAAAACATATTCATGTATGCAGAAGAAGCACATTTTTCTGTAATGCAAGTCTTTAGTCACTCTTAATTGAAAATCATAAAATAAATGCTATTCTTAATTTTTATTTCCTTCCTTCAAAACATTTTATGAGTGGTATGATGTTCGATTCGTAAACAAAATACACTTTGAGTGAATCTTTTTAAAGAATTGTTTGATCCAGCTAACAAATCATAAAGTCATACAGATTTGAAACACAGGTAAATTACGATAGAATATTCATATTTGCATTAAATATTCCTTTAAGATGTGTAGCACAAGAGTTACTCTCATCAACAGACGGAAAAACAATGTATTTATAGTTCTAAAACATGACTAAATGACTATTTGATAGGAAGATAAACACTCGTCAGTGTAAATAAGATAAAATGCATAATTGTTTTCCCAATTCGGAGGGAAATGAAGACGTTGAATGCAACACGCACTGAAAAGAGAGACGTTAACTAGGCTACAGCAGAAATGAGATGACAGTTATCTCGAAAACTTCAAACAGGCGTGAGTGATGAGAGGGAGGAACGACGTTCCTGACAAGCACAATGAGAAGGCGACGTGAAGAGGCAATTAAGGAAGGAACGGAATCGACAAATACGAGTCTAGCCATTATTTCACCCTCCCTAAAGAGGCAGGTGCGTCTGCAAAAAAACTGATGTGCAGGTGACTGAGTGGGTTTTTTGAAAACCTCGACATGCAACCGACAGCTAGACTAGCGTTTATGCTTCCGCCATCAGCGGCTGTGACAACTTAAAAAGGCCCTTGTGTTTTTGAAGGGCTTGTTTCGTTTTTTTCCTGCCGTAAGCGCATTTATTTACGTTGGCGTGCCGAGTTCAAATAAAGCTGACAGTTAAGCAGATCAAATCCTCTATGATTAATTGACTGTTCTCTAGCATTTTTATTTCCTCTTTCCAAAGGAAAAGTGGGTAGTTGAAAAGGTCTTTTTGGGATAAGAAGAAACATGTTTATTTTTACACTTAAACTTAATTTTTTGGCAAGGTTCATGGTTAAAGGAACAGTTCACCCCAAACTGTCATCCATTTACATCATTAACCTCATGTTTTAGACCATGTTTTCCTCAGTGTAACACAAAAGTTGAATATACCTGCTTTTTATCCACCTTATTCTTCGACACGGAGCCTATGGGCGAGACTTCCAGTTCATTAGCCGCTATTGGAAAATAATGAGAAGAATATGGATGCCAGACCACAAGCTATAAAATGTACAAATTTACACACTCTTACACCATGTTACACCAACTTGTTGTCCTAACTAATCATGACGGTGACACAAGAAATGTCTTTTTTAGAAACTGTAAACATACAAACTATGTGTGATGATGAACACAGTTCTCATCACGGGAACATCAAATCACAGCATCATTTTGGATCTGTTTATTGTGTTATGTTTAATTTGACATATATGTATGTGTTTTAAAGATGTAAATGATTTGAATTTCTCAGTTAAAGGTCCACTGAAGTGCCTTGAAACACGCAGCGTTATTCTATATGGTGACGTGATTTCAACTGAAACAGGAAAACAGGGCGAGCCATATCGAGCAGCCCCACCCACTTTTTAAAATAGCCAATAGCATTCGATTTATATCTGTTTGGGCCAGAGCCGTTGTGCTCGGTTGAGCTGCATTTGACAGTTTACTATGATAGCCAGTCTAATAGATTACCTCATAGATTGAATATGAAACTCTTACTAACAAAATAGTGATCATAATCATGCTGAAGTTGAGTAGTTTAATAAATGCCGACTCGTGCATATGATCTGCTCCATGCTATCGCGTCTCTGAAATGGGGTCAAAGTCCGGAGTAAACTGCGCGCTGCCGCAGTTTGCATGAAACAACCCAAAACCAGACCTCATTTGCCCCGTGGAAGGCATATTTACACTGTCTGGATTGTTCCCTATCGCCTACATTGCACACTACCTGCCATTCTCCATACAGAAAGTACCAACTCTGTGAACAAGTGACGATCTCAGCCGCAGCTTCAGCATGTATTTATATTGTAGGGGGCGGGACGCTTACAGACTCTAGAGAACATTTGATTGGACAGAAGGTTTGATGAGAATCTTGAAGTGCAGCGTGATGTCATAAGAATCGTTGATTCATATTGGCGGAAGTGACGAGACTGTTTTGAATGCTCATATCTTACGAATGTGAATTTTGTCATTGTTTTGGAGCACACTAGCTTATAGATCACCTTATTTAGGGCTAACATTCATACCAAAAGCTAAAAAACTTTAATTTTGATTTCATGGGGACTTTAAGGAATGTTGGTTACATTTATGGGCACTGAGGTAAATTGAATCCTTTGAAATGGTAACTGTCTGTTGATTGTTGAATTATCTGTTAAATAATTGACTGTTGATGAACTGTCTGTTTATTATATTTGTGGTTAGGAGTAATGGTGTACATGTTATTGCTGATGTTTTAATAGATGTGTATTCTGTGAAGAATGTAGAGTAACCCCTGTGAGTGGTATGATCCATTAATGTTTGGCGGGAGATTTGAATATACCTGGGGTGGTGTCTGGGGGCTAGTGCTCAGGCCCTCGTTCACTGCTCTTAGCCTGTTTTTTTTTTTTTTTTTTTTTCATTATGATTTGTACTGTTTAGTTTAAAATTTAGTTTATTTATTTTTTTTTTTTGTTTGTGGTGAACTTTGGTCAGAGCATGGGTAGCGAGACAGCTGTCTTAAATAAATCACTTGGGCTTAAATGAATTCCTTCTGGTACTCACTTTTTCATCTTCATCCCAGGCCCTACGGCAAAAATACATAATACAACTTAGTCTAACGGAACTGCATCAGCTACCGTTCTCTGGTGGCAGTTTTCGGGGCAGAGGTTGTTGCGGCTTTGTGACACTATGACCCTTATAATCTCAGGTACTGATTGTTGTTTTTTTTTCAATGTTAAAAGTGTCTAATGTAAGTTTTAATATCATATTGCGTGACATTTATAGCCATACTGAATTTAGAAATGGTTTACCTCAGATCTTGAAAATAAATTTAAGCAAACATACGTGCAAACTCAATGCGAACCAACAAGCGTTTTCCATGACAAAGATATCAGTCACTCAGTATGTAGTTTTAAAAATGTTAAAAAGGTTTAAAATGTTTCCATTAGATTGTACACTTTTTCGTTAGGAGTGCAGGGCACTTCAGGCTGGGCGATATATATCGATTGATAAATTCATGCGCATCTCATCAGTAAAGCCTAATGGAGTGCCAGTTAATACACAGAGCCGTAGATCACTGAAAAGCTACCCCAGTGAATCACCTGCGAAACTGAACCCGATATTGCGTAGCTTGTCAGTGATCTACGGCTCTGTGTATTAACTGGCGCTCCATTTGAAAACAGGTGATGGAGATTTACCGCTAATCAAAGAACCGGCTTTACTGATGAGATGCGCATAATATCGATATAAATATATCGCCAAGCCCTAAGGGCACTCCTACGTTTCTGAATGGCTGTGAAATTTTAGTGATTCTGTCATGTTGCGTCTAGTGTGGACAGCCTAAATTGCTTGTCGCTGGAATCTTGTCGCATGTAGTTAGGACATGGTGTAATGGAAAAATAAGGTGAATACAATGAAGATGAATGGTGACCACAGCTTTCTTTCTTTCTTTCTTTCTTTCTTTTTTATTATTTGTCATAAGTCTGTTTTAGGATTACTTTCCATGTTACATAACTATTTTAAAGTTAAATTGTTTATCCATTTCTAATTAACAATACTAAATACTAGGGCTGCCCTCTAAAAGTCGACTAACTGTAGCTGACGAGAAGAGGCTTGGTTGACCAAAACTGTATTATTATTTTTATTTTTAAAAATCCACAGGAAGTGGCGAAGTCATGCAGTCTGTGACCGGCTGGTCTTTGTTGTAATATAGCACATCT
Source organism: Cirrhinus molitorella (assembly GCA_033026305.1). Lineage (NCBI taxonomy): Eukaryota > Metazoa > Chordata > Actinopteri > Cypriniformes > Cyprinidae > Cirrhinus > Cirrhinus molitorella. Next base: position 8,762,674 of record CM065141.1, on the reverse strand, counting down.
GGCAGGACATCCAAATGGTCACCATCTATCATCCTTCATTCATTCAACCTCAAATATGGCTTTTCATCTGAAATATGCAAGTAGTAGCAACTTAACATGGCCGCTCAATCTAATATTAACATAGAAGAATGTGCACTTTTCAAGTGTCTGTGTGGAGTGTGGAAGCTGAACAGTAGCGTGCTCACTGCATGACAGATGGAGGTGCTGGTGCGGTCACTTGCTCTTAAAATACTCCGTCATTTTTTTTTATCATACAGATTAAAGTAATACATTTTTCAAATCTGTAAAAACTGTTTATTTGTGTGCACTTAGAATAACAACAAAGCACTTTTGTAAAATAATGAAAGCAAACACAATGCACTTTCTGCCATCTCAGTCTCTGTGAACTTGAGCGTGAAACTTTGAAACTCCACGTATACTTGCCCTACAGACATGAAATATATATATATATATATATATATATATATATATATATATATATATATATATATATATATATATATATATATATATATATAATATAGAGAGAGAGAGAGAGAGAGAGAGAGTGAAATGTCTACTTTTAAATGAACCAATTCAAATGAAAAACAAATCCAAAATTTAACTTTTGCCGCGAGCAACAGACCTAACACGACAGACCCATAATTCAGTTCAGCATCGCATGACGTCACTCCATTCAAAGTAAACGAGAAGCGTTAACACTGACTTCCTGTGTGAATGGGCCATAAATACTATAATGTGTTAGGTTCATGGAGCTACGTTTACAGAATGTGGCCAAATTGGATTATGCTATAGTGTAAGATGAGGTCAAGTGGTTCTCCAACAGCTTGTTTATTTATGTTTCAAAAGGTGGACAGATGAGACTGTCTGGCAAAATATATTGTCAAGGTTTTTTATCACAATCTTGTCAAGACTTGAGCTTGTAAGTAAATGACTTTTCCTGTCAATATAAAGCACCGAGGGGCCAAAAGCTGATGTTGGACCTTTGACAGAGGGAAGCAATTTACTGAACGCCACATAAACTGACTTGAGAGAAATGGCGTGTTTATTTCAGAAAGGTTAAGTAATATTTCACACCTGTGTGTATGTATCGCATTATCCCCGCACATTTAGCACACAGGTGCGTCTTGGGAAAATGAATTAAAATGACATCAAAGGGACTCATAAATGCATAAGTTTACAGTACTGCAATTCCAGAGCTGGCATTGTTGTTGCGTTTCACAGTGTTAAATGTTGTATGTGCACACATGGTTCATGTACAGGGTCCTGCATTGGAAACACGTAGGAAGTGAGAATGACAGATGGTTCTGTTCCTCCGCTCTGTCAAGCAGGCTTCAACCCCACGGCTCTGTGGCTCCGTTCCTCTGTATCTCTCATGATGAGGAAAGATGGGGCAGGTCAGCGCTTTGACAGAGGGGAGGAATGTGAAACAGACACCTGCCTGTGTCGCATGTATGAGAGAAACACCACTGGGTTTGTGGGTGGAAATAGTGAGGCTTTTTATAAATTATAAAGTTAAGGAGTGAGGGTTTATGCTGACCAAGGCTGCATTTATGATCAAAAGTAAAATAACAGTAATGTTGTGCGGTATTATTCCAATTTAAAATAATCATTTTATTTAAATATATAATTTAATGTGTATTTATTCCTGTAATTAATTTCTGTATTTCCTGAATTTTCAGCATCATTACTCTTGTCTTCAGTGTCACATGATCCTTCAGAAATCATTCTAATATGCTGATTTAGTGCTTAAGAAACCTTTTTATTATACATGTTAAAAACAGTTGTTCTGTTTTACAGCGAAAGAAAGTGTGTGTATTAAAATAAGTTACATTTGTATTCCATCTTTATACTGGTGCTTTAAAGAATACAAGAACTGCTTTTCCTCCGCTAATGAATGATATTTGAACCAACGTGCTGATCTGAAGAATCTATAATGTAACATCAAGAACCTTTTTAATCTCCAAAGAACCATTAAGCCAACTGAAGAAGCCTATACAGCATAAAAGTGCACACAAATAAAGTTTAAATCTGAACAAACTGCTTTGCTAACCTAATTTGGCTTTTTCTATTAGAATACTTTTGTGTTTTACACTGACCTTATGCTTAGAAACAACCAGATGAAATTGGTTCTGTAGGTTCCAATCTCTAAAGAGAGATCTTTCCATCACGTTTCTCTGTAAATTAGATACGGTTTATTTCCAGAGAAGTGCTTCTGCATTAAAACATAACTTGTATCCAGTATGTGTGCAATTGCTTGCTGTTTTAACCAGGGCTTTTAACATGTTTGCTCATATACCAGAATGTGGCCAAATTGGGGTAAGCTAGTGTAGGATGAAGCTTAAGTGATTCAGCATCAAATATTTATCGTGTGACCACATTGGTGATATTGGGGAAAACAAAGTGAGGCTTGATGTGCCTGCATTTAGCTGTGGTTATTTGTAGCTAAAGCACTATGTCATAGTACTATTCCTCCATTTGTTTTAGTGGCGTACTACATTAAAATGAGTCATATTGCATCACTTTCATTTTTAATAACTTTATTTTTCTGTATTAAGCTATATTTGTGTCATACTTGCACACTGAAACACTTCAGGCCAAGAATCCCTTGGTGGATCGAGAACGACTGTTGTTAAATATTGTATCAAACAGAGTGTTGCTTCAAATCCTGGCTTGTAATAACATGCATATGGTGTTATATTAACATTATAATTTAGTTTTTTACATTACACTGTGGGAGAGACAACGAAAAGAGTGCAAAAAAAAAAAAAAAAAACTGTCTAAGGAACAAAGGGCATTTGTGGTTGGCCAAACTGAACCTGAATTTCCAGGTCAAGAATCTTGACAACATTCATATTTGTTCTTATAATTTCCAGTCAGGTAGATTAAATGTTGGGCTAATATTTTATTTCATTTTGCCTGTATGTATTTTTACCACCTATTAACTTTAGTTTGTCAATTTTGAACCCTTTCCTGCTTACTAAGTCCTTCTCTTTATGATTTAGGAAACTTTTTTCCAGTAAGGCTATAGCCTACCTAATGTTAGTGTAATCTGTTAACAACACACATGATCTTTTTAGGCAAGTACCAGATAATGGGTGTCTTGTCATGAAATGTTTTTAATACGACAGAAACTGTCTAACGTGATCACAATTTGATAAAAACATTGTAACTTAGGCTTATTAATTGTACCGATTTAATTTCAAACAACGATTATATAAATTATATAGAGAAAGCGAGCAAAGATCACAGCAGCCTATCAGTGGAGCTTTTTGAAACTCTGAATCAGTAAACCACTGCGTCGTAAAATGATTCACTGGCTGTGTTTGAAAGCTCTAATGCAGTATTCCAAGGCAGGAAGGCATCAAGGCACGTCCGAATCCAAATTCTGCTTCACTTCCTGTCTCCGGAGGTAGCCTACCTTCTTCTGATAGAATTTTGAAGGCAGCATAGATGTATCTTTCACTGCCTTTGATATCCCACAAACCTGTGCGTTCCATTCATTGACTGTTGAGCCGAGAAAAATAAAGATGGCATCTGAAAGTATGGTGGTCAGTTTTTGTGTAAATGTATATTTCTGACTAACTTTTTGCACATTTAATATTATTTCTAGTGAAAAATCAGTATTATAGCAGTGGCGGCTCATGGGTTTTAAAATAGAGGAGGCACACTAATTGTATTAGTCTGGTAGAGAAACGTAAATAAAACACACACATACAGCAATTAAAAGAAGTCCGTGTTAAAAGAGAGCCTCTTGTGCCATTTAATTAAACTGCTGTAGACTGTATCCAGCTTATGTATGTTCTCCCTTTTTTTTAATTTGTATATATAAGTTACTGTTTGAATGACAGCTTAGTAAATCTTTTGGCGATCAAATATTATCGTCATTCATCATAGGTACTTGGTACATTATCAGCGCAGTGGCATATGTTTATACAAACATCACTAATTTACGTCTCTTTAATGATTGATATACCAGAAGGGAGGATAGCCTCCCCTGCGAGATTTCTTTTCTCAACACTCCTCACCGCTGAAAGTGAACACTCGATGGTGATTGGCTATTTTTTTTGTTTACCAACGGCCTCCCCCTCCCCTTCTCTATCACTTAGCGGTTGTAATTACATCAGCAGATTCGGCACATTCGCGATAGAAAAGTGTCGCTTTCCAAATTCAGTAACATGTTATGGTATTACAAAAATACACATTCTGAGACAGGAACGTAATAAATTGTGTATTTTATTAATATTAAATCGTCCTCCTCCCATTTTCACCTCAAAAGTCGCCACTGTAGTAATTAAATATTCATTCATTTATCATCAAAACTCGTTCTATTTTGTTGTAAATCATTAAACCATTATGCTGCCTCGGAAGGCAAATCTGTTTCATAAGGTGCCTTCGTGCATAAACGCTGCCTGCGAAGTCATTGCCTGATGATGAGGTAAGTTAGCGAGGCCGCAAGCTGCCTAGGTTTTCGGACGCAACCATTTTGTTTCGAATCATTTGATTCATAACGGGACTTCAAAGCGCCTATGGCGAATCATTTGATTCCGAACCGGACTTTAAACCGCGTATCGCGAATCATTTGATTTAGAACGGGACTTTAAAGTGCGTATGGCGAATAATTTGATTCAGAACCGGGCTTTAAAGCGCTTAACTTATAGAAATTCAGTATAAACCCTAGTTAAACTAATTAAAAATCAATTTACAATTACTTCGTACATGTGTTTTATTAATATGCCGTGAACGAGCGCATGGATGGGTAATTCAGCTGCGGACGCCATCTTCTGGCGAGACGTGGGAATTTATTCGGCGCGCGACTCTCGCAGTTCATTATGGATTGTCTCTAGCCGTTGAGTGCATAGACATCATATGGTTGAGTGTACATCAGTTGTACACTCGTTTTTGCGGTGCATTGTGGGATTAAATTAGTGCACTGGAGAACGTCCACTATAGTTGCGAACACCACTAAAAATTGTTGTCCCCTCAAATAGTGCCCTATAGTGCCCTATTTGAGGGTATAGGGGGTGATTTGTATGGGTCAAAATTATTTTATTTTTATTTTATGCCAAAAATCATTAGGATATTAAGTAAAGATCATGTTCCATAAAGATATTTTGTAAAAATATCAACTTTTTTTATTAGTAATATGCAATGCTAAGAATTGCATTTTTACAGTTTTAAAATGACCCTCTGATTCCAGATTTTCAAATCAGCCAAATATCATTCTATACTAACAAACCATACATCAAGGAAAGCTTATTTATTCAGATTTCAGATGATGTATAAATCTCAACTGAATTAAAAAAATTGACCCTTATGACTGGTTTTGTGGTGCAGGCCACATTTGTTTAGAATGTTTTGGACTGTTTTCACATAAACGGTGTTAATTCTGTTGATATTTCTCTCCTAAATCAGATGATACTTCTTTTTCCCCGGAGAATGCAATATTATGGATGGAGGACTCAAATCTGTTCTGATGAAGAAACAAACTCGTCTACATCTGTGATTGCCTTGATAAATGGCATTTTTGGGTAAGCAATTCCTTTAATTTTGTGGAATATTGTGTTGAAAAAAAAAAAATAAAATCACAGCGGTTAGTTTGAGATAACAGTAAATAGCAGGTTTTGCTGAAGACTCTTGCCGTGCAAAGTGTGCTATCAAATCATTTTGAAATTAAAATATGTAATTGAAATGTAATCTTTGTCTCTAAACCAGTTCAGCAGTCCTGTCAATACTAATGCTAATAGCACATTCAACATTTTAATTAAGCGATTAACAATGCTTAAAATAAAATCAATACAATATGTTGAAAAAGACAATCCTTTTTCGCCAATACACATTCTCTGTTCTCCGCAGTGTGAACATTTCCCGTCTAGTGAAAGTTTTTGTTTTGTTTTCCTTTTTTTGGATTACGACACTCTCGAAAACAATAGATACTGGTGCCAGTCATCATTACTCATTATACGATAATTTTAATGAGAAATTTGTTCCATTGTCATGTTTATGGAGACCCAGAAATGTCTAATATGTCACAGGAAAAAAAGGAAGAGAGAGCTGTAGAAATGAGATTGTGAGGGGAAAAGGATGACGTTCTTTTCTTTATGGTGTTACAGACCACAGTGCTCTCAACAGATAAAACACACTGCACACTAAAACTGAAACAGGATGTGTGTGTGTGTGTGTGTGTGTGTGTGTGTGTGTGTGTGTTAGTGCTAATTTTATAAATAGAGAATAATATTATTTTACTTAATATTTTAATTAAAAGAATTAAACATTTGTGCAGTTAATTTAAAGGCATAGTTCACCCAAAAATGAGTATTTGCTGACATTTACTCAGGCCATCCAAGATGTAGACAAGTTTGTTTCTTCATCAGAACAGATTTAGTGAAATTTAGCATTACATCACTTGCTCACCAATGGATCCTCTGCAGTGAATGGGTGCCGTCAGAATGAGAGCCCAAACAGCTGATAAAAACATCACAATAGTAATCCACAAGACTCTAGTCCATCAATTAACATCTTGAGAAGTGAAAAGCTGCGTTTTGTAAGAAACAAATGCATCTTTAAGACATTTAACTTTAAAACTTTGCTTCTAGTGCAAAGTAGTGCAAAAAAACATAATATGAGTTCATAATTCTTCATAATGCTTACATACAGCATTTGTTATGGACTTTTTGTTTCACTTGTAAGTGATTCCTGATTTGTGTTTTTTAAAAAAAATGTCTATAATTGTATTAAATGTGGTCCTGGTCAACCTGTCTATTTCTGTTATCCCTCACGAATATCATTATGTTGACCTACATCTATGGGCTTCCAGTGACTATAAACAGTTTCCTCACTCGATAAATTGTTATTTACTTGCGCATGCAGTCGTAAGATATAAGTTCACGATCAGTCGAAGTGAACAACAGCATACTGTTTACTTGCAATGTCTCAGATATTTTTTTTCATCCTTCCAGGTAGCTTTATCTGCAGACGGTATACAGACACGGTTAATCACAGAGACTCTCAGGACAAATAAAGTTCAATAAACCTTAGGACAAGAACCACAGATGTCAACAAGAAGTATCTCGCAGTCTCCTGCTTGTTGGTTTTCCTTGTTGGGTAGATCAAATAGGAGTAGGATTGGATAGGAGTGTAGACACAAGACTAACATACTTAGTGTGGCCTACAGGGAACCAGTGCCCTCATAGAACTTGTTTCTGGACTCCAAAAAGCATTTGATTAAGCAATCGCAAAACTTGCCGCTACAGTATGTGAAGCCGTCAGCCGTAGCACTGGTGATTTAGTGTCGAATGTGCAGATGGCTAAGTGGTTACACATTAATTGTACGAGGGCATGGTTGGGCAGGACATTTCGACACTGAACCACTCAGAGTTCAAAGAGCAGGAGCATCAGAGATCAGCTTACAGTTGAGTAAAAACATGATTCCACAGCAGAAGAACAAGAGTTCATGATTGTGACCCCAAATGGCTGTTTTCTCATTTAGTTTGAGGAGTTTGTGCTCATAAAATGACAATTTCACCATGCTGTCCAGATATCAGATTTTATCATTTGTTTTTCATTTCGTTTTTGTAAGGCAAACTTCAAAATCAGTTGTTCATACAGTTGAGGTCAAAAGTTTACATACACCTTGCAGAATTTGCACAATGTAGATTATATTATCAAAATAAGAGGGATCATACAAAATACATGTTTTTTTTTTTTTTGTTTTTTTTTTTATGTAGTACTGACCTAAATAAGATATTTCACATAAAACACATTTACATATAGTCCATAAGAGAAAATAATAGTATTAGACCCTACTTAATATTGTGTTGTTACCTGAATAATCTACAGCTGTTTTTTTATGAGTCATTTTTGTGTATTTGAGCCTTTTCCAACAAAGACCGTATGATTTTGAGATCCATCTTTTCACACTGAGGACAACTGAGGGGCTCATATGCAACTATTATAGGAGGTTTAAACACTCACTGATGTTTCAGAAGGAACACAATACATTAAGAGCCAGGGGTGAAAACTTTTGAACAGAATGAAGATGTGTACATTTTTCTTATTTTTCCTAAATATCATATTTTCTTTTCTTTAAGTACTGCCTTTTAGAAGCTACAGAAGATATTTACATGTTTCCCAGAAAACAAAATAATGTGAATTTAGACTGATCTTCAAATTCAGAAAGTTTTCAATCATTGTTGGAAAGGGTTCAAAATACACAAAAATGCTGTTCAGGACAAACAATTGACTCATGAACACAGTACTAAGATTACACAGTTTAAGAATCAAGTGTATTTAATTTAAGTGTATTATTTTCTTGTGGACTGTATGTAAATGTATTTTATGTGAAACCTTATACAGGTCAGTACTAAATAAAACACAACTTTTTGTATAATCTCTTATTTTGATAAAATAATTGGCATTTTGCAGATTCTTCAAGGTGTATGTAAACGTTTAATTTAAATGATAGATAGATTGTATAAATAATCATCTGCTGTAATATCTAGCATAATATGTAAACATTATTAAGGAGTGTTACTTATTTGTGTAGGCGAATCTGCAGCAATAAAGATTTTAAATTAATTGATTTTATTAATATTGTTGTTGTTTTTATTATTCTTATTAAACATGAGGGGAAACACATTAAATTCATGTGCAAAAAAAAAAAAAAAAAAAAAACTTAAAAAATAATGTATATAGTCTACCTACTAACTAAAATCGAATTTAGTCTAATTTAGTCTTTATTTTTCTTTTTTTTCAAAAATGCTACCAACGTACCACACATTAGGCTACATTTCTAAGAACTTTTTCCCCCGGAAAACCTTTTTTATCACCTCGGACATACGTATTTGTTATGTAATGGCTGTACATTGTACTCACTGCTTTGTACACTAGTGTTTGGCAGCAGTGTTTTTGCCTGTTGCAGAGTGCGTTATTTTCCGGTGCAGATTTGATCGCTTTTGCCGTTCTGCAGGTGCGTCAGTTTTTAATCTGCCCAGTAGGTGGGACTTGATGCTCGGAGCATAGACCTCTCTCTCTCTCTCTCTCTCTCTCTCTCTCTCTCTCTCTCTCTCTCTCTCACTAGACTGCGCTCTGACGCTTTAGTCTTGAAGCCGGAGCTTCAACAACCTGGAACTGCGCGACAAACAGCACTGAGGAGACGGGGAAGCTTGTACCATGCAGCCCGGAGAGGAGGACAGCCTGGGACCGTTGATTTTTGAGCCCTTTCTACATTGACGGAGTATTCCCCCCTCTTTTCTTGGGGACATTATTGCGATTTCATTGATCTGACATACCTTCACTCTCATCCACGCACCCGCGCGCGCGCTCTCGCATCACCGTACGGATACCCGGAGCGCTTACGATTCCGTTGCCGTTGAACATTAGTGAGGAGCTAAAACAGCACCTGGAAACATGGATTTATTCTCCATCCCACCCCGCGTTTGCTGGTGGAGGATCCTGTTTCTCCTCAGCATCTTCCAAGATTATATGAGCTCCATGCTGGACTGCCCACCGACCTGCCGTTGTTCTACCACGAACATCTTTTGCAATGAGTCTTACCAAGGGAATTTCTTTCCCCTCCTGGCACTACAGGACACCGCGAGCGATGGGAATACCACTAACAGCCTCCCGGACCTGTTTGAGAACATCTCCTCCATGTAAGTCAAGCGCACAAGTGTCCATCACATGTTGAGTCCATGTGTGCATTGAGATCAACTCTCAGCCTCCCACTCACTCCAGGCTTTGTGTTGGTGTGTGGGATGATTAGAAGGGTTTTAATGATGGGCAGTAGCTAAAAATGATGAATTGTTCATTATACAGTTGGATTGCAACTGAATATCCATGATAAAATCAGGAATGCTGATTTTGTTACTTCATATACACAAAGTGCATAATCAATGTTTAAAATTTCAAATAAAGGACACCTGATTGGAGACAATTAATTGCAACTATTAATCTGAGCGTAAATGCATCTGGTTTTTTGGCTTCACAGAGAGGAGTCTTTATAGAAGCTGCTTTGTATTCAAGACAGGAATCCCAAAAGGAATTTTGTCACATTCGTGAGCTTCGTCAAAGGTGCATTGTGCTATTAAAGAGAGAGAGAGATAGAGAGAGGGCGGGAAAAAAAAGGTTTGCATGAGTTTGCAAGCTTACATTTAACAAGTGCATAGAGATTTTAAAATCACATCTCAGTTTATACATTAGTTTCTAGTCTGATGTTCCAGTGTTTGGCTTCTATTAGAAGGTTAAAGTCAGATAAGTAATAGCAGACAGAAACATTAATGCTGTAATAACTACATGATGGTGTTTTTGATGGTCTCTGATGGTTTTGGGATAAATAAGAGCGCTGCGTAATGGCCCTCAGCTGATCCGAGCAACTAAATAATAACGCCTGGAGCAAAGAAAACATTAACGTTGTTGTCTCAACCAGCTTTGGATGGCAAATAATGACATTTCGAATTGCAAAAGCTATTAGTTTGGGCATATCAAAACAAATTCTTCTCCCTCTCTTAAAGTTTTCCTCATATGGGCCATCTTGTGGTTCAACACTGGACACTCCATCAGTCAGAATCTGTTTTCATTACATAACATCAATATTTAAAACGACAAATGTGCAGATCGTGTTCCTGTTGAATAATGTCAACGCTACCGCAGCAGTGAGAACAAAAGAGATGTTTTGCTGAACAAAAACCCGATTCATGATTGATTCTTTGTTGGGAATTGCCTACGAAGGGATGCCATGACAACTCGAAAGCGCTTTGTGACGGATTCACTTTTTTCCATCAAGGAAGCTGCATAATAATGTATGTGTGAGTGCAACAGGGAGATGATTTTACAGCCCTGTCTCCAGTCACTTTGTAAGGCCACTAGAGGGGATAGTGGTAACCTTTTCCAGCATCTAAACTGGAAAGCCAGAGTGCACTGATCAGGGAGCCTTGTGTGCTTTCTCGCTCGTCGAGTTGTTTGCTTTAAAGATTTTAATTCTGTACAGTAGCTGTAGAGATTTCAGCACCTTCCGATGCTGGACAGCTCCTCTGCCAGTTTCTGGCACAATCCCAGTCCTATGCTGCCATTTTGGGTGGTTCTCTTATTTGACACCCAATTCTGGTCTTGGAGCCTCTACTAATGAGTTCATGATGTAAATCAAAAGGTGGACATCCAAAATGTCATGTGGGGTACTTCAAGAGCAGGATTGAGAGTATTCCTAAAAAAAAGGCCTACATTTTTAGTCGGCATTCCCCGACGAGTCATCAACCCACTTCTATTGTATTCACTCGACCTTGACCAATTTACAAATGATGGCGATTCTCCTCCTTCAGGCCAACTAGCTTCAGTGTTACTGTTAGAGCTAAAGTGAGGCTGACTGAAACCTTAGAGGCCATTTACTGTAACTAGATTTTGAGTCAAGTGTTTTTATATAAACTTCAGGTCGGGGCAAGTTGTCACGTTTTAGTATATTTATTAATGCAGTTCATAATTTACAGTTTTCTCATTTCTGTTGCTTTTTTTTGTCTTTTCACATACTTCATAATTGTTTAAATGTGGCTTGAGAGCTGTTAAATTGGCTGTTATTCTGTCATGTATTTAAATTCAGATGAATAGTATAAATGGTAGGTGGAAACTCTACCATTTAAAGGTTTGGGGTCAGTAAGACTTATGGTTTTCAGCGTAGACTAATAATTTAATAAGTCTCTTAGGCTAAACACAGCTGCATTTATTTAATCTTAAATACAGTAATGTTGTGCAGAATATTTGCAGAATCTGCAAATATTAATTATTTTACCAAAATAAGAAGGGTCATACAAAATTTCTTCAGTACTGACCTGAATAAGGTATTTCACATAAAAGATGTTCACATATAGTCCACAAGAGAAAATAGTAGTGAAATGTATAAAAATGACCCTGTTCAAAAGTTTACATACACTTGATTCTTAATACTGTGTTGTTACCTGAATGATCCACAGCTGTTTTTTTTCTTTGAATAGAGAGCTCAAAAGACTACAACAATGTCTCTACTGTCAATTTTGACCAAAGTATTAATTTCTTTACATTCAATAGCTATTTCGTAGCCAAGTTTTGAAGTACAGTTGAAGTCGAAAGTTTACGCAAACCTTGCAGAATCTGCAAATGTTAATTATTTTACCAAAATAATAGGGGTCATTCAAAATGCATGTTATTTTTTTTATTCAGTACTGACCTGAATAAAGTATTTCACATAAAATATGTTCTCACATAGTCCACATGAGAAAATAGTTAACTGTATAAAAATGACTTCTTTGAATAGAACGTTCAAAAGACTACAACAGTGTCTTTACTGTCAATTTTGACCAACGTATTCATTTCTTTACATTCAGTAGCTATTTTGTAGCCAAATTTTGAAGTATGTGTCCAAAATAAGAGGCATCATACAAAGTGCATGTTATTTTTTTTAGTACTGATGTGAATAAGATATTTACAAGAGAAAATAATAGCTGAATTTATCAAAATGACCCTGTTCAAAAGTTTACATAAGCTTGATTCTAAATACATTGTTGTTCCACAGCTGTTTTATTTATTTTTTGTTTAACAATAGCAGTTCATGAGTTTCTTGTTTGTCCTGAACAGTTAAACTGCCTGCTTTTCTTCAGAAAACTTCTTCAGGTCGCACAGATTATTTTTTTTGTGTATTTGAACTCTTTCCAACAATGACTGTGATTTAAAAATCCATCTTTTCACACTGAGGACAACTGAGGGACTTATATGCAACTATTACAGAAGATTCAAACAATCACTGATGCTTCAGAAAGTAAACACAATGCATTAAGAACCAAGGGTGAAAACTTTTGAACGGAATGAGTGATGTGTATATTTTTCCTATTTTTTGCCTAAATATAATATTAATTTTGTACTGCCCTTCCCAGAAGACAAAAGTTAAATTTACCCTGATCCACAAATTCAAAAAGTTTTCACCTCCGGCTCTTAATGCATCGTTTTTCCTTTTGAAGCATCAGTGAGCATTTTAACTTACTGTAATAGTTGCATATGAGTCCCTCAGTTGTCCTCAGTGTGAAAAGTTGGATCTCAAAATTATACAGTCATTGTTGGAAAGGGTTCAAATACACAAAAATGCTGAAAAACCAAAGAATTTGTGGGACCTAAAGGAACAGCAGGCAGTTTAACTGTTCAGGACAAACAAGGGACTTATGAACTACTATCAGTAAACATAAAAACACAGCTGTGGATCATTTTTATAACTTCTTACTATTGTTATTACTGTTGACTGTATGTAAACATCTTGTATATGTTATTCAGGTCAGTACTAAATAAAAAATAACGTGCATTTTGTATGATCAGTCTTATTTTGTCAAAATTTTGCAGATTCTTTTGACTTCAACTGTATGTGTTTATAAAGAATTTGACTGACTTTCTAAGAAATATCCACTAGGGTAAAAAGTGTGACAACTTTCTTTCTAACATACTGGACAGTGCCTATATGTAGTAGCCTATTACAACCATGATTTGTGCAATCCTGGGATCTTGAGGAGAGAAATGATTTAATTATACAGTATGCAAACAATAAAGGTTCCTTGCATACTGGGACTTCAGCTTAAACAGAAGTTAATTTGGTTTTGTTGTGCTAGCGTAGCTTTATCAAGGCTTTTTCATTTAGCAGTGTCTAAATTCATGTGTATTAAGCATCTATCTTTTAGAATATTGCTACTTTTTAGAGTTACAGTTACCCCCAAAAGTATATGGAAGCCTGAGTCATGCTGTATATGTAATGTAATGATACTTATTTATCAAATCAAGCACCTTTTGCATGAAAGCTAACACATCTGTTTGTGAAATGTGTTAACTTAAAACAACAGTCTGATACTTGTGTGTACTCTAATTTCATACATCCTCTAAAACACCTTGGAAGTAGAAAAATGAAGTTGGTTTGCAATAGCATCTCTTCCGTGCAATTTTAAATACTTTTTAGGGTCACTGTATAATATGACTAATGTGAAATAGATTTTGTTTGCATCACACGTGGTTGAGGTCCAGCAATTTTTACAGGTTTGCACATTTTTGTGTGAGATTTACTCAAAGAAGAGTTGTCATGCTTGCATCTATTACAGTCTGTGGTTGTTTTTTCCCCCAGCTTTGTTTTCGTCTTCTGTTTGTTGTGCATCAGACTAATCGAGTACCCTTAGTGTTGTTCATTTATTTTCATCAGGCCTATCCATTATGCTAATTGTCTTTTTTTTTGTGCTCTCAATAATGGTATTTCTGTATTAGCGGCACTATTCTTTTATTTTGCTAATGGAATGTCATAATGCATGGCCAGAATATGAACAGCATACCAGATCCCTCTTTTATTTAACTCTATGTGCAACCTCAAAAAATGCTCTGTGAAGTCAATACGAAAGCATCTAGACTGCTATTTTGCCATTGCATTTATGATTATGACTTGTAGAAAAAGTATGAATATTGTGTTTTAAGTAATAATGATTTGTTTGCTTCTGCTGATTTCTGAAACCTTAAAAGCAGAGTTTTATCAGAGTTTTAATAAGAATATTGTGCAGTTATCTATCAATCCATCTATCCATCATCTATCATAAATATAGTCAATTTCATGGAATAAAGATTTTATTTTTATGATTGTATTTACTCTGTATTTTTTTAATATCTTTTTTTAAATTATTACCTCTTTAATAATAATTATTTTTAACTTTTAATTAAATGAAATTGACTTATTAAAGGATTAATGATATTAAATGAAGGTATTTATTTATTAAGGGTTAATATCTTCAATGTCAAGGAAAATGAAATAATTTCAAAATTATTTTTTTTTAGTTTATTTATATTTGTATTTACTCTATGTATTATACAAAAAAGGGGTAATATTCTTTTTAAAATTGTAAATTTAATTTAATTACTTTACAATTTTAAGGGTTAATGATATTAAATGTATGTATGTATTTATTTATTTATGAAGGGTTAATATCTTCAGTTTCATGGAAATTTTTATTTTTCTGTTTATTTATATGTATTTTAATTTAAGTGGTAATAATCTTTAAAAAATATAAGCTTTTAATTCAGTTAATTTACTCTTTTATTAAAGGGTTAGCGATATTAAATTAAGGTATTGATTTATTTATTAAGGGTTAATATGTTTAATTTCAGGAACATTCAATAATTTCAACATTATTTTTCTGTTTATATATATTTTAATCATTTTAAGTAGTAATAATCTTTAAAAAAACTTTTAATTTAATTTACTCTTAAAGGGTTAATGATATTAAATTAAGGTATTCAGTTAATAATAAAAGGGTCAATGTCTTCAATTTCAAGGAGAATGAAACGATTTCAACATTATTTTTTAGTTAAAAGGGGTAATATTTTAAAATTGTAAACTTTTAATTAAATTGATTTACATATTAGAGGGTTAATGATATTAAATAAAGGTATTTTATTTATTTATTAAGGATTAATATCTTCAATATCAAGGAAAATGAAATAACCATTACTTTTATTCAGTTTATTTGTTTTAGTTGGTAATGGTCTTTAAAAATGGTAAACATTTAATTAAATTAATTTACTTTTTTTTTTTTAAAGGCCTAATGATATTAAATTAAGGTATTTATTTATTTATTATATATATATATATATATTATATTAATATTTTTAAGTGGTTATAATCTTTAAAAACTGTAAACTTTTAATTAAAATAATTTACTTTACTTAAAGGGTTAATGATAGTAAATTAAGGTGTTTATTTAGAAGGGTCAATACCTTAAATATCAAGAAAATATGTTCATTTCAACTATTTATTTATTTATTTCATTTAGCTTTTCGGTTTATTTGTAGCTCATACAACATTGGACTCCCTCTATCTGAGCAAACAAGTCGCTTACTTACTATTGTTGATTGACCATTCAGTCTCCATTCAGCCATCCCAGGGGTCTCTGTGTCTATAGACGGTTGTCTGAGAGCCTAATTTCATGTGTGATTAAAAAGAGTGGATTAGCAACCATTTCAGATAGGCCTAGTTGAGAATATCTCCCTGAAATCGAAATGGCGCTACTTTGGAAAGATCTCCGAAGCTCAATTACACCGAAGCTTTCAAAAAAAGGTTTTCAAAGTAAAACGGCCGTTGCAAATCGGCACCTATAAAAGCCATCAGCAGTGTCACGTACCTGCTGATAGATGGAAAAGGCATGGGAAAAAAATTGGTCGCTCATTGGAGAACATTTTAATGGAAATTGAAACGGCGTCCACTGTATTCTGATGTGTTGTGCTCGTCGTTGTGCGTAAGGATTTTTTTTTTCATTTTACTTAGCTCGCCTGCCTGTTTGATTGCTGCTTTCAGGTAATCAAACAATAGCTTCAGGGCACAAATGGATCCATAATTACACTGCTTATGTGACGATCAGACTTACTTTCTTGAGCAGGGACTGGGAAGGGAGTTTTTGCCTTTTAACTAGGCAAAATGTTGACTAAGCATTTGCAGATCGGTTTTTGGTTTGGTAATGCTTCTCGATCTGTGACTCCTAAGGCGTCTTTTGTGCTGGCAGGTGTGGTTATGTGCAAGGCCAGCTAATTTCAGCACGCTCTGTCTGGCTGCTGGAAACCATGTTAGAAGCTGTGAAATCATCCATAGCATATGTTGTGCTAGGAGAGGCTGAGAGAGGTGATGAGGGTTGTTATCAGAGTGGCGTATCTAAGGAAACGCAGTGGGATCTCATTTGCATCAGGTTTTTATTTGTCGTCTCATGCTCTGGTTGTAGTACCCTGTGTGGGAAAGGCCATGGAGATATAGGGACACTATGGAAATGCTTTCTGTGGGCTTCATGAAATGCATAGAATATTCACTGGATTTGTAGATGTCAAATGTAAGTCAGCAAGCAAGTGTAAATCCTTCCTGAACAGATGTGATGTACCTCAGGGTCTTAGAAACTGAATCTTTCTTTTTTTTCTTTCTTTCAGAAAGGGTTAGTAATGTCTTCAGTTTGATTTGAGAAAAAATACAGATTTATTTAATTACATAGATTACTTTTAACAGTTTTGTGTTTAGTTTATTAAATTGTTATATCCCTTAATAATGCTAATATTTATTTACAGTACTTAGTATTTATTTACACCAAAATTAAGACACCAGATATAATATACCATATATATATCTGGTGTCTTAATAATTTATTAATTAATTAATTAATTTTGGTTGGACTGATTTTTTTTTATATATATATATATATATATATATATATATATATATATATATATATATATATATATATATATATATATATATATATATATTGTTTGTTTGTTTGTTTTGTTACATGTTTTGTTACATACCTTTCTGTCAAAATTATCTGACATTAATAAAATGAATTTGTTCTGACTCAGTTTAACCCTTTGAGTTCTTGTCATATTTTATTAGTATTTTCGAAGGTATAGTGAATAAACTGTGATAATGTGAGAAAATGTAAAGGTGTCTGAATACATTTTGGTTGGACTGTATAAGGGTTAATGTCTTCAGTTTGAATCGAGGAAAGTTATAGATGTATTTCTTTATATAGATTACTTTTAACAGTTTGTGTTTAGTTTTGTTTAGTTTATTTACAAAAGGGTTAAATCCCTGAATATCCCTAAATATCTTAAATGTCACAGAAAATGACTTTATTTATATATTTATTCATAAAAGGGTTAGTAATACCTCCAGCTTGAATCGAGGGAAATTATAGATTTATTTCATTATGTAGATTACTTTCAACAGTTTGTGTTTAGTTTATAAAAAGGGTTAAACCCCTTAATATCGCTAAATATTTAAAATTTCACAGAAAATTACATTTACATATTTATTTCTAAAAGGTTTAGTAATGTCTTGAGTGTGAATTGAGAAAAATAATAGATTATTTATTTATATATATATATATATGTATATATATATATAGAGAGAGAGAGAGAGAGAGAGAGAGAGAAATTATAGGTTATTATAGATTATTATAGATAATTATAGACTTAACAGTTTTGTTTTGTTTAATTTCAAAAGGGTTAAATCCCTTAATATCCCTAAATATATATAAATAAATATATATCTTCAGTTTCGCAGAAAATTACTTTATTTATATATTTAATTATAAAAGGTTTAGTAATGTCAGTTTGAATTGAGGAAAATTATAATTTTTTTTCATTATGTAGATTACTTTTAACAATTTGTGTTTAGTTTATCTGAAATATCTCAGATTTCACAGAAAATTGCATTTGCATATTTGTTCATAGAATGGTTAGTAATGTCTTCAGTTTGAATTGAGGAAAATTGAGGATTTCATTATATAGATTACTTTTTGAACAGTTTTGCCTTTAGTTTATTTATAAAAGGGTTAAATCCCTAAATATCTTAAATTTCACAGAAAAGTGTATTATTTGTTTATGAAAGGGTTGAATTGAGGAAATTATAGATTGATTTAATTATATAGATTACTTTCAACAATTTGGTTTAGTTTATTTATAAAAGGGTTAAATCCCTTAACACCTCTTAACATTAATCTTACATTTTACATGACAATTGCATGAATTATATATTTATTTATGAAAGGGTTAGTAATGTTGTCAGTTTGAAGGGAAATTCAGTTAATAAATTCAACTATTTCTTTTTAAATTATGTATTTATTTATAAAAGGGTTAATATTTTCAATTTCAAAGGGAATTACAGATTACTTTCAACAATTTAGTTTTTATTTTATAATAGTTAAATCCCTCAACATCCCTTAAATTTTACATTATATATTTATGAAAGGGAAAAATTACATTATTTATTTATGAAAGGGTTAATGTCATCAGTTTGAAGGGAAATTACAGAGTCATTTCATTATTTTTATGTGGTTTTTTTTATGTATTTATTTATAAAAGGGTTAAACCCCTTAATTACTTAAAAAAAAAAAATCATTTAATAAGTATTTTTTTTTTTTAATTACTATTTTTGTTTTTATTTATTTATTTTTGTAATTGTATGTTGTTTATTTATTTGTGGCACATACAGCAGTGGACTCTCCAAGGTCATTCTCAACTAAACACTAAAGGGTATTAAGAAAAGCTTGAGAGAGGAATAAAGTAAAGCATTCACTGATTTAAAAATCAACTATCCTGTTTATTTGATCCTAATTACCTGAAGCTCATTTTACATGGTTTAACAACCAGAAGCTAAACTACTTTGAAAAAGCACATCTGTGCTGCCTCCTCTCTGTCTCCACTTTCGGGTTTAGTAATTGTTAGCTCTGTCTTCTTTGCAAGAAAATCAAACTGACCTCATGCATAAAAAAACTACTTCTGTTTGAAAACTATTTGGAAGACAGGCTTATTGGCTTAAAGGCCTTTTCAAAGACCTAAAAAAAAAGCCTTTGCACTTGTTTGCTAGTTACCTTGTGAAGTCTCAGCAAACTCCCTCTTTTATTTACTGCCTATTTATTTACAGAAGTACAGGTGCAATTTGACAATTTTGAGAGCCTTAGGTGTTGGATCAAAAGAAAACTGCCGCCTGTGTTTTCAGAAACGGTTGTTTGACATTCTTAACCTAGAAAACTCTGTCAGTGTAACGTGTGATATTATTATTAAAAGCCCTTTCGTGACTTTTCCTTTGACCTTGAGAGCTTAAAAAGCTTTTTGTTTGTCATTACGCTGTGATATTGGCGACATAAGCACACGCATGAATGAGCATGTCATGTGCATTATTATTTTCAATAATATTTTAGACACAACACCCTTTTAACAACAGCCAAAAAAATGCAAAGCTCTTGCTAATGTGCAAATTATAGATTTTGAGGAAGCATGTGACTGATCTCGGGGCGCGCTAGCATGGACTGACCCGCTACTGTCCCAAGTACAGTAATGGGATGTGTCCATTTGTGTGACCCCTGATGTTCATAATGTGTCTGGAGGCCCTCTTTATGATAACCATAATGGCAGAAAGATCAATATAGAGCAGGCCAGCCTCAAAGAGCCTCACGGTGTGGATGCAGATATGAACGTGTGACATAGTCAAGGTCTCGCTGTGCTGCATTAATCAGGATGCTTTCCCAATAACGGCTTTGCTCGCATTTTTCCATTTTAAGTGTTGTATTGGGTGGCTGCCTTCAGTCATAAATAATCGCGGCGTGTCATTGAAATGGGGCCGTTTGCTATCGATCGGAGATTCTTTCCGTAACATTGAA